>CM021109.1:311400367-311927966 GCA_007115665.2 Sequoiadendron giganteum
CTCTTTATCTCACCATTCTCTCTTTCCCTCTTTGTAACTCTCCACTTCTCTATATGTCACCATTCTCTCTCTACATATATTTATCTCACCTATCCCTCTTTACCTCTCCCTTCCTCCCCTCTCTCACCCACCCTCCCTCCTTCCCTCTATCTCTATCTCTCTCTACTTCTCTCTATCTCACCTATCCCTCTATAATTGCATATCCCTCCATCACTCCCTACAACACTCTCTCTATTTCTCTCTATATCACCTCTCTCTGACCTCCCTCTCTCCCCCTCCATACCTCTCCCTCTACTTTCCTCTCTACTATCTATCTCCCTAATACCTCTCTACCTACCTCTCCATCCATCACTCCCCACCACTCTCTCTATACCTCTCTATATCGATTCTCTCCCTCCCTTATTCTCTCTAATTCTCTCTACCTCTTTGTCTTTCTCTAATTATCGTTATCTCCCCTAGCCCTCTATCTCTCTCACTAGATATCTCTCTCCCTACCTTTTCCCCTATCTAATCTTTATCTCTCCTCTCCCTCCCTCTACCTCTCTCTTTCACTCTCTCTCACTCCTCCCTCGCCCTATTTCTCTCACTCTCTCCTCTCTATCTCACCATTCTCTCTTTCGCCCTCTATAACTCTCTCCTTCTCTATATGTCACAATTCTCTCTCTACTTATCTTTATCTCACATATCCCTCTTTACCTCTCCCTTCCTCCCCTCTCTTGCCTACCCTCCCTCCTTCCCTCTATCTCTATCTCTCTCTACTTCTCTCTATCTCAGCTATCCCTCTCTACCTGCATATCCCTCTATCACTCCCTACCACACTCTCTTTATTGCTCTCTATCTCACCTCTCTCTCACCTCCCTCTCTCTCCCTCCATACCTCTCCCTCCATTTGTCCTTCCTTATATACTCTTTATCTCTCATGCCTCTCCACCTCTCCTTCCCTCTCTACTTATTTTATCTCCTCTTTCCCTCCCAACCTCTCTCTCTCTCCCCAATCCCTCCCTCCCCATATTTCTCTCTCCCTATGAGGGTTGAGGGTGTAATGTTTAGTGTTTAAGGTATAGGGTTGAGGTTATAGGGTTAAGTATATAGGGAATAGGGTTTTGGGTTTAGGATATTAGTTATAAAGTTGAGGGTATAGGGTATAGGGATGAGGGATGAGGGTTTAGGGTTTAAGGTATAGGGTTGGGGGTTGAGGGATAGTGTTTAGGATTGAAGGTATAAGGTTAAGTGTATAGGTTATATGGATTATGGTTTAGGATATTGGGTATATAGTTGAGGGTATTGGGTTGAGGATATTAGGTTTAGGGTTAATGGTTTAGGGTTTAGGATTTATGTACAAGTTTGAGGGTTGAGGGTTGAGGGTTGAGGTATAATGTTTAGGGTTGAGGGTATGAGGTTAAGTGTATAGGGTATAGGGATTAGGGATTAGGGTGTAGGGTTAAGGGTATAAGGTATAGGGTTAAGGCTTGAGAGTGTAGGGTTTGTTGTTTAAGTATAGGGTTGAGGGATAATTTTTATGGTTTAGGGTATAAGGTTGAGGGTGTAGGGTTTAGGGTTTAAGTTATAGGGTTGATGGTTGAGGGATAGTGTTCAAGGTCGAGGGTATTGGGATAAGTGTATAGGGTATAGGGATTGGGGTTTAAAATAATGGGTATAGGGTTGAGGGTATTGGGTTTAGGATTGAGGTTTAGGGTTTAGGGTTTAGTGTATAAGGTTGAATGTAGGGTTTAGGGTTTACGTATAGGGTTGGGGGGTGATTTTTAGGGCTTAGGTTATAAGGTTGAGGGTATAGGGTATAGGGATGAGTGTTGAAGGTGTAGGGTTGAGGTATAGTGTTCAAGGTTGGGGGTGTAGGGTTAAGTGTATAGGGTATAGGGATTAGGGTTTAGGATATTGGGCATAGGGTTGAGGGTATTGGGTTTATGGTTGAGGGTTTAGGGTTCAAGGTTTAGGGTACAAGGTTTAGTGTAGAATTTAGTGTTTAATTATAGGGTTAAGGGTTCAAGGATAATGTTTAGGGTTTAGGGTATAGCATATAGGGATGAGGATTGAGGGTGTAGGGTTTATGGTTTAAGGTATAGGGTTGAAGGTATAAGGCTAAGTTTATAGGGTTTAGGATATTAGGTATAGGGTTGAGGTTATTGGGTTGAAGGTTTAATGTTAATTTTATAGGGTATAGGGATTAGGGTTTAGGAGATAGAGATAAAGAGAGAGAGAGAGAGACCCAAGAGAGGGTGAAATTGGTAACCTAACTTACCCTGTTTGAAAAAATGGGTCCAAGAAATGGGGTCTCTCGGTGATGTAACTGTTTGAAAAAATGGGTCCAAGAAATGGGGTCTCCTGGTAATTTACATCACTAGGAGACCCTATTTCTTGGACCCAATTTTTCAAAACAGGCCACTACTTTATAAGTTTCCCCGAATTGGCAAGCCAATGGACCTACTAGCTTGGAAATTCGGTGAAATTGGCAACCTAACTTGCTTGTTTGAAAAACTAGGGCTAAGAAAAGGGGTCTCCTGGTGATGTAAATCACTAGAAGATCTCATTTCTTGTACCCATTTTTTCAAACAGGCCACTACATTGCCAATTTCACTAAATTGGACTAAGAGACTCCATTTCTTGGACCCATTTTTTCAAACAGGGCAAGTTAGGTTGCTTATTTCACCAAATTGGCAAGGTAGTGGGCCCATTGGCTTGCCATTTCGGTGAAATTTTAAATGTAGTATCACCGGGAGACCCCATTTCTTGGACCCATTTTTTCAAACAGGGCAAGTTAGGTTGCCAATTTCACCAAATTGGCAAGCTAGTGGGCCCACTGGCTTGCTAGTTCGGTGAAACTGGCAATGTAGTGGCCTATTTGAAAAAATGGGTACAAGAAATGAGATCTTCTGGTGATTTACATCACTGAGAGACCCCATTTCTTAGACCCATTTTTTCAAACAGGCAAGTTAGGTTGCCAATTTCACCGAATTGCCCAGCTAGTGGGCTCCACTAGCTTGGCAATTCAGTGAAATTGGAAATGTAGTGGCCTATTCGAAATAATGGGTCCAATAAATGGGGTATCCCTATGATTTACATCACCGAGAGATCCCATTTCTTGGACCCAATTTTTCAAAACAAGCCACTAGATTACCGATTTCACTAAGTTGGTAAGCCAATGGGCCCACTAGCTTGACAATTCAATGAAATTGGCAACCTGATTTGCCTGCTTGAGAAAATGGGTCCAAGAAATGGGGTCTCCTAGTGATGTAAATCACCAAGAGACCCCATTTCTCGGACCTATTATTTCGAATAGGCCACTACATTTCCAATTTCACTGAACTGGCAAGCCAGTGGCCCCACTAGCTTGCCAATTTGGTGAAATTAGCAACCTAACTTTTCCTATAAACAGGCCACTACATTTCCAATTTCACCAAATTGGCAAGCTAGTGGGCCCACTAGCTTGGAAATTTGGTGAAATTAGCAACCTAACTTTCTTTTTTTTAAAAATGGGTCCAAGAAATGGGATCTCCCAGTGATGTAAATCACCGAGAGACCCCATTTCTTAGACCCATTTTTTTAAATAGGCCACTACATTCCCAATTTCACCTAATTGTTAAGCTAGGGTAGAGGGTTCAAGGGTTAAGGGTATAGGGTAGAAGGTTAAGGGTAGACAAGAGAGATATAGGAGTGAGTGAGTGAGTGAGTGAGAGAGACTTGAGAGAGGGAGATGGGGTAGGAGAGAGATACTTGAGAGAAAGAGAGAGGGGGAGGGAGTGGGAGAGAGATAAAGGGTAGAGGATAGAGGATAGAGGGTAGAGGGTAGAGGGTTTAAGGGTTAAGGGTAGACGGTAGATGGCTAAGGGTAGAGGGGAGAGAGATAGGAGTGAGTGAGTGAGAGAAAAACTTGAGAGAGGGAGGGGGGGAGAGGGGGTAGGAGGGAGAGACCTGCTATAAATAGAGAGTAGAGGGTTAAGAGTAGAGGGTTTAAGGGTTAAGGGTAGAGGGGAGAGAGAGAGGGAGTGAGTGAGATAGAGAGAGACCTGAGAGAGGGAGTGGGAGGTAGAGACTTGAGAGATAGAGAGAGAGAGAGACAAAGAGAGAGAGGGAGTGAGTGGGAGAGAGATAGATGGTAGAGGATTAATATTAGAGGGTAGAGGGCCCACTAGCTTTCGAATTCAGTGAAATTGGCAATCTAACTTGGCCTTTCTGAGAAAATGGGTCTGAGAAATGAGGTCTCCTAGTGATTTACATCATCGGGAGACCCCATTTCTTGAACCCATTTTTTCAAATACGACACTACATTTCCAATTTCACTGAATTGGCAAGCTAGGGTAGAGGGTTTAATGGTTTACGAGTTAAGGGTTAAGGGTTAAGGGTTAAGGGTTAAGGGGAGAGAGATAGAAGGAGTGAGAGAGAGAGAGAGAGACTTAAGAGAGGGAGATGGGGTAGGAGGGAGAGACTTGAAGAGAGAGAGGGAGAGGGAGGGTGAGGGAAAGAGATAGAGGGTAGAGGGTAGAGGGTTTAAGGGTTTAAGGGTTAAGGTCAGAGGGTAGAGGATTAAGGGTAGAGGGGAGAGAGATAGGAGTGAGAGAGAGAGAGAGAGAAAGACTTGAGAGAGCGAGAGAGGGTAGGAGGGAGATACTTGTAGGATTTGAGAAATGCAAATCCACAGACCCCGATTAATACCTGCATGCAAAAGACTTGTCACAGAGAAAGAGACAGATCAAGACAAGGGTTTGGCTCTCACAATATGCAAGATGTATTCCAGAAAAATGAAATAGAGCATTAATGAAATACAAGAGATCGATCCTTATAAAAGGAGATCAAAACCTAAAAGGAAAACCTAACCCTAAAGGTGAGTGCATTTAATAATTAATATTAATTATTAAATGACTAATATGTGTGCAAGGCGAAATCTTAAGAGGAGAGTAAAGTTAATTAATTACTTTACTCTAACACCCCCCCTTAAGATAAGCAAGAGTGCAGCTACAGACTAGTGCAAGAAAGCAAAAGAACTATAGTGCAAGAAAGTAAAATTGGGTCCCGGACAACTAGGCCTGATCAGGTACCCAAGTACAAGGAAATCTCTATGAAACGGAGAAAAGGAGAAAACCCAATGGGAAAAAACTCCTCTCCAAAAAGAGATGCAAAAAGAAAGTACAAATGAAATGTCTCAAGAGACTCTCTCAAGAACATATGCAAATATACAATCAGATACCCCCCATGAGAGAGAGTGGAGACTCCAAAGCCCCCCCAGAATGAGAGAACCCCTGTGCCAATGATCAAACCAATGTGTCGCCCCGGAGGAAGAAACAGATCCAACGGTCGAAGAAGAGGAAATCCCTGGAAGTGAGGTGAAAATGGAAGTCCTAGATGATGCTCATTGAAGAACTGAACTGGAGAATGAGTGTTTGAGTAATAGAATGGTGAATCAAACAACTCAAGATGATCCTGAAATGTAATCTCCAATGAAGAAGGGATAACAGGTGTGTTGAATCTATCATCTGTGAGGAAAGGAATATCCTCAGATATGGCCTCAACAATTGCACTTGATGGCTCGATGAGTGGAGCAACAATGTCAGTCACAACTGAAGAGGTATCCTGCTGAACAAATGTGATCTCAACAGGAGGAAGAGGTGTAGAAGTCTCAACACTAGTCTCATGAACAGATGGAAGAACACATAAGTTCAAGTGACCGAACTTCTCCTCAGATACTGCATGCTCTCTTGTAGAAAGAGAGGGAGATGGTGGACCAAAGTGTGTGAATGCATACAATCGGGAAGAATGATCAACTGTCCCTGTTGCAACAATGTTGCCAGTCTGAATGTCTCTCATGTGCACTGAATCAGGTGTGAACTCAACTGCCTTCCCTGTCCCACTGTGAGCAATCTGATAGATGGAGAGAAGGTTAGTGGACAAAGATGGAACACATAGTACATCATTGAATGTACCGTCATCAATATCGATAGAACCTTTCCCACATACACTCATATAAGTGTTATTACCCATCAATATGTGTGGTGAGGATGCAGCCTCGAAAGATGAGAACATGTCCTGAGAAGATGCCATATGGTGTGAAGCACCTGAATCTAGTAGCCATCTAGATGAATGTGAACTAGTGGTTGCACATAATGCATGACCCTTATGTGGGGCCTGTCCATCTATCCGGAATGATGGTGAAGAAGAAGACCCGCCTGAAGTAGATGAAGAAGAGTGATGAATATGGTTCTTCTCAAGAAGAGCTGTCAAATCTGAAACCTGTTTTGCATATCCATCTATCTTCTTCTCATAACACTTGGACTCATCATGTCCTAGCTTAGTGCAATAAGCGCACTTAGGTCTATCTTTCTTCGATGATTCCCCCTTAGGAGAAGGTGAATCAAAAGTCTTCTGTGAACTAGAATCCTTCCAATGCTCTGTGGTCTGTGGTTTTTGTTTCTGCTTCTGCTTCTGCTTCCCCTGATATGACTGTGCTACCAATGCTTGGTGTGGTGATCCTGTGAGAGCATCCAACTGTGATATCTTAGCCTGCTCTCGAGTCAAACGATCACAAAACACCTCAAAAGAAGGCATGGTAAAACGTGCACCCAAGGCATCCATAGTGGAATGGAAGGTAGATGAGAATATCCGAAAGTTCCCACGAAGTTTTGACAAAATCAGGTAAATACACTCTGTATCAGTCTTAACCTTACCACAACCCTGTAGAAGAGATCTCTGTTGTTTGAATTTCATCAGAAAGTCCTCAATGGAGGGAAAAGAATCAGGTACAAGTGAAGTCAACTCTGCCTCAATCTGCAATGCTCTAAACTCATTGATAGTGCCAAAAAGTCCCTCAAACTTGGTCCAATAGGCCCTAGGTGTGAGACACCCTTCAAGATGAAACAGGAGACTGTCTGAAATGTGCAAAGCAATCAATCCCATAGCCTGATCCATATTGTTCCTGTGCTGCATAACCTCAAAGGCGCGAGTCAATGGAGGCTGAACCGCATCCAAACAGGACCATAACCCTCGAGACTGAAGAAGTGTCATCATGCGACCCTTCCAAGTGTGATAATTATGCGGTGTGAGAAGCTCAATAGATCTGTCGGCCATGCTGTGAACTGTGCCTCAACTGCTCTGAATGTGTTTTTTTTTTATTATTATTATTTAGTGGTCTTTCAGAACTAGACAGAAGATGCAGGAGGGGTTTGTTTGTTTTGTTTTGGTGTTTATAGATTCTGGTTTTCTGATGTAGATGACAGAAAGCAAGAAAAAACACCCCCCCACAATGCAAAAATCCAATCCCCAGTACAAACTGAAAGCCAGAAAACAATAAAAAGCAGTAATTGGTATGAGACAAATCTCTGAGTACCTGAAGAATTTTCTGGTGAAATAAACTACAGATCTGGAAAGAGCACAGAACCACCTTTCTGACGCCTATTCGTTTTCGAAAAACGGAGCAAAATTGAGCAAGTTATGCCCCTCGGAGTGCAAAAATATCATCTGACTTTGACTGCGAAAAACTGCATCAAACTGAATATTTTTGAAGAAATTTATACACCATCAGAACGGGCTCGGAACCAGCTTTCCGAAAATATTTTGTTTTTCGAAAAACCGAGTTCGTATGCAAAAGTTATGACCAAAATACCAAAACTGCTCCAAAAAGGTTTGAAGGTTAAGCCTGGTGGTAGGCTAACCGCTAGCTAACCGCTAGCATTAACCGCTAGTTTTTAACCGCTAGCGGTTAACTGACGGCGGCGCCCATAACTCTGTGATTTTTAAATTTTTTTTTTCGGATTGCGTGCCGTACCAGGCCGTACGACCCAGAAATGAAAAAATTTTGCCTCCCGGAGTCACTGTGTCCGATTTCGACGATTTGACAGTCGATTTAGGGGTTTTTGGGCGCTCTGAATGCGATGGTGAGGTCCGTTTGGGTTGAAATTGCTCCAAAATTGCAGGTACGCTCTGGATCAGGAACCCTCAAAAAAACATCAAACCCTCGTAGATCTAACACCGTGAAGCCAAATTTGATGAATTTTATATCAAAATAGGGGTTTTTGGATGCTCTGAGCTCAACGGTGAGGTCTGTTTGAGCTCAAAGTGCACCAAAAAAATAAACCCCCTATTCCAAATAAAAACTAGAAAACAAACACAGATCTGATGCAACCAAACCTAGATATCTAATCCTTTCAAAAACTGAACAAGCTGCAGCAGATCTGGCTCTGATACCATGTAGGATTTGAGAAATGCAAATCCATAGACCCCGATTAATACCTGCATGCAAAAGACTTGTCACAGAGAAAGAGAGAGATCAAGACAAGGGTTTGGCTCTCACAATATGCAAGATGTATTCCAGAAAAATGAAATAGAGCATGAATGAAATACAAGAGATCGATCCTTATAAAAGGAGATCAAAACCTAAAAGGAAAACCTAACCCTAAAGGTGAGTGCAGTTAATAATTAATATTAATTATTAAAATGACTAATATGTGTACATTAAATCTTAAGAGGAGAGTAAAGTTAATTAATTACTTTACTCTAACACTTATAGTGAGGCTATCCCTCAACTCTTGTCCCTTGTTCTTGAGGACTAGGTCCTTGAACTCCTGGGTGTTGATAAATGCCTCATCATTCAAAAAATCCTAGCTGGTCCTTGCTCAGATGTCATTTATGAAATCTCCACCTATCTCAAAATTGATGATCAACCTATCATTTTTTACCTCTCAATAAGTATCCTAGGAGGAGGAAGTTACTATTGGATCACCAATGCATCTTCATCCATCTCCTCAAGATCAATTAGGTAGTCAACCAAAGACCCAATAGTTGGTTCAATAACCTATAATGGGATTATTGGTTGGGGGCTTCAGGGTACTTTTTCTCTAGATGAAGATTAAGCACCTAAATTTCCTAGATGCATCTATGGGACATTATCAAACAACTAGCCATAAATAGAAAGCATAGTCATCATCCTAACTATGGGGTCCCTTATTTATAGGAATGGTCCTCTGAAGGATGGGTCAACCTTCATCCTTTTGTTTTGTGTAATTTAGATCTTGACCCATAGCTCCCTTCTCTTGATTTATTAGCTCTCTGAGGAGAAACTCCTAATTAGGTCTTCAATGTTATCACGTACATGATGATAGGTTGACAATTTGTAGATACCCCTCTCTTTGTTGATGAAGCCTTTTGGATCAAATCTTCTAAATTTGTCTACCTTTAATTTGTAGGGGAGCAATTTCTCTGGTATTAGCTCCATACCATCCCTACTTAGTGCTATGAAATCTAAAAATTCTATTGTAGTAGGAAGAAGTGCATGCTTCTTATTGTTACTGAAATGAATCTTATCAGATTCATTTAGTTACCACATGATCTCAAGAAAGGCCAATATTTCAGGGAAATCCTTAGGAAGCACATGGGGTGCAACTAGGGTGAAACTAGGGTCCCAAAAAATCTAATCATTATATCATTTGAATAGAATAACCAATCACCCTAGTTGTGATCAATCTTCTTCTCTGGGGTGAGTTCAAGAGGCCTCAAGAATTTTCTTATCTCCTATGACAAACCCCAATCAATGGGGAGACCTAGCCCCTTCCTTAGAGGTTTGACAAAAAACTCCTCAAAATTAGCATAGTTGGAATTCTTGTAGTCCTTGTCCCATAAGTATGTCCATTCTTGGAATGGTAACAACACATTATTTTTCCTTGTGGCCCCTTATTTGCAATTGTGGTGGCCATAATTGTAATCTTGCATACAATATCATATCTAGAAGAAGATAATACCGCTTGAAGCTTAAAGTACCAAAAGGATCCCTCTTGATTGCACAAAGGAACATGTGAAATTGGTGAGAAAAATACACCACAAAGTCACAGGGTCTATTGATATCCCTACTTTGAATGTCTACTAAAAAAACCATCACATTTACAAGGATCTAGATCTGGTTATCCATCCCAAAGACCCGCATCAATGAAAAAATAGTCTTTTGAAATTAGGGCTTGAAGATGTCATAGGAAAAAGGCTCTGAACCACCCCTGCCAAACCTTTGAAACTCTTTTCTTGGCCCCTTTGTCCTAAAGTAGGGCAACCACCTAACCCTATAATTGTCCTTATTTCTCTCATACTCTATGTTCAATGCACCAACGTCAATTGGCAAGCGTGAATTAGGGTCTAATTGAAATACCCAACATACTTGGTATGTATCTAATGGCAATAATATTTGGCCATTGGTGGTGAATAATGACCTGTAATTGGGTTCGTATGTCATGGTCAACCGCCTTATCAATTCTTCATTCATGAAGACATTCCACCAGTTTGCCCAATCTAAGGTTCCAAATGTTACAAATTGTTTTTTCTTTATAGGCCTTCCTATATGCATACTTGAACAATGCATATCCTTCATCCATAATGATGGGGTCTCTATATCCACTACCCCAATCCATGAGCTTGCCTATAACACCACCGAACCCTGGACCAACCTTTGGTCTCTTTGATGACCTTGACAATAAATCAATTATTTAATCCTTCAACAGTATTCTCTTCCCAATCAAATTTCCAACCATTTTGTGGAATTACAGTGGGCTATGGTTTATACTACTAACTAGGTTTTTATAGCATTTATACCTAATAAAGGATTTGAGAAAAAATTCAGTAGCGTATACCCCTAATTCTTCACTATTTTATGGTTTTGAACTAACAACAATCTTCCCTACACCTTGAACTTTGCTTGAATTTAACTAACAAGGTCAATTTACTTACTTTTTTGAAACACCACAAAAAACCCTAATTAGCACCAAAAAACCCTTGTTTGATCCGAAAACTATAGCAACTTGTTTAATTACCTTAGCATTTGTGAGAGAAATGAATTTTGACAAGTAATCTATCCTCAACATCATGAATTTGGTAGATAAAAAATACAATCCCATCTGCCATTACTTCCTTTGCATTCTTGAACATGTGACCCATGAGAGACATTTATCAAGTTTGAATATGGACCATATATCTTCAGATCAACGACCATTAGGCTAGTTTGAATTTTCCTATGTAAAGTGGCAGCCTCATTTTATCGTCATGTGGATAGATGTCACCATTTCACTCATTCACAAAGGGTGAATATGACAAAAATGTGCCTCTAGTGATAGAAGAGATCGCCATGAAGCACTAAGATACCGACACTTGTTGTATACACCTAAAATTGGTCTGGATAATTTAATTAATTAAATATACATTATTTAATTAATAACCCCTTCTAATTCAACTACTTATAAATAAATTCTAAATTTATTTATATAGTTCACATCTTCTAATTCTTCTATCTTAAAACACATTCTTCTAATTTTAATTAAATAAACAAATTTGAATAGTTTGTTTTATTTAATTATCTTTCCTCTCACTAAAATTAAATCCTAAATTTAATTTTATTCACATGTTTACATCTTTTCCCCTTTTCACTTCATCATGTGTCTCAACAAATTGAATATTCCAAAGATTTAATTTGGGTATTTATCCTCAACAAATGTTGAAACAAACTTGAGACACTTGACTCTTCTATTTCATTTCTTCTCCTCTACACTTGGCAGATTGTTTTCATGCAAGAGAAAACTCACCATATTTCTCTCTAATTTCTTCATCCTCCACCTTTCATCAATCCAAATTAAATCTAAACCGTTGGTTTCTGCCACATAATTTTATGCCCTGGAAAATGTATAAATACAACCTCATTCTACAACAAATGGATCTCAACTTTGAGAAAAATTACTCTACAAAAATTCTATTAGAGAATTTAAGAATTTGTGAGAATTTGAGCATTTAGAAATTAGTAATTAGAAGCATAATAGTTTAGAATCATGGCTTTAGAATTAGCTGCATTTTGATTTATGTAGTTTCAAATCACTTTCATCAATAGTATCACAACACCATTATCATAACATTACATCATATAGTTTATTAATTAGCATGTAGGAATAGATTTATTGCATTTCCAGCATCTTATTCTTCAGGTTGTCATTCTAAAATTCATAGTGCATACAAAATCTGAGGGCCATTATGATTTAATGAATCCTTGATGATAGAGAACAATGGGACAGTTTTAGGGAATTTGTTGTGTTTCAATTCAATTAGATTTTTGATTTTGAATTCTCTAATATAATACATTTCATTGATTGTGTGTTCTTTTATTACTTATTTATAATTTTTACCTAACTCACATGATACATTTTGGCACCCACCGTGGGGACTAGCCCTGTTTTTATTAATGTTTTCTGGAAAGTGTGTTTACAGGTTAAGATGTGAAATTTTCTAATGCAACCATGAGTTCTTTCAACACATACAAAACATATTCGGGCACATCCGGTCCCTATTACGGTGCATCCAACCCATCTTTCAGTGCATCTGGCTCATATTTTAGTGCATTCAAGGGTGCTTAATACACTCATCAAAGACAATTATCTAAAACTACTGACGATATCTATAGGGGCTAGAGTTTTTTTATTGTCTTCTTTTGATCAAGTTAGGCACTTATATAATTAGAAGGTTAATGAACCCCTTGTTTATTGTTCTTGTAAAGTGATAGGCCTATAATCTCCCCTTCATTGGGTGACCAAAATTTTAGACTCATTCTTTTATGCTTTTTTAACACCTTTAGAAGGCTTGTTGTAGTGGGAAAAAGTACTCACCCTACGAGAATGACATAAGTGGGAACAACTAAAGCCAACTTTTCCGACCCACTATAATCAAAAGTGAATTTGGGGAAACCCACAATTCAATGGTAGTGTGCAAAGATAACCATCCCCAAAGCCTTTGTTCTAAAGTTTGGGAGGTCTCCTGAGGGAGTTTATCATTTGTCGCACCGAATAGAAACCCTTACTATGAACCTTAAGTGTAGAAGCCAACCTAGTCAGTCTCTGAAAATTTTCTATATCACAGTGCAAGGGGAGGGAAGAATCTTCCCCCAAGATACTCTCACCATATAACTATTAGGTATTACTGGCCAAAAGTGGAGGATTTGACTTTGGTTAAGACCCAGGAAAGGCAAAAAGATGGGCGCCCTCTAGGGGGTGACACAACTGTGTGAGCTGACATAGTTGTAAGATGTGGGATGTGATATTTTAAATGAACTTTTAACATTAGAAAAGTGTTTCATCTATTTTATCTTGTGCTAGACCTGTGGAAATCAAAGGAATCAAACCAAATTCTTGAACACACACTTAATGTTTTAGTTCCTAGGCTAGAAACAATTGTCTTACAACTTGCTTCTATGTTTGAAGTCATAATCCAAGAAATCATCCATTTAAGAACACTTAATTCACAAGATTCACAGACAATATAACCAAACAAATAATCATTGATCAGAAAATTACTCCCTGGAAATATCCATTTCACTGATAAAAAGAAAAATAACCAGACAAACTATCAAAACAATCAACACTTTCCAGATTAGCGCATGCATTCCCTGTTTCAGTGCATTGAGCTTGTCTTCTGGCACATTTGAGTCATTTACCAACACATATAGTCCATTTCCTAGCACATATGGGGCCTTTTCTAACGCATTTGTTCAACTTTCCAACACATTTACTCATCCATTTAGCACATTCACCAATAGAGAATTGAGTTGAAATCATGTCTAGGGGAATTCTAGCGTATCACTAGCTTGCTTTAGCACATCTTTAGCGCATATTTCCCATTTTTTGGTGCATCTGAGTCATTTTCTGGTACATATGTCCCATCTTTTAGTGCATTCAGTCCTTATTCTGGCACATTTCATCCATTTTCTGGTGCATTGAGTCCATTTTATGGCGCATCTAGGGGACAGTCTAGCACATCCAGGCCATATTTTAGCACATCTATTCCATCTTTTAGCACATCAGTACCCTATTTTAATGCATCTAATTAATTCAAAACCAAAGAGAAAAATTCATTGTCTGTCTGAAAATTTAACTCACATTTCAGGATCCTTTTCAAAATAGAGCCATTCCTCAGTCATAACAATGTCTTAAACTTCATGAAACTGTTCATTACAAGTGAAATTATTCAAACTAAACTAAGATCCACCATCTTAAAGTGTCTAAATCATCAAACACATATGATTGTAAAGCAAAGTTTCATCATTAGGATTTATCATCCTCCATCACGAAAAAAAGGTGTATAATCAGACTTAACTTAGTCTCATCAATAGAATTTTTCATTCTATTTGACTTAATTATTATCCTTGACACTCTTCCAAACAAAGATCCAAGTTTAGTGAAAATTATAGCATTTGTATGCTCATTTTAACAAGGTCACAAAAGAAAAAAACTTGAGCAAAAGGAAATTGAAACTCAAAACACCATGGTTGAAGGTGAAGAAAATCCATTTCATAGATTAACTTGAAGGTGATGAAATAACTAAGGAAGATGTCCAAACTGCATAAAAAGATCCTAACTTCCATAAATTCATGGAGAAAGTTTTGGAAAAATATGGAGAAAAATACTTGTTAATGTTGGCTAAACAAGGTGTTAAATTGGTTGATGACTTTGATGTTACTCAACTGAAAGGAACACCAAAAGGATTGAAACTAATCCACCAAACATAGATCGGGTGGTTGCTTTGACTAATCAAATGAGAAATCTCCAACAAAAAATTCAAGACATGCAAAGAGGAAACACAAAAAGATACTTGATACAAGACATTTTCCCATGTCCTTTTGATCTGGATATGAACATGCTACCCTTTCCTAAGCATTTTGAATTCCCAAAGTCTGATAAATATAATGGTAAAACTGATCTCATAGATCATGTGAGGGAATTTCGAACAATGAGCTTATAGTTTGCGCATGAGGAAACTTACTTGATGATATTTTTCCCACAAAGCTTGGGTGGACAATGTATGCAATGGTTTTCACAACTTCCACTCGGTGTAAGATCCTTTGAAGAATTGGTTAACAAATTCATTACTCAATACTCTTACAACATCCAACATGAAATTACCATGAAGGACCTTTGCAATAAAAATAGAAAAAGGGTGAATCATTTCTCATATTTTTACAAAGATGGAGAAAATTGTTTGCAAGATATGCTCGTCCCATACCTGAAAAGGAAAAGAAGGAAATATTCATTGACAATCTAAATGATGATATGAGCTATAGACTTGAATTACAATGCCCACCCACCTTTGAGAAAATTATTGAAAAGGAAATTAAAATTGAAGAAGCCTTGGTCAAGAGAGGAGTTTTAAAAATCTACAATGAAGGATCAAATAATTCAGACTCTTTCAATCATTACCCCAACAATGATAAACCAAAATTCTGGAAACATAATGAAAATGTTGGTAATAATGATGCTACAACTAAAACACAAAATGAAAAACCCATATTTAACTTGACAGTAGCTACCACCAAGACCAATCAAAACAATAACCAAAACACCAATCAAAATGCTAATCAAAAAAACAATCAAAACAATGTTGAATCTAAACCACTACCATTTCAAAAACCATCGAATTGAAGAAGGTTCACACCTTTGGAACAACCACTCGAATCAACATTAAGAGAGCTTATCGCACATAGACTTGTAACATTACTAGAAGCAAGAGATTGGGAACCAAGAGTTAAACCATCTTGGTGGAATGATGCCTACTACTATGATTTTTATCAAAATAAAGGACACAAAAAAATGACTACATGTAATTGAAACATTTGGTACAAGATTTGATTGATAAGAAGAAAATAATTTTGGAAGGACCTCAAACAAACAATGATCATGGAGTGTTCAAGAATCCTTTGCCAAATTATGAGAAGGGAGAATCTTCCTCTGCAAATGGCAAAGGCAAAAATGTGAATTATGTTTATGACACCACTATCCTTCATATTTTAACAGTTGAGGATCAAACTAATGGCACTAAAATTAATGACAAACAAAATGTTGTTTCAGATGATAATCAAACTCATGACGTTGTTACAATTGAAAATCAGCTTAATGACATCAATATCAACCTCAAATCAAACCAAATCAATGATATTATACCATTAAATTTGATCACAAACATTGTTGCAACTGATAATCATATTAATGTCATTAAAATAAGGGAAAAACAAGACCATCAATCATTCAATACAACCACAAGAGGACATGCCAAAGTAATATTGAAAGGAGCTACATCTAAAACACCTGCTGCCCCTTCAACTCAATAAAACATAGTTGATCAATTGTAGAAAATACCAGCTCACAAGGAGATTCGAGAACAAGCTCTAGTAGCCACCACAGTACCAAATAATTTGCAAGTTTGTCAATTTTAGGCTATGGTGGGACACTTGATCACACCTCATTGCCTATCATTTTTCAAACATGATGGTGTATCACTTACCCACCCACAAAATGATGCCCTCCACATTGAGGTTCTAATTCACAAAAACTGGTTCAACCGTGTTCTAATAGATGGAGGAGTGGGTCTAAATATCTACACTTTAAAACTTATCTGTGTGCTTGGATATCCTGAAAATGCCATTGATGCCAGAAGAAACATCACTATAAAAGCCTATGATTATGAAGAGAGATCCTCCCACAGATTGATTGTGTTACCAATTCAAGTGCGGCTAATTGTGAAAGATATAGTTTGCCAAGTGTTAGACAAGGAGCTGACATACAATATACTCTTGGGATGTCCTTGGATTCATAAAATTCAAGTAGTGTTGTCAACATATCATCAATGTTTGAAATTTGATTTTAATGGACAAGAAATCACTATTACAGTTAATTCCAACAATCCTCAATATTGCAACACACTCAAAATAGTCTAGGATAATTTTGTGCCACATGACAGAAAAGCTCACACTCCTGGTTCATCAAATAGTGAAAGATAACTAAATTTTGTGTCAAAATGGGTTGACAAGAAGGGTCAGTCAAAGGATAAGGGTATCAATGATTCTTCTTCATTAGGTAAAGAAAGTCAATTAAATTCTTCATCAAATCAGCTTGAGGAAAAGGTTTAGTCAAAAGACAAAGGCGTTGGTTATTCTTCTCCATCAAATCAGGAAAGTCAACTCAATTCATTATCAAATCAGTTCGAGAAGAAGATCCAATTGAAAGACAAAGGAATGGGTGAATATTCAATTGAGAATTCCTTGTGCCTTTCATAGTTACTACCTTCACTGAGATCCTATGGACAACCATCAACATTAAGAAAAACATCTTCACAACCAATCACACTCTTTGATGGTAGATTTATAAAAGCAAGCACTCAAGCTGATGAATCTGAGGATAAAGAAATTTTAAATTGGCTATAAAAAGATGAAGAACAATCACAAGCATCAACTTCCAATGTCCAAATAGAATAGTATGATAAAGGGAAAAAAATCTTAGAGAAGATGGGGTATGGAGGACAAGGTCCTATCGAAAAAATAAAAGAGGGTATTGTAGAACCAATCCAGCCTCTCACACTCCATGCAAAAGACAAGACAGGGCTAGGCTACAAAGAAGAAACAAAGGAAGACATAAAAGAGAGGGTTGTTGAGAAAATCCTATAGCTACAAGCTAGTTCTGAGAAAAATTCGAATGAGTATGGATGAGATTCACTATTTGAGGAATCTTGTCAAGATAAGGAAGTTGACGTAATACAAAGGTATACCCCCATATGGATGGAGGGACAAAGATTAGGGTCTAGACCTCTTGAATTTGGATCACAACATATTGATGGCTCAAGTGAGGACAAACAAACATCGAGCGAGATAGACGATTTAGAGGAGAGTAACATCATAGACCTCAACATTGCTATCTAAAACTTTTACAACATTTCCATCAAAAACCTCACTGTCATTGACCTTGACCAATCCAATGATCCCTTACCTCTAATACATCCTGAACTCATTGACTGGGAGCAAACCGATCCTCTCGATGCCCCTATCTTTGCAAACGTTGATGCCATTATTAAATTCCTTTGTTTCGATAACCCATAAATTAGTTCCACCCATGAATCTCATAACAGAGCTTCAAGCTAGGAGGGTGCCAAATCTCTCAGCTGTAAAATCAAAAATATCAAAAATTGATCTAATGGTGAAAACCATTTAATGGAAATATTAGATCAAGAAAGAGTAAAAATAAAGAGTGTATCCAACGATGAAAACCTCTTTAAGGCACTGAAGGATGAGAGATTTGACACCCTTCCTAAACACCATCATGAAAGATCATCAATGTTGATTGAATCTACATAGTCCATCAATATCGACACAATAGAAATAGTGAAGACTCTACATCTAGCAACATCCATGACAGAACAGGAAAATCCAAGCTTCATAAAATTTTGTGAAGAGAGACAAGTAAAATTTGATCGGTCCTACATTGATATTCCTAGTATTGATCCAAACTTAATAATGCATCACTTATCTCTACCACCTAGAGTGAAACCCGTCAAACAAAAACTCAGGAAAATGCATCCACATATCGCCTTGTTGGTAAAAGCAGTATTGAAGAAATTGTTAGATGTGGGATTCATCTGACCAATTGATTATGTTGATTGGATTTCTAACATTGTGCTAGTTTCCAAACCAAATGGAAGCATCAGGATATGTACTGATTTCATAGATCTCAATAAAGCATGCCCAAAGGATTATTTTCCTTTGCCTAACATGGAAATCATTGTGGAATTGACAACATGACATGCCATTTTATCACTCATGGATGGATTTTCAGGATACAATCAGATAAAAATAGCACTCGAAGATCAAGAGAAAATAACGTTCACATGTCCATGGGCTACTTTCTACTGGATGCCTTTTGGTTTGAAAAACGCAGGGGCCACATATCAACAAGCGATGACAACCATCTTCCATGACATGATGCATAATTTTATGGAGGACTATGTAGATGACTTATTGGCTAAATCATTCACCAGAGAAGGACACTTGGAAATCCCTGATAAAATCTTCACTCGACTAGAAAAATTAAATGTAAGATTAAACCCAAAGAAGTGTGTGTTTGGTGTGACATCATTAAAAGTATTAGGGTACATAGTCTCAGAAAAGGGCATCAAAGCGGATCTTGAAAAAATCAAAGCTATCATGGAAATGCCACCACCAAAGAACATCAACCAAATGAGATCTCTACAGGGACATTTCCAATCTATTAGGAGGTTCATAACACAATTAGTGGATACAACTCATCCTTTTAATCATTTTCTACACAAGAATATCTCCTTCAGGTGGGATGAAAAATGTGAAGAAACTTTCAATCAAATGAAATAGTATTTGATATATCCACCCATACTGGTGTCGCCTATAGAAGGAAAACCATTATTAATCTACATAGCAACAACTAAAGTATCTTTGGGAACTCTATTAGCACAAGAAGATTCTACGGGAAGGGAAAGGGCTATTTATTATATCAGTAGAACATTGAACGACTATGAAATCAACTACATCTTCATTGAAAAAGCTTGTCTGGTGGTAGTATTTGCTACTCAATAGTTTTGGTATTACATGTTAACTCATACAGTCAAACTCATAGCTAAGATTGATCCATTGAAGTATTTACTCGGTAAAGTTTCCCTAATAGGAAGACTAGCCAAGTGGGTAATGATTTTGAACGAGTTTGACATATAGTATGTAGACCGAAGAGCCATCAAAGGGTAGGTGACAACTAATCAATTAGTCGAAGAACCACTACAAGATGATCATCCAGTGTATATTGAGTTTCCTGGCGTAGATGTCCTTACTGTATCATCACAACAGTGGATGTTATATTTTGATGGGTCTTGCATGCAACACAGATCGGCTGCTAGAATCCTATTCATCACACCTCAAGGACATACCATCCTAAAATATTACAAGCTCATGTTTCCTTGTAGAAATAACACATCTGAGTATGAGACACTCATCATTAGAATCAAGGTGGCAATCAAATGGAAGATCACAGAGTTGCAAGTTTATGGAGATTCATAGTTAGTCATAAATCAGGTGAATGATGATTATTAGACAAAGGATGACAAGTTGATGCCATATAAGAGACTGGTGGAATAAGTTCTTAACCTTGCCTATGATAACCCTGAATCTTGATTCATATGCCATATAGCTAATGTAATGGAAATGATTTCTTCTCTTTTGTAGATAACTAAAAAATAAAGCCATTATGGGTTCATGGTGGAACGAGTGCTTAAACTTGCCTATGATAACCTAAAATCCCAAGTCATATGCCATATAGCTAACGCTGAGTCCTCAATTTATGGGAATATATATACCTATTAAAGAGATAATACCCTTCCACCCGATCTATCCTAAAACCAAAAACATAACTTTATCCACCAAGCTGCCTAACACACCCTGATAGCGGATATACTCTATCAATGAGGTATTTGAGGTACTCTCCTTCGTTTTCTTAAACGTAACGAATCTAAAATGGCCTTACATAAAGTTCATGAAGGTATCTTTTGAACTCATTCAAGTGGACTAACTCGAGCTAAGAAACTCCTACGTTTGGGGTATTATTCGTCGAATATGGAAAAGGAGTCTTTTTAATTTGTCAAGAAATGCCAAAAATGTCAAATCCATGGTAATCTGATACATGCACCAACATAGGAACTACAACTGTTTGAATCAAAATGGCATTTTTGTCAATGGGGATTGGATTTGGTAGGTAAAATTCATTTGTCATCATCCAATGGACACAAATTTATCATCACAACTACAAAATATTTTACAAAGTGGATTGAAGTTTTTCCTTTAACCACCATCACTAGAAAATAGATCACATCCTTCATCCTAAATTACACCATTTGCCGATAGGGTATTCCTCAGTCCATTGTTACTGACAATGGTCGACCTTTCAAGAATCGGGACGTCCAAGAACTTTGTGAAAGGTTTGCAACATCAATTTTCTACACCGTACTACCCTCAAGGAAATGCCCAGGTAGAGGCCTCAAACAAAACCATTTAAATTTTTTTTAAAGAAAATTGTTAATGATGTTGGACATTATTGGCACATTCAATTAAACCCTGCTTTGTTGGCATAGCGAACCAACATTTGCACACCAATAGGAGCTACACCATATGCCCTGGTATATGGATCAAAAGCTATTTTACCTATCGAGGTTGAGCTACCATCACTCCATGTGTCATTGAAGAGGATAATTTCCAAGGAAGATTATAGAGTGTCCAGACTACAAGAGTTAGAACTGTTGGATGAACGTCGTTAGCATGTTGTGGATCATTTGAAAGCCTATCAACAAAGGATGACCAAAATATATAATCACATAGTAAAACCAAGAAAATTTCAAGTTGGTGACTTGGTCTTAAAAGAGAATCCTTGAAATCAATAGGATCGAGAAAAGAAGGGGAAGTTTGAACCAAACTGGCTAGGTCCCTTTGTCATTGTATCAGTCTATGGATCTAGAGCTTATCAGTTGTCTACACCTAAAGGGGATTTGTTTGATGAAAATATCAATAGTCTTTATCTCAAGTTATATACCTATCTCATCCAGCACATGATAAAAAAGTCTTGAAAATTTAAAAAAAATCAAAAAAAGTCTTGAAAAAATAGAAAAAAATCATAAAATCTAAAAAAGTAGTGAAAACCTGGCAATAGGTGCTATTTGTGATAGATTAGCTTCTCCATCTATTTTGATCATGTGTCGACCATTTGTTCTTGCCATCATTCTGCCTATCATCGAAAGAACCTCATGTGCATATCCTAGCACTGTGGTCGTGTCTCACCCTAGTCTGGGGGAAAAATCCTGAACTCATTGGGGGTAAAATACTTTGAGCCTAAACCAACAGAAAAACAATAGTATGATAAATGCAACAAACAAAATGATCATAGTACAACTCAACATTGAATATCAATCAAACCGTTTGAAAGTAAACCATCTGAATCAACCATTCACATCAAACAACCAAATCAATAAATTAAACCAAATTTAAATGGATGGTATTCTTTTGAATCTTGGCTTTAATAATTTAGCATGAATGTTTAATTTTTTTACTTTTATTTTCTTTATAATTTCTCTAGAGAAACTCAAGGATGTCATGAACTAGAGAAGTTAGGAAAGAGAATGATATTTTATTTGTCTTTTGTCTGTGAGTTGATCATTATCGCTATGAAAATTGTCGTAGGACGTGCTCTGCAAAGTATCACTGATGACATTCTGTGTTTGTATAAGACAATGATTAACTCTTGTCTGTTTACGCAAGAAATGCTCGGGTCATCTCTATTCAATTATGCCTAGATGCTTGTGTTAACTTGCAATATCAAAAATCATGGAAGCAGTTCTCAGGTCATCATGGTCCAATTACACCATTGATGTTTGTACTCACTTTCAACATTTTAAAGGCTCAATGATGATAAAATCATGATAAATCGGTCGATGTAATGACAAATGCTACATTAGTTAGATTTGCATGATTAGATTAGATTGCATTCATATTAGTTTTGCATCTGTAGTATAAATTTTCCAAGGCTAGCAAAATTTTAAAATGTTGTTATCTTTATCATTAACAGATTGAGTATACTTGACATTAACAAAAAAAAATGCATATCAATTCACACATATAATTGCACAATAATTTTCATATCATGTATACATTAGAAAGAATTATCATATCATTCATCCATCCATGCATTATATCATATATTTGCATTCAAAAAATACAAAAATAACAAAGTATATCACATTTAATTTACATAATAAAATCCATTTCATATTTCATATAAGAACTATTCATAAAGCATCATAGGATCATCATCTATACATCATCATATAATCATCACATCCATACATAATCATGAAAACATCATCATATTAAAAACATCTCATAACATATAGAACATGAAATTAAATGCATCCATCATAGGCATCCACCATAAACACATATAGGCACCATATAGATCACTAAATCATTGTTGCATATCATATAAATCTCAAAATAATAATGTCAAAGTGTAAAAGGATATCTAAACATGTAGAGAGATACATCATGAAAAATGTGGCACAATATCATAATATCTCAACAAAATAAGTGTATACATCAATGTCTCAAAGTACATCAAATGTGATAATGGAGCTATGTGGTTCTCCCCTAGACATCATTGGCTTCGCTAAGCCTCCTACCGCACCACCTGATGGACCTGCACCTGGGCCTGCACCTAGATCTCTATGAGGTGGCTGAGTCACACCCATGCTAGTGGTACAAGACCGACTCTTGCCTGATCTTGACTAAGAATAACTAACCCATCGCTCTAGAGGCACTAACTCATGATACCAACCCTGGTAATACTCGACCTCTCTAGAAAACCATGTGACCTCTCTAAGAATATCACCTATGGTAGTACCCTCGGCCACTCTATGCAACCTATCAGCTAAGGCCTATGCCCTAATCACCTCGTTGTCTTGATGCATCTCTCTCAATTGTCAAGGTGGAAATCCATCCCTGTGCATGTGTTAGTAAAGCCTGTACATGTGGCATTTGACCCTGCAAAGTCTGCACCTGAACTTGTAATGCAACTATATGTGTCTGCTACTACTGTGAGGGCAACCGAATTTTTATGTGTTGTTGTGATGTGTAGGCACTAGTGATCTCCTCCTCTGGAGTACCATGAAATACACACATCCAACACCGGTCCACCTCCATCACCATCACCAACAACTCTATCATCATCTTTGTCATCACTGCTCTCTCTCCTCCTCCTCATCACCTCCTCCACCCCTACTCTATCTTTGTGCCTGCTCATCATCTAATAAAAGCACAAGCTCATCTAGGCTCGATATTCATGGGAAGGGATGTGCAAAAAAATAATGAGCATACTCCTCTAAGAAAACAACATCTATGATCTCTGGATGGTACTCCCATATCACTGGCTATAACCCAAAGGAATTCTCATAGGTAGCATCATAGGATAAAATAGGCTCCCACTCTGGAATTTCATGTCATCTCTGTGGATATAGAGAAACTTCCTGGCACATACCCTGTACTCACCGTACTGTCGCAACACTCTCCCAAGAAGGAATCTCTCTATCACAAATGGTGTCTTCCCAATCAAGTATCTAGCAGTGCACACATTTGGCATCTTTGTGTCACCCTCTGGCCACTGCTCACAACCTATGTACAACCTCCATGTCACGTTATCCAAATCATCCAGTACTCAATTTTTCCTAGATTATGTTGGACAATTGGACCTATATACCCATGAACGTAAGGCCTCCCAGCTGAACGATGTCTCTCTGCAATAGGTTGTGTGACAGCTATATGCTCCCACACCCATATCTATAATAATGTAACCCCAACTAATAAACTGTATGCTCTGAGGTAGATAAACTGATGTATTTCATGGTATAAATATGCAAGCATGCAGGATCTCCAAGCATATCATGTCCCATGTGTGATCATGATCTGTAGTGTTCGACCCCATCTAACTGTGAGTCCCTTCGACCTATGGTCGGGACATAAAAATCCTCCAATGAATCCAACAAGAACACATGTAAGTGTCACATATCATCAACCATATCCCACCATGGGATCTCATAACCACAAATCTTCTCATCCTCGAAAACTCTCTGTAGTGCATTGGTCCCTCCCTACTCAGTCGAATCATACACCACTAACTCACCAATGACTGGAATCCACAAAATTTGATAAATGTCCTCTGGTGAGATGGCCATCTCACCAGTAGGCAAGTGAAAGGTGTTATGATCACTATGCCATCTCTTTTCCAAAGCAGTGATAAGTTCCCTATTAATCCTATGTTGGGGCATGCCTAGCAAAGAAGTCAATCTGCATCATCTAATCACATTTAGATCAGCCTGATCTAGATGTGGAATTAAATCCCAGGTCCTCGAGAAATTCTCCCGTGACATTAGGACTGTTGAAGGCTCCTATCATCATAGCATATTTCAAATCAACAATCTTATGAAATCAATCAAATTAACTTACCAATCTAATCAACTCTGATGAGACTTTGATTAAATCTCATGAGCATCTATCATTGATCCTCACCTATCATGAGGTGAATCATCATTATACTATCATTGAATCTCACCTATCATGAGATCAATCATTATCTAATCTATCAACATCAAATCAAAGGCTAACATGATAAAAAAATCATCAAGATCAAGGAAAAAAATAAAAAATTCATCAATCTGGTCTGGATGCCCTAGAACAGTGCTTCTATGTGCTAAAAAGTTGGATGCACTAGAAAATTTCATCTATGTGCCAGAATAGGGTCCTTATGTGCCAAAAGTCCAGATGCACCATCAAATCTATCAGATGTGCCATTTCAAGGTCCCTATGTGCTAAATCACTCAATGCACTAAATTTTTCATCAATGCTCTAATTTGTGACTTCTAAGCACTAAATAACTTGATGCGCTAAAACATTGACTTGATGCACTACTTCCTGCCACCTATGCGCTAAAAGTCTTGATGTGCCGAATCATTAACCCTATGTGCTAAAAAATTGATCCTATGCGCTGAACTATTGTATGTGCTATAACAATCTACCTATGCAATACTTCGAGTTCCCTATGCGCTAAAATGTAAAAAGGAAGATTTCAAACATTAAAAATACAAGAAAAATGAGATTCAAAATTTACGAGGAAGTTTTACGAGGTACATATCGGAGGTCCATATGTGGCTGGGTGGTTGTGACATCGCACACGCTCAAATCGGTGGGTTTGGATCAGAATCACCATCTTGCCAAATTTTCTCAAAAGCTGCTCAATCACTCAATTTCTCAAAATGCAAATGACTCAAATGAATTTCATTTCACCTCTTTTTACCTTTTAAAGTATAATTAAGTGGAAATTTAGTGGGATTGATTTTATTTTTTTCAAAAGGGGTCTTAATTACTTAACTAATCAACAGGGGTAGGTTCAATTTTATTTTTAGGAGATAAATCGTTGATATCATCATGAAATTTGAAAATCATCAAAAAAATCATACGAATTTCAAAAATAAATTCAAAAAAATCCTAAAATTCAAAAATTCATCGATTTATCTCCCGAGGGGGCATATATCCATCATCACTCAAAATTTCAATATCTAAGGCATCAAAAAAATAAAATCAGCACATCAACAATTTTTTCTTTGAAGCAATGTGTAAACACATCACTTCAAAGAGGGGCAAAATGTATACACCTAAAATCGGTCTGGATAATTTAATTAATAAACCCTTCTACTTCGACTACTTATAAACAAATTCTAAATTTATTTATATAGTTTACATATTCTAATTCTTCTATCTTAATGCACATTCTTCTAATTTTAATTAAATAAACAAATTTGAATAGTTTGTTGTATTTAATTATCTTTCCTCTCACTAAAATTAAATCCTAAATTTAATTTTAGTCACATGTCTACAACTTTTCCCCTTTCCACTTCATCATGTGTCTCAACAAATTGAATATTCCAAATATTTAATTTGGGTATTTATCCTCAACAAATTCTGAAACAAACTTGACACACTTGGTTGTTCTATTTCATTTCTTCTCCTCTAAACTTGGCAGATTGTTTTCATGCAAGAGAACATCCTCCACCCTTCATAGATCCAGATTAAATCCAAATCATTGGTTGTTGCCACATCATTTTATGCCTTGGAAAATCTATAAATACAACCTCATTCTATAGAAAATGGATCCCAACTTTGAGCAAACTTACTCTGCAGAAATTCCATTAGAGCATTTAAGCATTTGTGAGCATTTGAGCATTTAACAATTAGTAATTAGAAGCATATTAGGTTAGAATCATGGCTTTAGCATTAGCTGCATTTTGATTTTTGTAGTTTCATTTCATCATTTTCATATCACTTTCATCAACAATATCACATCACCATTATCATAACATTACATAATATAACTTATTAATCAACATGTAGGAATAGATTTACTACATTTCTAGCATCTCGTTCTCTAGGTTGTCATTCTAGCAGTCATAGTGCATACAAAATCTGAGGGCCATTATGATTTAATGAATCCTTGATGATAGAGAACATGGGACAGTTTTAGGGAATTTGTTGTGTTTCAATTCAATTAGATTTTTGATTTTGAATTCTCTAATATAATACGTTTAATTGATTGTGTGTTGTTTTATTACTTATTTACACATTTTACCTAACTCACACGATACACTTGTAATCATCTTGTGACTTCACTAGAGAAAAAAATTGGTCCCACCATGGCCCCACTAAGGCATGTGCCTTTGTGATAGAATTTAGCACATGTTTTAATACATGTCAACATTTTTCCATTTTGTGGAGGAAAAGTGCCAAAATTGTCAGATCTCTATGAAGGCAAGAGCTTCCACAAAATGCACATTCTAAAATAATAGCTTAAAGTGACTAGGGAATAGGGGGACCAACTTCAAATAAAAAAAGAATCAGTGATGGGAATACAAAATTTGATAAAAAAAAATTAGCCCTCCTATGAAGTTACAACCTCCTTTTGTTTCCATGTGGACAAGTTTCACCATTTTTCTCATTCACAAAGGGCAAATATGACAAAAATGTGCCTATGATGATAGAAGAGCTCACTACAAAGTACCAAGATGTAGACACTTGTCATCATCTTGAAAATTTGCTAGATCACAAAGATAGTCCCACCATGGCCCCACAAAGGCCTATTCCTTTACAATAGAATTCAACACATGTTTTAATATGTGTTGACATTTCACCATTTTACTAAGGTAAAGTGCTAAAATTGTTAGAGCTCTATGAAGGCAAGAGCTTTTGTGAAATGCGCATGCTAAAATAAAAAATTAAAGTGACAAGGGAATAGGGGGACCAACTTCAGATGAAACAAAAAGACTTAGTGGCATGGGAATAAAAAATTTGATAAATAACATTATCCCTCAAAAATATTTGGACACGTGTCATCATTTCGAGGTATCACGAGCTAGAAAATGACAAAACTGAGCACTTTGCAAACCAGAGAGACAATGCAATATTGTGACACGTGTCCAGGCCGCCCTGGGAGCACAAAAAACATTAGGAAGGAAAATAATTAGAGCTTAACAAATTATTAAAGGGGCACTTCCAAGCAAAAAGGGGCGTGGGACTCACAACATCGATACCCTTCATAGCTTAAAGACCAGTCAAAAAAGTTAATGATGTCAACAATAAAACATAAGATGGGGATTTAGGATAATAGGGTCTTAGAAAGCCCTATGCTTCAAGCCCAAAAACCCTAATTTAAGTAGTTGAGGATTACCAAGAAATTTATATTTCAAACCGTAGTTGATATTTTATATTATATTCCATGAAATTATGCATCAAATTGAATAAATTAACATATTATTAATAATTTCATATTTTAATTATGTTAAACATGTATTCAATGATTCATCACTCATCTCAATGCTTAATAACATATTAACAATAGTATCATATACAACAATGAACATCAACAATCATTTAATGTGTATCTGGTAGTTAAAACCAAAGTTTTTTTTCAATTGATAAAATAAATAATATAAATAATGTAACATCAACACATTACTCAATTTGAGTTTTTTTATTGATTTTCAAATGAAGGAATACATAGAGGAAATGCAAAATATTTCTCAAAGACAACTTTGCATAGAGCTGAGTTGGAACATGGAAACTCATATTATCAATCTCAAATCATTTTATCATCTTTTGTAGCAACTTCCACTATTTAGGTGATGGAAGTGTCATTTGTTCTAACTAATGTTATCTAACTTGAAAATTTGTTAACAATGAATGATTGAAATTAGAAATTGACTTGAATATTTTGGTCAAAGTTGCATTCAAGGTTATCAGTGGTTTGATGGAATCCAAATAGTTCACCTCATTTGGGTTTTGAGGAAACTGGTTCAAATCAATTTTTCTTGTACCCTCCATCTTCTTTTTCAAATCATCCTTTCCAATGAATCGCTCATTTGTATCAAAAGCCTCTAGAAAACCAAGGTCTATCATGTTTCTTACCTTTTCATCAAGCTTCTTCATCCTTTTTGCAGCCAGATGCACAAATTCCTCTATTTCACACATTCTCAAAACACTTTTGAATGATAGATGACATCATTTAGGCATCAATCCAATTATTAATCTCTTTTTATTTCAATTCATTGTCACTCGATTTGTAGACTATTTGTTGAGATTGATTTGTAGATTTCTCTATTGTTGTAGTGTAGGAAAAAGTGTCCCTTTTCACACTTAATTTGCAAATAAAATGAGATTAATTATGCCTAGATTTAGTGTTGTAATATGTTTTTCATATTCACATTAAGTTGAGGTTCCTTTTAGATTAAATGCACTTAATTGTGCCTTTTTTTTGGTGTTGTAAGGTGTACCTTTACACTTTCAAATTAATCTAGGGCTTTATTAATTGATTGAGGTTAATTTTCCTTAATTGGCCCCTTTAATTCAAATCCAAGCCTAATTAAATAAAAATTCTAAGCAATAAAACTCGACATTTGTAAATTCCATTACACAATGCTTAAATTTGGAAGATGTGTGTCCTAGGTAAGTGACCCAGGACCCATTTTACATAGGGCCAATGGGTCCTCACTTAGACCTATGACCCTATTTTTATATAATGTTTAACATTTATCGATGTGTGTCCTAGGTAGGTGGCTTAGGACCCATTCACACTATGGTCAATGGGTCCTCACTTATACCTAAGATCCCATTTTTAATATGTTTTTGGTGGTATTTTAATGATTCCAAATATATGATTCAATGTCAACTTGAAATATTTGAATTTCGGGAATAAATGTTAAGATATGTATAAATACAAGGTTATTTCACTATGTTTTATCCTAAAAATTTCAAGTCTTCAATAATTCTAGAAAAATTATGAGCAAGTGTGATCAAGAGTATTCAAGAGAAATTTTAAGGCATTCAAGGGAAAATTTATACAACATTATTGCAACAATCAAGATTCATTCATAATGTCAAATATTTCTTGCATCATTCATGTTGTTTGAGATAATATCATGATGTAGTATTCAAGATCTATTCAAGTGTTTAAAGGAATTATCTTATATCAAGTGTCATGATAAAGATCTACATTCATTGAGGCCACTTCATGCTAGTTTGTAGATTTGTACTCCAAGGTTTCAAATAAGGTTTGGTGAGTTGTTACATTGATTTTTGCTTTCATAATTCCTTCATGCTATTTCTATTTCATTTCAAGGTTTAATTACCAAAATGGGGTTTGACCAAGGTAAACCCCCATTCACCTAACAAATAAAATTACTCTCCTCTCTTTGTGTGTTGCAGATTTGCAGGTTGAAGAAAAGTTGCAAAATTTCAAAGTTGTCAAAGTTGTCACCCTTATTGTAATTTCATAGAAATTGACCTACAAAATTTATTTCTAGCTTTTTGACCGTGAGATTTGGGAATTTGGGAGTGCAGACTGAGTAGAGAAGAACCCCGAAAGAATTTTCCAGAAACCCTTCCCAGGACCCATTCACCATCGGGTGAATGAGTCCTCAGTGAGCTTCAAAAGGAGACTTTTTGTGAAAGGTACACAACATTTTACCCTTTCCAGATCTACCTTTTGACTATTGTTTTGGTCGGATTTGATTACTATTCATCATTTTCATTTTATAGCACAAATTTTGAATGAAATAAGGAAAATAGGTCCATTGTTCATCACTCCATTGTGGTAACATCAACCAATTTATTTTCATTTCATTTTGGTGGACCTGACAATATATTTCAAAAAAATTCACATTTCATGTTGCGATTTTGTTTTTCTTGTGATGCATCCTTTTCTTTGTGGTGTCATTGGGTTTGATATCCTCCAACAGTGAGATTTTTTTAATGTAAGACTTTCCCCTCAATATAGATGTGACACGCTGCATTCCCTAAGTTGCAAAAATTTTACTCTTGACTTGTCCTCTCTTTGAGACATTAGGCACGATGGTCCCTAAGAAGAAGATCTTACACAAACTAAGAAAAATCCATTTGAAAAAAAAAATTACTAGGATTATTGTTCATGTGTTTAGCATAATGCATCTTGCTAACCTTGTGAAGCTCAAAACCTAAATTCAAGGCCACCTATCATAACACACCTTTCTTTCCTATGGAACCTTGCCTTGTTCATAGGTGTTTAGCATAACACAACTTGTTAAGCCCTATGGAGACGAAACCTAGCATTGTGTTGCCTTATTAAAGTTTTCAGGAGGATAGATTTGATATGGTATGGGAGACTAATATGATTCTCTCATTTTCCACCCTTTTTGGATACTCACCTAGTGGATAGCCTGAGGTTCCACTACCCCATAGTGAGTGCGCAAAAACAAAATTGATGGCTTAGATGTGTTTCATGTTGATCAGACTATTCAAGCTTGATCTTCCTTGTCTTTGATGATGTATGATTGTGTGTCTTTGTCATTGCCGCATAAATAAGTGTTGAATGTCTAGTTTAGTGTGAGTCTGACATGGGTTCATCATCTCACTAAAGTGGGGAAAAAATGTAGTGTAGGAAAAAGTATCCCTTTTTCACACTTAATTTTGGAATAAAATGAGCTTAATTATGCCTTGATAAAGTGTTGTAATATTTTTTTCATATCCACATTAAGTTTAGGCCCCTTTTAGATTAAATGGACTTAATTGTGCCTTATTTTTGGTGTTGTAAGGTGTACCTTTACACTTTCAAATTAATCTAGGGCTTTATTAATTGATTGTGGTTAATTTTCCTTAATTGGCCCCTTTAATTCAAATCCAAGCCTAATTAAATACAAATTATGAGTGATAAAACCTGTCATTCATAAATTCCATTATACAATGCTTAAATTTAGAAGATGTGTGTCCTAGGTAAGTGACCTAGGACCCATTCACCATAGGGTGAATGGGTCCTTACTTAGACCTATGACCCTATTTTTACATAATGTTTAACATTGCTTGATGTGTGTCCTAGGTAAGTGACCTAGGACCCATTTACCCTATAGCGAATGGGTCCTCACTTAGGCCTAGGACCCCCCTTTTTAATATGTTTTGGTAGTATTTGAATGATTTCAAATCTATAATTTAATGTTGGCTTGTGATATTTGAATTTCGGGAATTAAAGTTAAGATATGTATAAATACAAGGTTATTTGACTATGTTTCATCCTAGAAATTTCAAGTCTTCAAGCATTCTAGAAAATTTATGAGCAAGTGTGATCAAGAACATTCAAGAGAAATTTTAAGGCATTCAAGGGTATGTTTATAAAATATTATTGCAGAAATCAAGATTCATTCACCATGTCAAAGATTTCTTGCATCATGCATGTTGTTTGAGATAATATGGTGATGTAGTATTCAAGATCTATTAAAGTGTTCAAAGGTATTATCTCATATCAAGTGTCATGATCAAGGTCTACATTCATTGAGGCTACTTCATGCTAGTTTGTAGATTTGTACTCCAAGGTTTCAAATAAGGTTTGGTGAGTTGTTGCATTGATTTTTTCATTCTTCATTCCTTCATGCTATTTCTATTTCATTTCAAGGTTTAATTATCAAAATAGGGTTTGACCAAGGCAAAACCCCATTCACTTAACAAACAACATTTTTATCCTCTCGTTGCATGTTGCAGATTTGTAGATTGAAGAAAAGTTGGAGATCTCAAAAGTTACAAAATTGCAAAGTTGTCACCTTTATTACAATTTCACATAAATTTACCTATAGAATTTATTGTTGGGTTTTCGACCGTGAGATTCAGGAATCTAGGAGTGAAAACTGAGCAGAAAAGAAACTAGAAAGCATTTTCTAGAAACCCTAGCCAAGACCCATTCGCCATATGGAAAATGACTCCCCAGTGAGCTTCAAAGGGATACTTTTGGTGAAAGGTACACAACATTTTCCCTTTCCAGATCTGTCTTTTGACTATTGTTTTCGTTAGATTTGATTAATGTTCTTTATTTGTATTTTATAACACACATTTTGAATGAAACAAGGAAAATAGGTCCATTGTTCATCACTCCATTGTGATAACATCAACCAAATTTTATTTCATTACAATTGTTAGTAGATTTTTGATGTCCATTAAATACTTCTTTAGCTTTCTATAATTTAGTATCATAGTATCAATCAGTTGAAGCAATTCACACAAATGATCAATCCTCTGCATTATTCCCTCCCATATCCTTTGTTTCATATGTCTCATTATTTCTCTACAAAATGCAGTTAACTTATTTTGACAAGAGTTTATTTCATTTTCTTCTTCCCTCAACTTTGCTGCCAATCTTTCACTTTTTTTCTCTCTTTCTCCAATTTTTGTTCCCACTGTTGATTTGCTTTCCCCAAGTTTTGTTAATTTTTTCAAAGTGTATTTTTCATCATATTTCATTTTTCTCCCATCTAACCTTTTCTTTAGTTCATTCAATTCCAATTATGTTTGTTTATCCTCTTTTATTGTAGATGTAGAGGGATATTTTTTTAAATTTTTTTTTCTAATTCATTGGTATTCTTATCTATTGCGTTCCTCTTTGCTTTCTCATTTTCTAAGTCTTCCAATAACTTTTCTATTTGAATTTTCAACCTCTCTCTCTCTCTCTCTCTCTCTCTCTCTTGCTTTAGCAATGATGTTTACACCAATTCATTGTTCTTCTTTGATACATTAATTTTGTCTAAATTTTTGTATCCAAAAAAACCAATAAAAAACTGTTCACCTGAAATTCAGAGTGATCCTTATGATTTTCTAGTTTATTTTGAACTGTGGGAATAAAAAACATGTACTCCATGATTTATTTGTTTGGGTCAAATGTAGGTAATAGCCTGGTTATTACAATCTCTAAAGTTCAGTTGCTTCCTTTATTTTTTATACATTCTAATTTCTTTTAAAACTCATCATTGTAATCAAAACCTAGGGATGTATAAATAATGGAGTTCTTAAATGGTGAAGGACTAGGAGTACTTGTAGTTAATTTTGCAGCCACACTAACTCGAGGAGTGATTGGAAACAAATCCTTTGGGATGGAAACTGGTAGTTGGATGTGGACCTACCATAATCCTTGCCCTCTTCAGTATGCCTTGATCACTGGGTGTTAGTGTGTTATCTTGTATTGTTGGCCTCTTGTGTGTAATTTTTTGTTGCAGCACATGTTGACCATAACTAGTACTACTACCCATACTATCACAACTAGAGGCAGTGCCAATTGCACTAGTTTCTCCACCATGGGCATATCCTAGTTGTAATTGTATCTGACCATGAGGATTAGGATTTGAAGCTATAATAAATTGAATTTTTTCAGACATATATTTGTATGCCCTTGGTCTATTTTATCTGCTCCAAGGCCTCATTTATCAATTTTTTTCTATGTTCTACATCTATTTTCATCGAAACACCTTCTCCTTTGGACCCCAAAGGACCACCTTCATAACCCATTTTTTGGCTATGGCTACTCCTAAAGTTATTTTTTTTGTTGTTGTCTCATTTAAACTAGATATGGAATTTTTTTATTCCCTGTCATCATTAGATTCATCATTAGTTTCTTCATATTCATTGGGATGCTCTATAATCCACAAATTTCTAAACTTAAAATCCCTTTCGATCTCTCCAAACTCTACACTAGTTTTTGGTTTACCTAGCTCCTTCCTCATAGACCAAAAGTTAGTAAATTTTTATCATGACCAATTTTTTCTATAACATCCTTATCTAGAGAATCTAGAATTTCTACTCTACTAGATGGTTTATCACTTTTTTCATAAAAAAAATTGTAACTCTTGATTTTATTCTCTACTCCTATTTGTTGGTGCAATGCCATAATTTATGTCGACAATTGTTCAAATGAAATACCTATCTCAACAACACATTTCTCCATTTCTATTCTGACCTCATCCCAAGAATCATTGTTTCTATAGTTTTCAAGAAATGGTTTACTTTGATGTTGAATTCTAATTGAAACATTCTTATTGAACAAAACCCTTAATTTAATGGTGTCACATGGATCTATTGTCAGTGATAGACAACATAAAATTCAAAAAAATTCAAAAGATCAGGTGCCACACTAAATGCTTTTCTCTCAAATGTGAACCCTCCATATGAAAAAGGTAAAGAAGGAAATAAGGTATTCTTTTGCTAACTGATAAAGTATAGCTCATTACTACTCTTCATCTTCCTTACATATTCTAATGAAAAAACCCTTTCTGTCACATGAATTGGAAGTTTGCATGGCTCTACTCTTGATCCATAAAATATTATCCCAATATATTCTTCCATTAAGTACCAATTAGCCAATTGTATTTATTTTCCTAGTTGAATTCAATTTGTACAAGACATAGGAAATCTAGGCATTAGATTATTTGCAATTTATTCATACAATGGAGCCAAAATGTAGTCTACAAAATGATTGTAGTTCCTTTGACAATCATGCATCCTTATCTTAGTGGTCTAATCATACACTGGAGGTGTTTTCTTTTCCTTAGCATTTGTATAGGGTTGAATCTGAAGCTTGTTGGTCTAGAACATTCCACTAAATTTGAATAGGAAAAAATAGCACAAGTAGGTTGTGAACCTAAATTTCTTAGTGGAACCTCCTTTAGTCATTAAAATTGTTTATCCATGGATTCTACAATGTGCTCAAGAAATTTATATTTGACAAGTTGTTCATTATAATGGATATTAAATACCATTTCAGGGAGGCTTGCACCAACTTCCTGATTGTTATCTAGTATAGGGAAAAATGATAGCATGGAAATAGTATCCTGAACCCATGGTCTAAAAATTACAAAATCATAAGGAGGCTTATGATTAATTTTCAATAATTTTCTATGACAATATTGAACTATTTTATTTAGGAAATTAGTTTTCTCCCTTTCATCCACTACTTCATAATCACTAGCTTTTCTAGTTCAATGTGGATGTTTCCAAATTCTTCGGTTGTAAACCCAAACACATTTTCAAATTATTTTGTATTAATGGAGGAAATTTCTTCATTGTTATCTTTATGAGAAATTACTCTTTTGTTATCATCATAATTGTGGGTGTAGACCACGATAAATTATGGGCAAGGAAAGACCTCATGTAACATCATGTGCCCTAATCCAATTACCCATGGTGTACTAATACTAGTAATTTACATTTTCTTTAAAAAATTATTCTCACATGAAAATCTAAGTTCTGAGGTAAGCATACCATAGATTTTAAGATCATAAATATCATCGTATTCATCAATGAAACTTGAGGTTATAATTATTCTAGCATAATCTATTTTTATGTCTAATATTTCTTTGCCTTTCCCAAAAATTGGTCTTCTAGTGGTGCTAGACATGCTTGTATAGTGTGAAATCCCTCTTAAGACCTCCTTAATTTTACTCAAGTCTCTCAAGTTCTCAAGCCTAAACCCAAATTTAGACAAAATAAGAATTTTAGAAATAATTTAAGAAACGATGAAACATAGGAATTTTGTTTTTCACTTACCCGAATTTTGATTATTGAAAAGATTAATACTTACAAGGGTGGATTAGCTTTGTAAGTTTGTTGGAACCCAGAATCTCCCTGGTGCACCGTACTTAGCAATCTGAAATATCCATGTGTGCTAACTCTCTCACTTAAAAATAAAATCACTTAGTAGTAGAAAGGTCACGTTTTTTTTAGTTTTTTAAATATTAAAGTGAATCAAACGACAACGTGTTGCCTACAAAATATAAAATTAGTATATTGTGTTTGTCCTATATTTGTACCTTCTATTAATTGATAAATTTTTATATGATGTGCCTTGAATGACAAATGTCATTCAAATGTTCCATCTCAAACAAATTATCAACTGTTGATCTTTATAAATCTAACAGTTATAGGGTGATTCTAGAGGTTTGAGTTCGCAAGCCTAGTGCTCTTTGTGTTTCATTCTATAATGTAAATACAACCATCCATTAAATGTTTATCAAATGCTTGAGTAATTTATGATATAAACAATAAATATGTGTTTTAAAGTTCTTTTAAACTTTAGTGTGCTAGGATACACAATCCTCATGAGAATTTTTTTCGATAGAAAACTCATTGGAGACATTGAGATGATTCCACGTGTCCATTATGTGGTTCCATGAGTCACATATAGATCTACTTGAAGCATCCTATGGACTTGTTGAATCCCTTTAAAAGTAAGACATTGATTGAAACCTATCCCCTTTTTACGGTTCCACAACAATTAACTTAACCTTTATAAAACTATCTACAGACTCATAGAACCATAAAGTGTGGGCTCACTAAAGTCATTTAATTAAGCACATGTGAAATCTTATTCTTAAGTGAGTGCTAGGAGAGGATTAAGGCCAAGGGGCCAGTAACTTAACATTGCAAAAGACTTAATAAAATGACTAATGATATTAGGAACGGGGGGAGCATACCTCAACGACAAATTAGAAACAACATTTTAGCAAACCCTAGCAAGAGTGACAAATTTTAGTGTTTTTTGTCAATTTTATGGTAATATTCTTTTTTCATTTGTATTTCTTTAATTTTTAATTTCTTAAACCTGAAAAAAACTTAATTTTTCTAAGTTTGTTTTATTCCATCATTTTATTCCATTATGTGCAAGTGCTACTACTAGTCTACTAGAAACATTAATGTTATTGCTAATTACTCGTAGTGTAGAAAAATGTATCCCTCTAAATTTTCACACTTGTTTGGGCCCTCCCTGCTAAAATTGGTCATCTTTATGCCTTATTTGGCCTTATTTTGCATCCAGAGGCCTTAATTAATACATCTTTCTAAGGATAATCTTGACATATATCAACTGACCAATCTGAATTTAATGATTTTGGATTGCATGGCCCAAATTTAGTGATTTGGGACTCATACGCCACCTTGGGCATATGGGTCCCACCTAAGTTTGGAGGCCTAGATCTGAATTTAACATAAAACTAAGAATTTCTTGAAAAATGTGTCCCAAGATTAGCCTAATGGGACTCATATGCCCAAAATGGCGTATGATTCCCTCTTAGCTTAGACCTAATTTGAATTCAAAATCTTGGTGGGATTTTATTCTCCTAGGTCTAATGTCGGCTTGTAGTGTTGTAATTTTAGGAAATTTGTCATAAACAAGTATAAATACAAGGATAATTTGCATATTTTCTCCTAGCAAGTTCACAAGTCATCTAGTACTTTTTGAGATCAAGTATTCTAGAATTCAAGAGCATTCAAGAGTGATTATCCAGCATTTTAGAGCACTATTCAAGTATCAAGCATCATGTCAAAGTCATTATGCATCATGTTTGTTTTTTAGCTAAATTTGTGATGTAGGGTTTTATGATTCAAGCAAGCATTCAAGTATAGATCCATATCTTTCAAGCAAATATTAAAGATACAAATTCATGCTAGCCATTACTTACAATATTTCAGCCTTTGTTTCGATGGATTGGTGAGTTGTAACATTGCATATTTATTCATTCATCATTTCTTCATTATATTTCTATTTATTTCAAGGTTTGACCAACACAAACCCCTATCCAATAAAAAAACAAAAAATTTCCCTCTCTTTGATGTGTGATTTGGAGATCTAGGTTGAAGATCCATTCAAGAGCAAGATTGGAGAAAAATTTTCAAGGTTGCAAAGTTGTCAGCTTACTTGCAATATTACGGAAAGTCACCTATAGAGTAGAATTTTGTGTTTTAGAACTAGAGATTTAGCAGGGAGGAAGCTACAACAAGTCATTAGAGGATACCATAATTTTATATTAACCCTAATACTAGGACTAAATTTCCACTTGTGGCGTATGCATCCTCATATACCTTTTTTTCAAACTGTTTTTGTAGATCCTAATTTAGTAGTTTAGATTTTGATTTCGACTCGAAACCCTAAACTAGGACTAAATTGCCCTACTGGAATATGAGTCCCAGTGTACATCAATAAGTAGTATTTCTAAGATTTCTGACCTTCATTCAAGAATCTACAGTTTTTAGGTGCACTCATGTACTTTTCTAGTTTACTATTCTGATTTAAGCTCATTTCTAGGTCATTTATTCAAATCTTGCATATCATTTGCATTTCTTGTCTTTCCAAGACCTAGCTTGGTGGAGAACCCCCTTTCAATTTTTAATCATGCCCTAGGACACCTTATTTTAGATCTATTTCCCTCATTTTATCCTTGGATTGAGATCTCTAAGGTCTCCTTGAGTAAATCTTATAGAAAATTGGTTATCCTATCTCCCAAAAATATTAGAGGACCACATTTTCTAGGTTTCATTTTTGTGAACCCAACCTTTAGAATAACTTCTTTTCTGATTTGGAGTGCATCATAGTCCTAGATAGAGCTTGCATTAACTTTGCATTAGGTCTTGCATTAGTTAATTTTCATCTAGGGTGTCAAAATATTGCATTAGTTAAAGTACATATAGGTTGTAGTTTTGCATCTTGAATCATTAAATTTCATATAAAAATTGTAATTACACTTATTCTAGACATCATACAAACCAAAAAACATAATATTCACTCATAATTTCTTGAAATGTGTGCAAAAATCCTAATCTGGGACTCATATGCCCCTCTGGGTGATTTAGTCCCAGTATAGGTGGTTTTGCTTGATTTTTGGGTATTCTATGTTGACTATTTATTAGCATTTGAATCCCTGAAAATCCCTAACTAGGACTCATATGCCCCTCTGGGAAATTTAGTCTCGTGTTAAATCTTAAATTGTATTTTACAACATTAAAAACTCTGTTTCTATGTTTTTGTTTGCTACTGTTAGTTATCTATTTCAATTTGCAATTTTTTTATTTCATTCATTTCATTGCATCTAGCTTAATTTCATTTGAATCAGAATTAGAGGATAGCATTTATCTTGTTTTCATTACATCTTGCATTTCCTTTATATTCCCTTACATGAGCTTCACAACTTTGTGTCCTACTGCTAATACTATAGTGAGACAAAGTTCGATACTCATGTCATCCCGCAATATCACAATCATCATGGATCTTGGGTTATCTATATCTTTCACTACTAGTGTTGACACTAGTTCACTAGGTATGAGCCATACCCTTAACAACTCTTTTCCTTCAAGTACTGTGACAAGTGTTGAAACAATGGCTTCTATTAGTTCGCAAGAAAGCATAATCCAAATCCATGAAGACTTAGCAAACCTACAAAATCAACTGAGTACTGAAAATATTTCAACCATTGCTATCCCTACCATAGATAGCAAACATCGTATGAATGAAAGCAAAGAAGGAGTTGAACTTGTGCGTAACCTAGCTCAAATTTTCAGAAAACATTTTACCTCAAGCAATAGTTTTTCTCAACCTTTGAACAATGTCCAAATTCAAGGAGGAACCCAAATTCCTCTCACAACCATTTCCAATATTCCTACCTATACCAACCCTCAAGGTACATCAACAATTCAACCTACTAGTAATGTCATTCCTACCTTGGGTATTTCTGCTAGCATCCCTAGTACCTTTGTGGCATCACACATCATATCTCATACCACTTTACCTCCCATAAGAATTCCATTCACTGCTCCCTCAAACACTTATACACCTCCACCATATTCAACTCCATCTCAAAATATAAAAAATGATGCCATCCTTAACCAAATTTTGAAAACTGTTTCATCCCTTCAAAAGCAAATTTCCACCATAAACCAAAATCAAAATGGCCAACCTACATACTATGTCAAAATCAATCCATTATCCGTGGAGATATTTACAACACCAATACCACAAGGTCTAGATATTCCTAGATTTGAGAAATATGGGGGGGAAGGAGATCCTTCTAACCATGTTTCATATTATATCGCCTTATGTAGTGATTTTTTCCTTGAGGATAAGCTCTTGGATAATATTTTCCCTAGGTCCTTGAAGGATTCCACCTTAGAATGGTTTTCCTCATTACCAAACAACTTAATTTTTCCATTCAATGAAATTTTTGAGGCCTTTATAAACCATTTCCAAGTGTACATGAGTCCTACTATGACCTTAGATGATTTGATGAGATGTAAGCAAAAATATGATAAAAGGTTACTGACTTCATTTCAATCTATCAATCACTTTATTCCCAAATCAAAATAAAGATTCTCATTCCTCACCTTCAAGGAATTTTCATTGAGAACTTGCAGAACAAGACACAAGATAAGCTTACCATGATGAAGTGTCCTTCCTTTGTACACTTGTGTACTACCCTTCATGATTATCAAAACTCGATTTGTAGTCGTGAAATAAAAACCACCTCTAGCCGTCCTAAAAAGTTTGAATCCACAAACCAAAACAATTATCAACCTTTTAGAAAATAGAATAAAGGCTTCCTTCAACTTAACCCCCCTCAACCAACCTAACATATCGATACCCAAGTGGCTTCTATAAAGAAGACAACTCCTTTCACATTTGGGGATCTGGCTAGGCAATTCACTCTCATACCCAATATGCTCCATAACACAATGTCACAACTTTTAGAGAAAAAAATGATTGCTTTGCCTTCCATTAAAACTCTCGATCCTAATAAGCCTTTACATCCAAATTTTAGATCAAATTCTTACTACCATTATCACCAACAAAATGGACACAACATGGAACATTGTGAGCATCTTAAACATCTTGTGCAAGACCTCATTGATTTTGGTTGAATTTCAATTTGAGGTGTTAATGATCAAGGAAATAAGTATGTTTCCCCTCCCAACCAAAAATTGCAAATATTTACCAACCCAATGTCGAATCATAACATTTCATTTGTTAAATCTAGTGAAACTAAGAAGAATGATGTGATGAATGTTGACATGGATTATGGAAACATGGATACTATTGAACAAGGTCCTATAGATACTATAAAAAAAGGTTTGATTACATTGATTGAAACTCAACCTTATAAGGGCTGAACTAAAAAGCCTCTTGACATTGCTTTCTCATCTAAAGATATAATTAGAGATACACCTGATGGTCCTCTTTACATAGCCAATCGAATCAATGACAAGCCCACTAATGGGATATTAATTGATTTTGTTTGTGGAGAGAATGTGATCACTAAGAAATTCTTACTTGTGCATGAACTCTATCAAGAAAAATATGATAAACCAAAAGCATGGATAAAAATGCATAATGGTTTCACTTTTCTCACGATGGGATTGATCACCCTTTACAAATAGGACCAAGAAAATTAGATGTCGCATTTTCCATCATCTCGATGTCAAAGAAATTTTGTGTGAAGCTTGGTTATCCATGGCTACGCTCCATGGAATCTGTCATGTTGGTCATACATAAATGCTTAAAGTTTCCCTTTGATAATGAAATTTTCATCATGCACCATAGTCGCTTTAATCCTTTATCTTCCCGAGGGAAATTTTCATTAGATTTATTTTGACCCGAGCCTATGGAACATATTAAACCTCAAGAAGAATTAGTTTTCAAATCCTATCAAAATTTCAAGGCGAAATGCATAGAAAAACTATCCCTCACAAACATGCCTCAACTTATGACTGAGTCTCCTATCCTTTATGGAACTATGATTGAACCTAAATACATTACAAATAACCAAGACCAACCTAATATTGATCCTTTTCCTATCTCCTACAAAAGACCACGAGATAATCAAAACAATCCTATCATGCCTCCTAAGATAAAAAATAGTTTAAAAATCTAAAGAGAAAGTGGTTGAACAACCTCCCATGGTTCCTTATGTTTCTCCCCCCTAGGGAAGAAAAGAAACCTATGGTTGATAAACTTACTCCTACATAAAGCAACTTGAGAATCATACTAAAAGAAATAGAAATTCTAGAGAGCATAGGTGTAGATGTTTTTCTCTTGCTCAAAGGTTAAATGAAGAAAACAACAAAGAAACTCAAAATCCAAACTTTACTAAAGCAATACACCATGAGTCTCCCTCTTTCCCGCAACAAAAATAGCCTATACTACAACCGCAATTGGAGATAAATCCTTCTTTAGACATTATCATTTGACCTCTTGTTGTGATTAAGCTAGATGACAATTATGAGGTTACTAAAATTGGTGAAGAAGTGCATAATGAATTGAATTAATCATTTTCCTCTTCTATGAGATTAAACAATAATTCTCCTAAGAAGACTTTTGAACTTGGTAATGACCCTAGTTCGGCACTTGCTATTGTCTCATTGGCTAGTTGTCTCTCTTTCGTATATGATGAACACGATTGGGATGTGGGAGACCTACTAATAGGTTGACTCGCATGTGCCTTGCTAGTATTTTGCATTATTTTCTTTTTCATGTTTTGTGTGTGATTGCATGTGCGTGATGTGATCCCCTATACTGGTTTTTTTGATGTCTCTCTCTCTTTGTGATATTCCTTTATTTGTACCTACATTCTTCTCTATGTCATAAAAATTTATCCTTTAATTTGTCTTGTTTTCTCCTTTTGGGGATGACACAAGGAATCAAGACATTCATGTCTCTTCCATGTTGACCCAAAAGGATTTTCTTTGTTTTCACTCTCTTTGTGTCATTCTTCTCGTTCCATGAGTATTTAGGGAGTGATGATAGTTTTGAGCTCTCTAAAAATATTGTAAGAAATACATACTGACCCCGAATCCATGGATCTCTTATGTTTTTTTTGGGATTTCATTTTGGGGGAAACCCATTTTCATGATGTAGCTTTATTTGGAAACATATGACTTGGCATAGGGATTTCAAAATAATTTCTCATGTCCTCTTTATTTTGAACATTTATCATTTTCTAATTTAAAGTAATTTCTCACAACATAGTATTTAGAAATTTATTTAAAGTGGGGGCATACATTGGCATTATTCTTTTGCAACTCATGTTTCATTGTGTAGTCTTCTTACTTTATGTGATGTGTCTTTCACTTTTTGGTGACATTGGGTGTGATTTTCTTCAAGAGCATGATCTCTCTTAGCATATTTTATTCCTCTTAGTGGCTTGATGCAACTCATTACATCCGCTAAGTTGTGAATCTTCTATTCTTTGATTGGTCCTCTCTTGGAGACATTAGGCACAAAGTTCCCTAAGTTAAGACCTTATATGAACTAAGAAAAACTCCTTTGAATGTACCTTACACTATTTTTCATTTATAATAACTATTATATGGCTACCTTTCATAACACGCTTTGCTTGCCTGTGGTTCCATCTTGTTTGTTCATGAGTTTCAAGCATACGGAGCTTTTATTGCCTCATGAAGCTCAAAGTTCATTGGTGTGTAGTGCCTTATCAAAGTTATCAAGAGGTATAGCTCTGGTATGGTTGTACGAATGGGAACCAAAATTAGGCGTGACATTCCCATAGCCACTTGCTTGCCTATGTGAGCAAATATCGTCTACGTGCATATGTGTCTCACTAGGGGCTCACCTAGTGGATGGCCTAGGGTTCTTCTAGCCCTTGTGAGTGTTTGTTTGGTTTGCATAGTGGACATCATCTTCCACTTGTAAAATTTCTTGGACAAACAACCTAGATCTAATCCACATCGTGCAGGAGAAACGATCGAAGCTTGATCCACCCCCTTTTGTTTTTGTTTTTTCTTTTCTTTCTCTTTCTCTTTGGAAGTGTATGTGTGTGCCTTGATATTGATCCTTACATCATTTTCATGTGTGCTATTTTGTGTCTATGTTTTTTTTCCATAAGATCTTGATCTTGGGGGCTTGTGCAACCCTCTTGATCATTGTCATCCTCTTACTAGTGTTGGTACATTTGGACCGCTCTTGATGTGATTTTATCTATTTTAGTGTGAGTTTGAATCAAGTTCCTCCTCTCACTAAAGTGGGGGCTAAATGTAGTGTAGAAAAGTGTATGCCTCAACATTTTCACACTTTTTTAAGCCCTCTTGTATCAACATCAATTTGCACCCCTAACACAAATTCCCTTTTGACCCTTAACAGTTTAGAACATCAAAAGAAGAGGTTTAATTCCACTTAAGCTCGCTCCTTGCATTCCACTTGGTGCCTGGTTTGTGTTTTGGCAGGGGGTTTTCTGTCAAGAATGTCCATGTGGCATGTAGACATCCATGTGACACACAGACATCCATGCGACGTGCTTACGTCCCTGGCAGATTCCTACGGATGGAAACTGCAGAGGCGTTACATTTTTTATTGGAAGTCGAAGAGTGACGTCCTGGCAGATTCCTACAGATGGAGACTGCAGAGGCGTTACATTTTTTATTGGAAGTCGAAGAGTAACGTCCCTCTTCGGTTGGCTGACCCAAATATGGTTGTTTTTCATCCATCTCTTCATAATATTCACTCTCTCATCCATTGTTCTCTTCAACAAAAGTTTGGATAGATTTTGGCAAGATATTGAATCATATTCTCCACCATTTCCAAAATATTCACAAGATTTGAAGCAACATTCTTCACTCCATTGCAACAACTCAATACTCCATCACTCTGATAGTGCGAGCACAGGAAAAACACCATGGAAAAAAAGGCTTGAGTCCCTCTCGTTCTCTCCTCCACAAGCCTTGAGTGCTTTGGATGGAGGTGGTAAAGCTCCTCACATCTCTTCTATCATATTCGGCTGGGTAAGCACTTACTATTTTGTAGTGTTTTCTGCATAGGTAGCTTGTAGTTCTTTCTTTATCATTATCTTTGCTATTCCAAACTTGGTTGTCCATGGAGGTGGAAACACCAAGACGGGGGTCTGACTGAGGTAGGCCCCTATACAACCCCAACAATTTCTCCCTTTATTGTGTGCAGGTGGAGAGAACTTAAAGAAAGTTGGTGAGGAGAGCATTGTACAAGATCATCTTCATCACCTTGGTGGTAATACATTTCCTTTATCGTATTTGTATCTGCATTTCTCTTTACTTAATCTCATTTTATCACTTCAAACATCTCTAGACTAGGTTGATATTCTCCCTTTCAGAGTTAGATTTATGTCTTTTAAGTTCTTTGGCCGTACGAATGCCAATGCACCTGTGAGACGCTAGCGTGCCACGTTGTCATCCTGGAACTTTGCTTCTATCCTCAGATAGAAAGTTGCCTGAGACACGAATATGACTCTAAAGGTTGAATCATCTAGTCTCCTTCCAACATGCAAGATCACAGAGTTATCAAAGGATGCATAATCCTCATCCTCGTCATCCTAACTTCCCCTTAAACTGAGGTGGGTTAGGGCAGCCTTTCCTCTCTTGGCCTTTCATGACTTGGGGCCTTGCAGTGGGTGGTCCCCCTCTCTCACATTTTTGGTGAACCTGACATGAACCAACGTCTATCCATTTATTGGTATTCTGAACTTTTTCACATATACCTCTTGGTTGTGGTACTCTGGTGTGTTGTGAAATTTTATGAGCTTCATGACCTAGTCTATGACCTCTAGGCATATTGTTAGAAGAAGTATGTGAAAAATTCTAATGGACAAGACGAAGCTCTCCTCTAGCTTCACTACCAACCTTTTATTTGGTTCTACGGTTGGGATGTCCGCATAGGAGCACGTATCACGAGGCAAACTTAGGTTTCTTGATGAAATCGATCACATCCCTACTCCTCCTACATCTCCAACCTCTTCATCCATAGACGAGCATGAGGTCATCTGTATCCCTTTCAAGTACATTGTTAGTCTCGGTAAAGGGTTAGGAGCATTGAAAAATAACTTGGAAGGCAACCCGATGTCTAAGGCCGCTAAGGTGATTGGATAAATAAGATACATGGTGGAAAAATACTGGACATGTGTAGAACTTTTGGCTAGTCTCGTTCGTCTAGCCAAAGAATGTGCCCCCTTGAGTCTTGGTCACATGACATGAGGCAGCCTCTTTGAGGAACGCGAGAGGCAGTTGGAGACGTCGTGCCTCCTATATCCATGTACATGACTGACACAGTCCCCTCAGTCAATATACCTTCTACTTCTGAAAGTTTGGATACTATTAAAGTAAACAAGAATCCTTTAGGTTTCCACATCACCCCTTTTGTCACCTATGGTGGTGGAGTATTTGGCAGAATGATGGGTGGAGGATTGGGTAGTGGAAACTTTGGAAGTGGGGGTAGCATTGGTGGGGGTGGTGCTGGTGGAAGTCATGGTGGTGGCTTCGGCTTTGGCAGTGGCTCTGGTGGAAGTCACACTGGTGGTGGTGGCATCAGTGGCGACTCTAGCAGTGGTCATGGTGGTGGCACCGATGGAGGTCACACTAGTGGCAGCGATATTGGTGGTATTTCTCGTGGTAGTCACGACAATGGCTCTCGTGGTGGTTCTAGTGGTCCTATGTCTTCTAATGAACCTAATCTAAATAACCTTCTTTAGAATATGGGGTAGATGCAGAACCAACTAGTGAACCTTTCCTAGGCCTCGACCCAACCTATCTTTCAACCTTTCTCTCAACACATCCTATTGTCGGTTACAATTTTAAACACTCCATTCCCACCAGGGATTGGGATTCCAAAATTTGAGAAATATGATGGTAAAGGGCACCCGTAAACACACATGTCCGTCTTTAATGCTCTGTGCACAGATTTCTTCCATCATGATGCATTGATGGCTAAACTAATTCCATAATCCCTCAAAGATACAACACTGGAATGGTATTGTTATTTGCCCGATAATTTCATCTTCACATTCGATCAGCTTGTGAACCAGTTCTTGCGACAGTTCCAAGCCAATATCGGACCGAAGGTGACCTTCTCAAACCTTGTTCAATGCAAACAAGGAGACAATGAAAAGGTTATAGACTTTATAGCATGCTACCAAGTGCTCTTCTCACAAATCTTGTATCCATTACTCGACTCTGATGTATAGAAGGTCTTCATAGGGAATTTATAGAGACATTGGCAAGAGAAGTTTGCCCTCATGAAATATCTCTCATTCGCACATCTGTGTGCGGCTCTACGAGAATATCAACAAACCGTGGTTCAGTTCGGGTCCCTCCCTCGTGCTCCCATTCTGAACAAAGATATATCATATCGATCTCGGGAAGAGGTAATAATTTTGTGAATGTTGTAGTTGTTGTAGATAACAATGGCCTCAGACGTGACCCAAAATTTATAAAACTATCATAATCTTCTTCTTCCATCTTGCAAAAGTTGGTGAAGGATAAGATCCTTACCTTGCCACCTCCTAAACTTGTTAGAGAACCGTACCCTAGTTGGTATGAAGAAAACATGTATTGTCAATACCATCAAGTTAATGGACATGATACCGAATCCTACATGTGCCTGCATCATGAGATACAAGACTGCATCGAGGATGGTACTATCCATCTTGATGGGAGTAAACACAACACAAGAAAATCAGTGGCAAAAGCTAATAGTGATTTGTAGATATACATGGACCCATTTTTGTCACATTTTGCTAACATGATTATCAATCCCGCTAATTCTACATCTCACCCAAAGGTGTATGTTAATATGGCTACTGCTACTCCCTCCCCTTGTCTTGCGACCGACTCACCAGATGTTACATTTACCTCATGATACATTCCAACAAACATCAAGCCTTCTCCGCTTTATATCCCCACTCGCCTCAATGGTAACATTGTGACAGGGATCTTGGTTGATCTCACGAGTAGGGTGAATGTCATCATAGAGGAGACATTACTCTTAAACTCTCTACATAAGGAAGAATACAACAAAAAAAGTTCCATCATCTACACGCATGATGGACTTTCTCTTAAACCTTATGGATCGATAATGTTGTTTGTCCTAGTTGGACCTAGGAGTGTAGACACAGTCTTTGATGTCATCCCCGATTCGGACCTATTCAGAGTGAAGCTAGGCATACCTTGGCTAGCTTCCATGAATGGGATCGCCTTCATGATTCATAAGTGCCTTAAGTTTTCCCACGAAGGTTTCGTGCATGTAGTGCATGACACTAGATATCAGCCTATGGTATCCCGTGGAGGATATTCGTTGGATCACTTTTGGCCCACTTTGGTTAGTTCGCTCCTGTAAATAATGGACCTACTTTACAAGAACTATGGGAAGTACAAGACTGAAGGTAAGGGACAACCAAAGTTGACTCTTCCTGCAGTTGAGCAGCCTGTTGCCTCCTCCTCTTGAAAGGGAAAGGAGAAGCTCGCTCCCTCTCGGGCTGACTCGTCTACTCCTCTCTCTTGGGAAGAGTATTGGATGAACAAGCCCGGGCTCTACTCATTAAGTTTGATGATGCCTCCTTGGAAAAGGACCAAGATTAGGATATCGGATCTCCCTAATGGGTCTCCAAGGCCTTGGTACTATTTGTACGGTAGGAAAAAAGGCTCATAGAGAGAGTTTTCCCCTCGAACTATTCATGTTCCCCCGAATAGAAAAGGGGCCACCCCTAAGGTGGTAGAGTTGACTCCTCCCACCATTTCCAAACCTACCTCCTCTGCTCCCATCCAAAATTCTACCCTTTTTCTGGAGACATTCATGGAGGACACTCCCATGGCTGAGCAGGATCCTTTTGTCCATTCACAAGTTTTGGCTTCTAGTTCGAAGAGTCATAGAAACTTCCTTGCATGCGAGCATAAGCACTGACGAAAGGCTCTCCTAGCCAAGAAAGCCTCCTTGTAGAAGAAGGAGGAGGATAATACCACACCTCCTATAGTGTCTTTCTCTCTCCCCCCTTTTGTCCCTTTTCAACCTAGTTTTGTAACTCTTTCGGCTCCCATTGTGAGTGCACCTGCACCTGGAAGGGTGCAAGTGTTCATTTCTCCTTCAATGGAGCCACCTTTCTTGACTTTTGTCCTCTGATGAAGAAGAGGGTAGAGCATGGTCTCTCTAGCAATGGAGGACGTAAGAACAACCCACCTTCTCCAAAAGGTGGCCCTAAATTGACTTGTTATGTCTTAGTCACAGAACCAATCCCCCCCCCCCCCCCCCGATTTTGTCATTACTCTCGAGTCTCAAAGTGAGCCTATTAGTGAACCTCGGGTGTACAATCCTCCATTCACCAAGGTAAACCATGGCACTCCCGTTAAGTGCATGTTTAATTCGGTGGATGAAGTCCCGACCTTGTCAGCGATCTTGGAAAGTTCATTGAATCTGGACCCACAAGAGCTAAGCGATGGAGACCTCACCGGTCCCTTTGCTTTGGCCCTTGTTGCGGGAGGATTAGAAGTTCCTCCCCTTAACATTACTCCATTGCAGGCTCATCTTCCTTCCTTCAAGGATCTAGAGTGGGAAGTCAATGACCTCATGGTCGACCAATGTTAGTGGGAGACCCTCTTCTTGATCTTTAGATTAGATGTGTGTGCATGTTGTGACATGTGCTTCCCCTATGATCGTGCTACATGTTCTTGGATGACCCTCGTTATCCCTATTGGTGTGTGGATACAGGCGTGGTGTTTGTATTGTAAATCTTCCTCTATATGTCTCATCATTCTTCCATGTTTGTGATTGAATTTCGGTAAATTGGGGATGATGCAAAGAGTCGGGAGCATTTAGGCCTGCTTCCATGTTGACCTGATTTTTTATTTTACTTTGTCTTCCATGCATTCTTCCTGATTTCGTTGGGGATTGATGATCTTTCACCTCTTACCGTTGTTACCTACATATATATAAATAAAGGAAAATCTGACCCCACATAACCAGATCCCCCTATGCCCTTTGTGTGTGTTCTATTTTCTTTACTTTTCACTTTATCTTTCTCTCATCTTTTATTGAGTTGTCCCTTTCTTATGTGAAAACACACCTTCTACATTGCTTAGTCTTTAGAAAATTCATTCAATTCCAAACGAATCCTTTCTCGAAGACCCTTCACACACTTCCTTGTTAGAATGGCATTCTCAAATTGGAACCCTAACAGAACATGTTTCCTTCATCAGGGGTTCATAAAGAAAGGACCTAGAAATCCTCCTCTAAAGCGAGAACAGTCTTAGTCTTCCCCTCACATGAGCACATCTCCTTCCTTTCGAATTCCTTGATGAAGTGAACATCTTTCAAAAGGATTCCTTGATGATGATTTGATTCGAAAAGGAAGACATTAATTTTTTTGAATAGTGTGTCCCCTGAGCAGACCCCACCTCTTCACGCCAGGTTCCCGAGGGACCCCTTCAAAAATTTTCAACAAAGTTCTATGGTGTCTAGCTTCGGGGAAGCCCGACTAGACCGGATTCACATCTCGACATCTAGTGCGGAGGCAACCCGACTAGACTGTCTTTGCATCTTCACATATAGCTCGGGGGTAGCCCGACTAGACCCTACCTTTCAAACAACGTGTCCCTTGAGTGGACCCTCCTTCCTTTTGAAGAGTTCTGAGGGACCCCTTTGAAATTATTACAACTTAGTGATGTTTTGCATGACTATTTGTTCACTGGCCCGCATGGCTACTTCTTGATGTGTTCTATCTGTGGGTAAACATGTCACCATCTCTGACTCTGAAGCGTCCCATTTTCTCGGTCTCCCTCATGTGAGAGTTCTTGGGGGATACCTTCCTTGTAGGTCTATGGGTTTGTAAGGCACTTTTCCTAGTCTCCTTCATGTGAGAGTTCTTGAAGGATACCCCCCTTACAGAACCATGAGCCTGTAAGGTGATTTCATGCTTCATCTTTTTAGTTTCACGAAACTATCAATTCATTTCCTGCACTTCTGAGTTTTCCAGACCGTGCTATGCTTCCTTGTCAGTTCAGGCATACATCTCTTACTCTATTAATTTCTTACTACTCTGCTTTACCGAAGCACTCATCAGTACTCATGCTCACTAAAGTGGGGGAAAAATGTATCAACATGAATTTGCACCCCTAACGCAAATTCCCTTTTGACCCTTAACACTTTAGAACATCAAAAGCAGAGGTTTAATTCCACTTAAGCCTGATCCTTGCATTCCACTTGGTGCTCGGTTCGCATGTCAGTGGGGGTGTTTCTGTCGAGAACGCCTGCACGGTGCACAGACATCTATGTGACACACTTATGTCCTTGGAAGATTCCTACGGCTGGAGACTTTAGAGGCGTTAAATTTTCAATTGGAAGTCGAAGAGTAACGTCCCTCTTCGGCTGGCCGACCCGAATATGGCCATTTTTCATCCATCTCTTCATAATCTTCACTCTCTCATCCATTATTCTCTTCATCAGAAGTTTGGATAGATTTTGGAAAGATATTGAATCATCTTCTCCACCATTTCCAAAATATTCACAAGCTTTGCAGCAACATTCTTCACTCCATTGTAGCAACTCAATACTCCATCACTCCAATAGTGCGAGCACAGGACGTACACCATGGTGATAGAGGCTTGAGTCCCTCTCATTCTCTCCTCCACAAGCCTTGAACTCTTTGGATGGAGGCAATAAATCTCCTCACATCTCTTCTATCATATTCGGTTGGGTAAGCACTTACATTTTTGTAGTTTTTTTTTCATACGTAGCTTGTAGTTCTTTCTTTATCATTATCTTTGCTATTCCAAACTTGGTTGTCATGGAGGTGGAAACACCAAGATGGGGTTCTGACTGAGGAAGGCCCCTATAAAACCCCCAAAATTTATCCCTTTATTGTGTGCAGGTGGAGAGAACTTGGAGCAAGCTGGTGATGAGAGCATTGTACGAGATCATCTTCATCACCTTGGTGGTAATACATTTCCTTTATCGTATTCATATCTGCATTTCTCTTTACTTAATCTTATTTTATCACTTCAAAAATCTCTAGAATAGGTTGATAGTCTCTCTTTCAGAGTTAGATTTATGTCTTTTCAGTTCTCTAGTCATGAGATGCTAGCGTACCAGTGAGACGCTAGCGCACCGCACTGTCATCTTGGAACTGTGCTTCCATCCTTAGACAAAGAGCTTCCTGAGACACGAATCTAACTCTAAAGGCTGACTCATCTAGTCTCCTTCAAACATTCAGGATCATAGAGTGATCGAAGGACATATAATCCTCATCATCCTAACTTCCCCTTAAACTAAGGTGGGTTAGGGCAGCCTTTCCGTTCTTGGCCTTTCGTGACCTGGGGCCTTATTTTGCATCCACAAGCCTTAATTAATGCATCTTTTTGAGGATAATCCTAATAGATATCAATTAACCAATTAAAATTTAATGATTTTGGATTGTATGGCCTAGATTTAGTAATTTGGGACTCATACACCACCTTGGGCATATGGGTCCCACCTAAGTTTTGGGGCCTAGATTTGAATTTAACATAAAACTAAGCATTTCTTGAAAAATGTGTCCCAAGCTTAGCCTAATGGGACTCATATGCCCCAATTGGCATATGAGTCCTTCTTAGCTAAGACATAATTTGAATTCTAATTTTGGCATAATTTTATACTCCTAGATCTAATGTCGGCTTGTAGTATTGTAATTTTGAGAAATTTGGCATAAACAAGAATAAATACAAGGTTAATTCACATATTTTCTCCTAACAAGTTTACAAGTCATCTAGTACTTTTTGAGATCAAGAATTCTAGAATTCAAGAGCATTCAAGAGTGATTATCAAGCATTTTGGAGCACTATTCAAGTATCAAGCATCATTTCAAAGTCATCATGCATCATGTTTATTTTTGAGCTAACATTTGAGATGTAGGGTTTTATGATTCAAACAAGCATTCAAGTCTAGATCAGTATCATTCAATCAAAGAGTCAAGATCCACATTCATGATAGCCATTAATTACAACATTTCAACCTTTGTTTAAAGGGTTTGGTGAGTTGCAACATTGCATATTTGTTCATTCATCATCCCTTCATTATATTTCTATTCATTTCAAGGTTTGATTACCAAAACGGGGTTTCACCAAGGAAAAACCCTATCCTGTAACAAAACAATTTTTTTCCCTCTCTTTGATTTGTGATTTGCAGATCTAGGTTGTAGATCCATTGAAGAGCAAGATTGGAGAAAATTTTTCAAGGTTGCAAAGTTATCAAAGTTGTCGCCTTACTTGCAAGATAATGGAAAGTCGCCTACAAAGTAGAATTTAGTGTTTCAGAACTAGAGATTTGGCAAGGAGGAAGCTACAATAAGTCATTAGAGAATACCAAAATTTTAGAGCAACCCTAATACTGGCACTAAATCATAACTTATGGTGTATGCGTCCCAATTTACCTATTTTTTAGACTTTTTCTATAGATCCCAATTTAGCTATTCTAGATTTTGGTTTTGGCCTGAAACCCTAAACTGGGACTAAATCATCCCTACTGGTGTATGAGTCCCATTATGCATTAAAAAGTAGTATTTCCAAGATTTCAAACCTTCATTCAAGCCTCTATAGTTTTTAGGTGCACCTCTGTAATTTTTCGGTTTACTATTCTAATTTAAGTTCATTTATAGGTCATTTATTCAATTCTTTCATATCATTTACATTTCTTATTGTACACATCTAAAAATGGTCATGGTTAACCAAACCTGTTAATTAATTAAATATGAATTATTTAATTAATATTCTTAAGTCATCTACATATAAATAAATTTAATTATTTATTTATATTGTTCATTTTTTCCAATTCTTCTAGTTTAATTAAATAAATAAGTTTATTTAATTAATGCTATCTTGTTCTCAATTAACTAAATAGATTTCACAATTTATTTATATTAATTATCACAAGTTTAAATTCTAAATTTAAATGATATTCTTCATGCCACATTTAATTAAATATTATTTTCAATATTTAATTAAAACATTTTCTAAATTCTTCATTTTCCTCACATAATTAAATATTTTCAATATTTAATTAAAGACTTTTCATTTCTCTCACATAATTAAATATTTTCAATATTTAATTAAAGCCTTTTCATATTTTTCTCACACATAATTAAATATTATCTATATTAATTATGGACACATCTTTCATTTATCTCTTCATTTTCCATCTATCTCTTGAAATTCCATCTTCTTTTCAAATTCTCGATCTCTAACCATTCATTTTAACAGGTTTGAACTCAACTGTTGATCTTGGCCAATTGAATTCTTGCCTTCAAAAATCTATAAATATAGCCCTCTCATGAGTTGGAAAGGACCTCAAATTCTAGATTTTCATGCGCAATTACTATAGTTGCATTCAAACCAGCATATTAGCATAATCAACATCATAGTATTTCAATTTCATAGCTTAATCTTTTAGTCATGCATATGCACTTTCATTAAATCTCATTCTCTTAAGTGATCATTTCAAACAAAGCTGATGTTTGCACAACTGAGAGCCAACATCTTTAATCAAATTCCTAAGAGATAGAGGACAATGGGACGAATTTGAAGAAGTTGTTGTTTTAGAGTTTGCGTTTATGCTTTATAGATTAGTTTTCTTTAATATAATGTCTCCTTGGTGTGTTACTTTGTTATTTAATTAGTCCACATTCTCTAACACACATTTTTGGTGCCCACCGTCGAGCATCCCCTCGTATTAATCTTTTTCTTGCAGAAAATCTTATGTTTTTACAGGTGATGGACTAGAAAATTCATTTTGGCGCATACAATCCTCGGTTTAGCACATCCACAGACTGTTTTGGCACATCCACAGGCTATTTCGGTGCATCCACAGACTATTTTCGCGCATCCAAGGACTGTTTTCGCGCATCCATGGACTGTTTTAGCGCATACAGTTTCTACTTTTTTTTTTTTAAGTCAATCTTAAAATGGCCATATCTTGGTCATATTTTGGTCTTTTTCGGAGCTTTTTTTTTGAAATGGGGTAGAATTTCATAAGCTATCTAATGGTGCGGGTGTTTATCAACTTTGATAGAGTTAAAATTTTCAAATTCTCACTTAATGTCAAACCACAATGAAACTTGGTCTAAATTTTAGGGTTGTTATGCTTAATCGTTTATCTAACCCTCATATCTTCTTGTTTCTTGATTCCATCTAATATTTAGAGCTTGTATTGCAGATTTTAAAGGACCATGGAGCATGAAAATGAAAGAAAAAGCATTATCACATGATTGTAACAAGTGTTTTTAAACACTTTGGGAGCAATTATAATCTCATTCTTAAATTGTTGTCTGGATCCGACACGACTGCGGCCAGAGGTTTTATTGATATATGGGGAATAAAATGAAGCAATCCTAGGATAAAAATTTAAAATCTAGAATTTATCAATCCTAGGATAGTCACCACACACTATTTTTGTAATTAAAATGAACCCCATGCCTATTGTGAAGCAACATCTTCACTTAGTTTAAATCATTATCTTTTGGTGCTATAAAAAGAACATTGTTTGCTTTGTTTGTGGCAATAGATCTATGCTCTCTCCTTAACTGGGTGACCAAAATACCAGACTGCCTTTTCATTTTCATACAATGTTTACAATTTCTTACATCCTTTAGAGGGCCTGCTCTTGTGGGAAAAAGTACTCACCCAAGAGGAACGACCTAAGTGGGAACAACCAAAGCTAGGTTTTCCAACCCATTATAATCAAAAGAAAATTCGGGGAAAGTCTGCAATTCGACAGCAGTGTGCAGAGATAACCATCCCCAAAGTCTTTGTTCTAAAGATTGGGAGGTCTCCTGAGGGAGTTTATCTGTTGCCGCGCCGAACAAAAACCTTGACTATGAACCATAGTGTAGAAAGCCAGCTAAGTTAGTAACCAAACATCATTTTAATCACGATGCAAGGAGAGGGAAGAATCTACCCCCAAGAAACTCACCATATAATCACCATAGATTGTTTGCTCAAGGGATTTGATATCCACTTTTGTCACCTTGAGTACACACTTGGAAAACACAAAAACACGGGCACCCTCTAGGGGGTGACATGGCTGTGTGAGTCGACACGATTTCAAGCTGTGGGCTATGATTTCTATGATGACCTATTTGACAACTAAGAGTGAGTCTGCTTGGAATGCTTATTTTGTTCAAAACCTATGAAAATCTCAAGAACATACACTCTTTGTTTAGATTTTAGGATTAACAAAACAACTGTCTTCCTATTGCATGTTGTGTTTTCAAAACATTAATTCAGATAAGATCATCCAGAAAACACAAGAATTTGGCAAATCAAACCGTGAAATTTATGTTAAGGGATTGGAAACAGAGCAAAACTTGGAAACATTAGGCTTTCGCAAAATCCTTATTTTCACAAACTACAATCAAAACATCACAAAGTGCAACATCACCTTTATTTCTGATTTCTAGTTTAATTCCCACAACAGGATCATCATCCTTCCAACTAGGGAATCACGAGCTAAAAATTAGAAATTTCTTTAGTCATATAATTCTCATTCTATTCTGACTAAGGTATCCCACAAATTGCACTCTCTCATTTTGTGATCAAAGTTAGTTGAAATTTGGTGTAAGCATATGTCTATTTCCAAAAAGTCCTAAAAACAAAGAGGACGAAAGAATGGATCCACTTTAAAACATGGGTGATAGGGAAGAAAAACTTGTTCATAGGCTTTATGGAAATAGCTCAAATCAAGAGATAACAAAAGAAATGCTTCTAGAAGCTCAACAAGATCCACAGTTTCTCTTAGCTATGGAAAAGATCTTAGAGAAAATAAAGAAAGATATTTTATTTTATTGGAAAAGCAAGGTGCCAAATTGCCCTCTGACTACAATATGGAGAAAATTAAAGAGAGTCCTAAAAGGAATGAAACTCCCTTAAATGATCTTAGTAGTCTTACCCAACAATTAAGAGAACTCCAAAGGCAAATCAAGGAAATAAAAGGGGGCACAACTAAAAATTCCTTTGACAAAAATATGAACGTGACCTTTTCTCCTCGAAAAACAACATCAACCAAATTCAATGTTTCTGAATTTTTGCAAAGGTTAAAGGGGAAGCCCAAATCTAAGCCATCAAATAACATTGACCAATCTTGTCATTCCATGCATTTATCTTCATCCCCCATAATTCAAAATGAACCTCATGATTCTTCCACCCAAGTCAATGATCCCATTCAATCACCTTCTTCTATCATATTCTCTACATCCAATGATTCATTTCAATCTACACTTTCTCTTACACATCTCGATCAAAATATTCTCTCCACTCCATCCCATGATACCAAAATTCTACAAACCCTTCCAATATTTGATCAAGAACCCATATCTCAAAAATCATATGATGATCCCCTCCTTTCATTATTCACCCATGATAATCCTCTTCCATCTCAAGAACAAGATATTCTTCCAAGTCCTTCCTCCACCCCATCTTATGAATCCATACCCTCTCATGACTCCATCACATCCTAGGAGCATGACAATTCTTCCATCCTATCCAAAGATTCCCTTCCATCTAATGATCAAGCTATTCCATCTCCTTCATCTAATGATTATTTTCCGAGTCAAGATCAAAGTATCCCATCATCCTCATGTCAAGGGCTCGTCACACCTCTTCAAGAAATGTCAACATCATTTGATCATATGGTTGAAAACATTGGCAATTTCTCCACCATAACTATTGGAGACAATGATCAAAATCAATCCATCAATGAGCACTATGAAGATATGTCTACCCCATCTAGTGATCAAATCAACATTCATCAAGAGCCATTTTTTAGTTATGATCAAGACCCCTCCTACAAAGATCTATTTCAAGGAGTGTTGATGATATTTGATCCTATTGACATATTCCAAAATCCTTCAACCAATGATCATGTTGACAATGTCTCTACATCAGCTAATGAGTTAGAGGACATATCTCAAGAATTTATTCCAAAGCATGATCAATATCTTTCACCAATGTCTAGCAATGAACCTTTCCAAAATATATGGACATCCTTTGACCTCATGAAATTTGAGAAACTTCCCATGCCTAATGAAGATATCCAAGAAAGCAATCCATTCTTTGAAATTGACCCATTTCAAGAACTTGATCCAAAGCATGTCGAAAGCAATTCCGAAATCATCTGAGATCAAGAATTTGTATCTCCAAGCTATCACAATGATATAATGGACACTCTCCTATCGATACAAGATGACCATGTCTGTATAGCACATACTCGTCCATCTACCCATGAGATGCTTTTTTTGGATGGACACATAGATGATCTTCATTCAAAACAAGATTCTCATACTCTTACTGAGGAACAAGAGTCCCCTACTCTTAACATTTGTACACATGATCAAGAAATAGAGAAATCCAGAGACATGTCAGAAATGGGTCATGAAGAATTCTACAGAAGTGGTGAATCAGAAGCATCATGTGAAAGCATATCAAGAATCAATCATGAGGAAGAATTTTATGTGGACAATGAATCATCAACACTTCTTGAAGAAATAGTACAATCTGATATTTCACAAGATCAAGCTAAGGATATCAATCAGGCATTTATCCCATAGATAAAGGATCCTATCACTTATAAATTTGGATCACTCACCTTTGTAAGGGAAAATCATATTATCAATAAAGGAGCTATCACCTTTGAAGATCCACCATAGAGTAGAGAAGGAGCAACACCTTGTTTCCAAGGAAAATCATATCCTTTTGCAAATAAAATGTTTCAACAGATGAATTATCAAGGAAAAGGATTAGGCCTACATGAACAGGGTATCCTACAACCAGTACAGATTATTGAAAATCCTAAGAATCAAGGCCTTGGTTACTCAACAATCAAGGGATATGAACATATCAATAATACTTCCACAAAACTGGGGGCAACTTCGTCTCAAGAAAACATCAACATAGGGAGCACAAAGAATCCTTATGATGAAACCGATGTCAATACTACAACCCACCATGTCATGAATCTTCATCCACCCATCACCCCATCCACGAATTGGGACCAACGTCAAAAGAAAGACTTGAATCAAAGCATGAAGAATGTTATCAAGGAAAAAGAAGCTAAAGAGCATATAGGACAAATCAAATACATATGGATACCAAAGAATACAAAGAAAAATTATCCCTATCAAACTCCATTAGTCAAAGAAACTATGGGGAAAAATCAAAAAGGGAAAAGTATCCATCAAAGATGTCCACAAATGAAAAAGCAGGCTTCTCAAGCAACGTACAAAGTGTATCAAGCAGTTGGTCCAAATTCTATGCACACTTCCATATCCACCCATTATTGCTCATCTTCCCAAGTTTGGAGAGTCAAAGGTTCCAAACTATCAACCAATCCATCTTTTACTCCTAAACACACTCCATCCATGCCTCCACGCATGATATCCAATTCTCGCATTGACCATGTATTGGTAGTGACCCTTCATCATAAGGATTCAGAAGACACTCTATCGCGATGTGCGCACAAAGATGAGGTTAATTCTGGTATCAACAAAGCAGATCAGAGATCTCAAAAGTTGCATTCAAGTGCACATATCTTGGCAAAACAACTTCTTCAAGAAAGATACAGATGGCACATTATGACAGAAGCATCAACATCAACACCACCAGGTGGTTCAGCATCACCTTAAAATCTCTCAGAAAATACAAAAAAATAAGAAAAATATCCTGAAAAAATGGTTACCTTGATGAAAACTTGGCAAACAGGTGTCTTGGTGACAACAAAAAAATCAAAAATACAAAAAATCCAAAAAAATCAGAAAAATGATTGAAAAACAATAAAGAAAAAAACCGTCCTCTAGTGAAAGCCACTACGGTGGCGCTTTGGACAAGTACCATGATGAAAACCTGGCAAACAGGCGTCATGTGTAGAATCGAGCATCTATGTGGGCCATTTCAAGAGAAAGCATCTCATCCATAATAAAGCCATCATTCCATCCATATCATTCGTTCATCCATGAACCGTTTATCCAACCCATTACCATCTATCTACCTTATCTTGATCTTGATGAAGGTTTGGTAAACACTTTACACTTGCTTATGGTAAACATCTTGACATGGGTCATTTTGATCCCATCCTATCCAATGTTATCTGAGCCTTGAAGCATTATCCACATGAGCATCCTCTATTCAAACACCTTATCTTATCACGAGATGATCTTGGGCATCCTTTGCATGCTTACCATATCCATCCATCCACACACCTATCCAAGCATCTACCTATGGCCGTTCAAACATTGCTAGACACTAGGGGCAGATATTTACATCTTGTTTCGAGAATGAATCTTGATATATATCCTCCAACTTATTTGGTGATCCAAACATTTGCAAACGTAAAATCAAATTGGTCAAGCATTTGTGAGCCAAAATATCCAAATCACTAGCCCATGGCATATTTTGATAGGAAGACGCTCCTTATCAATCTTTATCTTTCGTCGAACATCAATCTGAACAATTCATATCAGTCACATCTAACTTGCGTGTCAGTGTCACATCAAATCATCAAAATATTTTTTTTCCAAATCAAGCTTCATCAATCTTGATCAATCGAATCCAATCAATTATCACCTTGTTTGACTTAACACACTTAGTCAAACTATCATCTTGTGAACGAGTTTACTCTAGGATAACACAACTTCCTTGGGTTTACAAGTTCATTATCATCTTTGTTTGACTTAACACACATAGCCAAACTATCAATCCATCAATCTGATCAATCAACCTTAGCTTGGTTTCCAACAAAATCTCAAAACATAGCACTGATATCATCATGCAGTTTGCCTCTAGGAGCTTTTCTAGCAGGTAGTCAGCAACATGTGTCTAGAATCGGAATATCGAAAAGCAGCAAAGTTTGTCCAATCAGACTAAGCCTTCATGATTGTTTGACAAATACTTGAAATAAATTGGATGATCTTAATTTGAATAAAATGAATGATAAACTTAAAGCAAAAAGTTACAATTGTTGTTTTGATATTTGATGGACATCATGTCTTTGGAGTGGTTCAATGATGTACTGAACTAGAATCACAAGGAAGAAGTATGATTTTTTCTTCGCTTGTTGTCTGTAAGCTAATCATTAGTATTGTGCAAATTTGTCATGGGACATGCTCTACAATGTATCATTGATGATATTTCAAAATTTGCATAAGAAAATGGTTAACTTTTGTCTGTTTATGCAAGTAATACTCAGGTCATCTTGGTTCAATCATACCTCAATGCTTGTATTAACTTGCTATATCAAACATCATAAAAGCAGTACTCAGTTCATCATTGGTGCTAACATACCCTTTGATGCTTGTACTAACTTCCAACATATCAAAAGGCTCAATGATGAAATGTAAAGCATAAAGCAACTCACAAAATGACAACTTTTCATTTTAATTTGTATATTAGATAGGTTGCATCCATATTAGTTTTTGCATGAGCATTATCATATCCATCGCATCTCATTTGCATCATCTCAATCATTTCTTCCAATCTCATCTAATCAATCAATTCAATCTAGCACAAAGCATTTAATCATACCTTTGGTCTTATTCCTAGCCTTACTGCAAGCCTTGATCATCATCATCATCGGGATGTATCCTTCCCTATCGTTGTGTTGTTCCAAGATGAATCCTTCCCTCATCAACAACACTATCATCATCATCAATCCATCCTGGCTTGTAGTTTGATTGTGGCAACATCATACTCATTTTTTAATCTATTTGTGTTTCTTTCTTCTCATTTTCTCTTACCAATCTCCTATTGCTTATCATCCTTTCTTGTCCCTCACATCAATGCATCCAATCATTTATTTCAATTTATTCTAATCAATCACATCACTTCTTCTAATCAAACTCATTCAACCAATCAATCATCTTCATCAAATTCTTGTATCAATCCTCTTCTATCAAATCAATCAAATCACTTACTATTTGTTTTTCATATCACATGGAAGCAAATTTATCAATCAATCTCATCTACTATTTGTTTTTCATATCACATGGAAGAAAATTTCTCAATCAATCAAATCTACTATTTGTTTTTCATATCGCATGGAAGCAAATTTATCAATCAAATCAAATCTACTATTTGTTTTTCATATCGCATGGAAGCAAATTTATCAATCAAAAAGCATCATCAATCAGGGAAAAATCAAAGTTCTTCATCTTCATATCAATATTTCAATAGGGGTTTTTCATCAAATCATCTTTATCGGTCGATGAATCAGATAGAAAATCAGTAAAAATTTCCAAAAATCATTTTTATCGGATTCATCACCCGAGGGGGCATATAGCATTGGTAATTTCTAAAAATTTGGGGCAAAATTCTTTGAAGCAATGCGTAAAACACATCACTTCAAAGAGGGGCAAAATGTACACATCTAAAAATGGTCACGGTTAACCAAACCTGTTAATTAATTAAATATGAATTATTTAATTAATATTCTTAAGTCATCTACATATAAATAAATTTAATTATTTATTTATATTGTTTATTTTTTCTAATTCTTCTAGTTTAATTAATTAAATAAGTTTATTTAATTAATGCTATCTTCTTCTTAATTAACTAAATAGATTTCACAATTTATTTATATTAATTATCACAAGTTTAAATTCTAAATTTAAATGATATTCTTCATGTCACATTTAATGAAATATTTTCAATATTTAATTAAAACATTTTCTAAATTCTTCATTTTCCTCACAAAATTTAATGTTTTCAATATTTAATTAAAGGCTTTTCATTTCTCTCACATAATTAAATATTTTCAATATTTAATTAAAGCCTTTTCATATTTTTCTCACCATAATTAAATATTATCTATTTTAATTATGGACACATCTTTCATTTATCTCTTCATTTTCCATCTGTCTCTTGAAATTCCATCTTCTTTTCAAATTCTCGATCTCTCACCGTTCATTTTAACAGGTTTGAACTCAACCATTGATCTTGGCCAATTGAATTCTTACCTTCAAAAATCTATAAATACAGCCCTCTCATGAGTTGGAAAGGACCTCAAATTCTAGATTTTCATGCGCAATTACTATAGTTGCATTCAAACCAACATATCAGCATAATCAACATCATAGCATTTCAATTTCATAGCTTAATCTTTTAGTCATGCATATGCACTTTCATTAAATCTCATTCTCTTAAGTGTTCATTTCAAACAAAGTTGTTGTTTGCACAACTGAGAGCCAGCATCTTTAATCAAATTCCTGAGAGATAGAGGACAATGGGACGAATTTGAAGAAGTTGTTGTTTTAGAGTTTGCGTTTATGCTTTCTAGATTAGCTTTCTTTAATATAATTTCTCCTTGGTGTGTTACTTTGCTATTTAATTAGTCCACATTCTTTAACACACACTTATATTTCCAATCCGTAGCTTGATGGTGAACCCCTTTTCAATATTTATTTTATAACAAAACCATTTATTTTATTACAATTAAATTACAATGTTACATTATTACATAGATTTTTAAAGATGAGTAGATAATGCAAGCTCTTGTTTTGAATAAATGAAACATGTCACTTTACATCAGACATAATTGATTCGAAGTTGCTACTATGGCAATGGAATACAAACCATATATCAAACCACGGGACTTGCCGACCATGGTTTGGATCTTGGGATCTCAAATATGGTTTTTCATTTATAATATGCTCAATCTGACCCACTGGAACAACCCAAAATGACATAATTGATTCCAAGCTATTAGTGGCAGCTATGGGATCCAAACCATATTACCAATCTAACAACTTTGAGAATCCATAGGGCTTGCCTACCATGCTTGGGAAATGGGATCTATGAAAGATAGAAAATGTACCTATCATGGTTACCAACTAGAATAATGTAGAAGATAAGGGGTAGTAAATTTTCTACCAGCATCTTTGGGAAGCTCCAAGGCACAAGGAAAGCACACAGTGAGTCTAAAAGTCCATAGTTCCTCTTTGAGGGCCTCTATTAAAATGGACTATGAGAAGTCATCATCTTTGAATGCAAATAAGATTAAAATACTTATGTGAGTGTAATCTATGTGAAATGGGTGGCTGCAAAAAGATGGGGGGCCAAATTGTGGCCAAAATCTTTAAAACATTTGATAGGCTATAACGCGGGGCCAAATTGTGGCAAAAATCTTTAAAAAAATTGATAGGCTACAACGTGAGCGCGTTATAATGCGCTCATGTTATAATGTGCTTGTGTTATGGCTTGGTGTGACACGGCCTAAGGATCGGCCAGATCGATCATATTACGCGCTTGTGTTATAACACAAGCATGCATATAACACGCTCGTGTTATAACACAAGCATGTGTATAACACGCTCGTGTTATAACACAAGCATGTTAAGTTATTAAAATAAAAAATCAAATCGAATTCATTTTTACTCTCACTATTTTTTAGCAACCCATGGCCAAAGACCCCTCTTCTTGCATATTCGCATTTTGGAGGGAGATTTTTCTACATTTTTATCATTGATTTGTTGCAAGCTCATCACCAGGATGCCGCCAAGTCGACAGGGAAGTCAAATAAGTAAGGATTGTTTGTTTTTGTTGTGATTTTTTGTGAATTTTTTAGTTTTAGGTTTTTTTTATATTCATTTGTTTAATTTTTAGGAAATGATAATGATCCTGAAAAGCCTCCTAAAAATCTTGAAAAACCAGAGCAACAAGAACATGAACAAAATCCTTAACAAACAAAACAACGATCTTCTCTACCCATCCATCAACATCCTCCTGACACTCAACAAAATTTAATGGGGGTAATTGAAAACAATAAAACATATATTGAGGAGTTAATCACGAGGTTGAACAATCCTTTAGGTTCAACCATGGAAAGAAGAACACTTGAAAATTAACTTAAAGAAATATTAAAACATTTAGATGCAATCAACAAATAATTAAGTAGTTGGCAAGATAGGAGGCAAGCGGCTAGGAATTTTTACACAGATAAATTATCATATAAAGATGTAAAAGATGGAAAAATTACAAAATATGATTTGTGTTCATTATTCACTGACCCACGCAAAAATAAAAATATTGACCTCAATGCGAAGAGGTTTTCTATCCATTGGTGCCACCACAAAGGATAATGAACTTTTTTTGGGATAGGTGGTACATGGTTTTTTATTACCCACCATACAATAATTGTGAAGTCCCACAATATTTCCTAAGAAAACTCTACTGTGAGTTCATCCTGAACAAAATCCTGAATTATTTTGATGAGGGACTTCCAAGGGAGAGGTGGGGGGTTGCTCAAGATACACCCGGTGCACGACAAGATCCTAGGTGGCAAGCAAGAAGACCTCTCACTAGGGAGGCTCAAGAGCACATCGTTATCCCCTACATCATGAAGGAGAGCGCTAAGGTGGACACTTTTTAGGCTATCATCTCTTTGACCTAGAGTATCATCTAACATGCTATTCCTATAGTACAACACCATCTAGGGAGTCTTCGAGTGGTAGGATTCCACCCCATTCATGTCAAGTTTGTGGGGTGACTTGTACATATGACCCCACCCAAACTTAGGAGGCTACTACATAGGATACGCCTATATCTACGGAGATGGCAAGGGAAAAATGTTTTTTGAATGAGGCTTATGGCATTGATAATCAGGTAAATGTTAGCATGTTCATTGAATTTAATTTATTAAATTTCATTTTGGAAATGGAAGATTAACTAATTCATATTTATGATTGTAATAAAATTTCAAGGTCACGATGTTGATACTACATACACTATCCCTACACCGTCTTATTACTCCACTGCATCTACCATTGAGGTATGTAACTAGTAAACAGTTATAAATTTATTACATGTTAATAGCATTGTTATATGAATAGTATTATAATATCTGATTTTGGATGTTGAGTAGGCTAATATTGGAGGTTTTGTGGGAACAACTCCTAGTGCTAGTGGAGTTAGACAAACCTTCATATAAGTAATAGAATAAATATTTTAACTAATGAATTATTCTTAATAAATTTGTGTAGTTTATATTCATATCGTTGATTACATTTCATTGCACATCTTTAAAACTCAAAGCATTACTTCACATTCCATAACTAATAACTAGATGTTGATAGATGAAAAAATTTCAACTGTAATATAGTTGTTTAGAAAGTCAAAATAAGAAGTGATGCAATTACTTCACATAGCATAAGTAATAACTAGGAGCAGCTGCCAATTATATTTTCAACTCTCCATCAACATAATTCAAAGTCAAAAAACCCAAAAAGAAGCTTGAAGACAACCTACAGGTGAACATCTAAAGATTAGAATCTAGTTATTTGTCAAAAACATCTACAGATTCCAGTCTCGAGATTCTTGAAAGCTATAGGTGGACTAAGTCACCGTCATTGGTGAATTAGTCCCATTATCGAGCCTGAAAAGTGATCTTTGCAGATTTGGACACCCATTTCCCCAAAACCTATTCTGAATAAGCTCCCTCGAAGCAGGACTATGTCGCCCAGCTTGGCAAAAGTGTCTCGGTGGCTTTCAATAGCAGATTCTAGAAGATTCTAGAGCTCCTCTCAGTCAAGCTTCAATTTCCAAGTGCACCACTTTTTTCCTATTAAGTTTTGTTATAGTTTGCATACATTTTAGGTCATTTTACATAGTGTTTTCAATACATTTTGCATTACATTAGTTTACACTCAATAGTTCGTTCATTGTATTAGTTTGCAGTATTTGTTGCAAAGAAGGTTGTCATTGCACCAAAAGATTGACCTATTAATACCCGATACAACCACTGGATTCATACAAGATACAAGATCCACAAGAGGCAGTTAAACCATGTCACGAAGCCCAATCGTCATGCTGGCCCACACTGAGGAGACCAAGAGTGACACCTTGCAACAATCCCCCCAATGCAAGTGAGGGGTTTAAACCTGTGACCTCGGCTCTGATACCAATTGTTGCAAAGATGGTTGTTTTTGCACCAAAAGATCAACCCGTTAATTCCCAATACAACCGTTGGATTTATACAAGATCCAAGATCCATAGGAGGCAGTTAAACCATGTCGCGAAGCCTGAGCACCGCGCTGGCACACGCCGAGGAGACCAAGGGTGACACCTTGCAACAACATTTAGATACATTCCAAATCACACACACATCACACATTTCACCCCTAATCTTGAATGAACCCTCATATTTTGGGTGTGAAAGAAATCTCTCCTTTTAGGTGAAAACCGTAGAAGTGTTGGAGAAACCCCCTTTTCCCCCAAAATTTTTGGTTCATTTTGGTGAACCCGCCTTTAGAACACTTTTTAACTTTTGATTTCAAGTGCATTTACATCCTAGGGAAAGCTTACATCAACATTGTATTAGGGTTTTTCATTGTTTTGCATTCTAGGGTTTTTAAAAGTGCATTAGTGAAAATCTCATTTAGCTTGCATTCTTTCACTTCATTTCATTCAAAAATTCCAAAAAAATTGCATTTTCATATTATAGCTACATTTGAAAAGCCTAAAAATCATAAAAATCATTCAAACCTTCTAAAAATTGCTAAAAAATCACTATTGGGACTAATTCACCACACTGGGTGACTTAGTCCAGTTGCACATTTTGCACTGTAATCTCTTGCATTTTTTGCATGTTCTCTGCATTTTTGTTTTCTATTATTACATCTTTGTTATTGTTTCCAAATTTGTTGTTTCTTGCAATTTAGTTTGCTTTCATTCACTTGCATTATGGATTTTTTCTTTCAAATTTTTTGGATGTCATTTAAATCCTTAGTTGACATGTCAAGCTATGCCTTTGGAACTGATCCTAATGACCTTTAACCCACTCCTGCTCAATCAACTCCTAATGTATGTCCTCCTCATGATGTTGACATCAGCGGATAAGATGACGCTAGCATGAATAGGTTCCTTAATTATTGCCTTGACAACCTTGAAGCCAATGCATCCTTTTACCCATCCATGACACCTCAAGCCCTTCCTACCATGTAACCTCATGAAACATTTGGTTACCTACATCCTGAAATACATAAAGAACCTAAGTTCCCTACACAAGTTGAACCTAGTTCTTCTAACAATGCAACCACTCAACCATTTTATGATAACCAAGTGACCAATACTCCAATCAACCTTGAAAAAACCTATGGCAAAGGTTTTACCATTTTGAGCAAACAAGGAGGTAACACAACAAAATAACATGAAATACATCAATTTTATAAGCAACTATCACCTAATGAAAATACGAAGGGGATAGGTTATCAAGATCCCCCTCATAACCGCATGCCTCCTCGAGAATATCTAAGGCTTCGTGATGACGACATGATGATATTTGATTCTCCCTCATATTTGAACATCCTTCTTCCTCGAGAATAAACTTTCAGTGCAAATGATAAGGAAGCTAGGATCCCAGTGGGTCCTCCCCCTCCTTTCATTCACGAACAACGTGAATCTAGTAGACATAAAAGGCCTTACAAATTACAAAAACTTAAGTTCCCTCTTCGACCACCACCTGAATGTGAAAGGAAATTGAAAATACTCCTAAACAAGGAACTCATTATATTACCACCTAGGAATAGGCTGGTGATATGTCCTAAAGATGCTAATGTTTTGCATTGTGCATATCATCGTGTTCTTGGACATAGAAGCGATGAGTGTCTCCACTTGAGAGAAATACTCAACAAGTGTCATTTCGATGGCAATAATTTTTATCCCCTCAACCCATAAACTACTATCACATACCCTATCATGTCATGGTTGTAGAACATTCTCTTCTCACTATTACATGATTCTTACCTTCACCTAGCTCAACTCATTCTTTCCTTGCACTTAGTGGGGGCAAGAACTTGCTAGCCCTATCCTAGTAATACATTTTTCCTTGTCCCTTAGCCGTGTTATTCACCTCCCTCTTATACCAACTAAGATTGGGAGGCGGATGACTTGTTAGATGGTTGACTTGCATTTTCCTTACTATTCTTTTTCATTTCCTTTTTCTTTTGTGTATGTGTGTAACATGTTTCCCCGTAGTGTTCTATTTGATGTTCTCTCTCTTTGTGACATTCCTCTATTTGTACCTTCATTATTCTATATATCGTGCATTTCTTTCACTTGTTCTCTTTTTTATTTGTCTTTCGCCTTCCTTTTGGGGATGATGCAAGGCATTGAGACTACAATGTCTCCTTCATGTTGACCCAAAAGGCCCCTTCTTTTTATTTTTCTTTTATTCTCCTTTTGGGGATGATGCAAGACATTGAGACAAAAATGTCCCTTTCATGTCGACCCAAAATTTAAAAAAAATTCTTTGTTTTCGCTCTCTTTGTGACTTTCCTCCAATTCTATGTATTTGGGGGATAATGACAGTTCTGAGCTCTCTAAACAAACATTGCAGCAACGGACATACTGACCCCAAATCCATAGATCCCTTATTTTTTTGGTGTTTTTCATTTTGGGAGAAACCCCTTCCCTTTTCCTTCTTCTTTTCCTTTGCTTGATGCAACCTTATTCAGAAACATATGACTTGGCATAGGCCTTTTCCAAGATTGGATCTTATGTCTTTTCTTTCTTTTTACATTTTTTGTTTTGATACTTTAAATTAATTGCTAACAGAACAATGTGTAATAATTCCTTTAAACTGGGGGCATACATTGGCATTATTTATTTTGCATTTTTCCTTTTCTTGGTTCGTAGTACAACTTTATTGTTTCATCTGATGTGTTTGTTTATTTGTGGATGATATTGGGTGTAATGTACTTCATGAATGTGATCTATCTTAGCATATTACATTCCTCTTCGTGGCCTAATGTGACACATTGCATCCCCTAAGTTACGAATTTCCTATTCTTTGATTGGTCATCTCTTGGAGACATTAGATGCAATTTTCCCTAAGTTAAAGACCTCGCATGAACTAAGTAAGACTCATTTGAACATTCTTTTGCATTTTACATTTTGTATTTTTCATTTGTTATATGGCCACCTTGCATAACATAGCTTTCATGCTTGTGGTGTCGTCTTGCACTTGTTCATGCGTTTCAAGCATACGAAGCTTTGCTTGTCTCATGAAGCTTGAAAAACTTATCTTTTGTGGCACGTTATTAAAGTTATCAGGAGGTATAAATTTGGTATGCTTAAGCAGGAAGCCCAATCAGCGACATGACTTTCCCCATAGCCACCTACGTGTGTGTGAGTACATACCAGCCATGAGTGTATATTTCTCACCCTTTTTGGCCTTCTCACCTAATGGAAAGCCATGAGTTTTGTTGCCTCAAAGAGAGTACACATCTTTCTGAACAAACAACCTAGATCTGATCCACAACTAGTTAGACAAATAGTCAAAGCTTGATCTGACTCTCCCTTTCTTTTCATCACTTTCTTGTGCGATATTTTGTGCTAATGCTTGGTTTTCCATGGGATCTTGATCTTGGGGGCTTGATCATCCCTCTTGACTATTGTTGTCTCATCTTGATAACACGATTATTTTTGGATCCCTCTCGATATGCATGTTTTGGCTACTTTAGTGTGAGTTTGAAGCATGTTCATCCTCTCACTAAAGTGGGGGCTAAATGTGTCACAAAAAAATGTATCCTTGACATTTTTCACTCATTTGGGCCTTTTCTATGGATTTCGGCCTAATTGTTCCTAAATGTAATGTCGTAATGTGGCCAACACACTCACATTAGGCCTTGAATGCTTGAAAATCAATAAAAACCTAAAGATGTCTTGCAAAGGTGTTGTGAAGTGTTATAACACATTTCCCCACTTTTCTAGGACCTTTCCATCATAATTCACCTAAACAACCTATTTTTATCACTTACCAAGTCCTATTTCAAAGTGTTGTAAAGAGTTGTAACAAACTCTCACACTTTCCTAGGCTTGTCATCAATAAATTGACCCTTTCTTATGTTAAAATGACCCCTTAATGCACTTATAGGTCCTACTTAAATGTGTTTCAGAAGACAATCTCGTTAAGCAACATTAATCACACTTTAATTCTTGATAAATGGAAAATTTTCCCTGGTGGGACCAAGTCGCCACCTTGGGCGACTTAGTCCAATCAAGCTTAAAAATTGAATTTAATCCAAATTTATGGTGGGATATTGTCTTCTAAACCCTAAGGTTAGCCTGTGATGTGTTTTTTTGGGGAAACTAGGGCACAACATGTATAAATAAAGGGTTTTCCCCTAATTTTCATCCTCCTCATTCTCTCGTGATCAAGAAATTTATCTTACTCAATAATTCAAGCATTCAAGCACTCTAAGCACTTCAAGCATCAATCCATTGGAGTTGATTACTTGCATATCTTTAGACTTCTTCAACAAGGGTTTGACTTCGTATGCAGATTTGTCAAAAAGAAAGGTGCTAAAAGGTTTCAACTCTCCATCAACATAATTCAAAGTCAACAAACCCTAAAAGGAGCTTGAAGACAACCTACAAGTCAACATCTAAAGATTCAGATCTAGTTCTCTATCAGAAACAAAAGTGCAAGTTGATAGCTACAAATTCTAGTCTTGAGATTCCTGAAAGCTATAGGTGGACTAAGTCACCATCATTGGTGAATTAGTCCCACTTCCAAGCCTAAAAAGTGATCTCTTCAGATTCGAACACCCATTTCCCCAAAACTTGTTTCAACAAAGTTCCCCCAAAGTAGGACTAAGTCACCTAGCTTGGTGAAAGTGTCCCAATGGCCTTCAACAACATATTCTAGAAGATTCTAGAGCTCCTCTCCATCAAGCTTCAATTTATAGGTTCACCACTTCTATCCTATTAAGTTCTGTTATAGTTTGCATACATTTTAGGTCATTTTACATAATCTTTTCAATACATTTTTCATTACATTAGTTTGCACTCAATATTTAGTTCATTAAATTAGTTTGCAACATTTAGATACATTCCAAATCACACACACATCACACATTTGACCCCTAACCTTGAATGAACACTCAAATTTTGTGTGTGAAAGGAATCTCTCCTTTTAGGTGAAGACCCTAGAAGTGTTGGAGAAACCCCCTTTTTCCCCAAAATTTATGGTTCAAATATAAATCTAGCCAAAAAATTCCCAATACTTTGAAAGCAATAATCCACCCAAAATTGCAATGGGAGATAAGGAAAATGAAACCACATAGGCATAACTAAATAAAGAACAGTCCACCCTTCAAAGCTTGGTGAAACCATTGCCAAACTTAGAAGATCTAAAAGATAAATAAGAAGTATGATCTATATAATATGGAATTAGTACCCACTTTGATGACACAAAATTGTCAACCATGGGCTTATCATGCTTTTTCAAATTAAATAAGAAGGCTTATTTAAGATCCTTGAGAAATGTATTTCCTAAGGGCAAGGAGGATAATTAAAAAATGTCTCGCCCTTGCTAGAATTTAGGATGATCATATGCTCTTGGTGTGGAAAACTCAGACTTCTCAACTGTCGTGTGAATGTTTCTCTTTTCAATTGTTTTGCATGCCACCATAAGGGATCGAGTCGGTTGAATGTAGCTCAAAGTTATTCACCATGTTTTAGTGAAAAACTAGCATAAATGTATCTATCCAAACAAATTGGAATAGCTCATTTGGTCACATGATTTGTAGAATGAAAGTTGCACCACTTTGCAACTTTACATTGCTTGTATTTGACACTTTTTCCATCAAGTGAAAACTAGACACCATAGGAAAATGATTCTGAGATAACAAAAACCAATAGAGGTTATTGTAGAGGGGCCCAACAAGATCTAGTAGGCTTAGACAAAGAGTTTTTAAGCATCACATTTTTTGAGTAATAGGCTATCAAAGATTGTTTCCCTTTTGCAATTTGGACCCTTAAGGGATCAAGTCAGTTGAACGTAGATCAGAGTGATTCAATATGTTTGGGTGTGAAAGAGGACCATGACTAGTGTAAAATTACCCATACAAATGTGTTGGAACATTTTTTTTGGTCACACGAGTTGTAGAACAAAAGTTGCACCACTTTACAACTTTACACTACTAGCATTTGACACTTTTTCCATCAAGTGAAAATTGGACACCACGGGAAAATGACTCCTAGATAACAAAATTGAGAGAGGTTATTATAGAGGGTGCCAATGTGATCTTTTAGGCTTAGACAAAGAGTTTTTCAAGTGTCATGATTTTTGAGTAATAGGTTGTCAAATATTTGCTGCCCTTTTGCAATTTGGACCCTTAAGGGATCAAGTCAGTTGAACGTAGCTCATAGTGATTCAATATTTTTGGCTATAAAAGAGGACCATGCCTAGTGTAAATGTACCCATCTATATGCATTATAACAATTCATTTGGTCACACAAGTTACATAATGAAAGTTGCACCAATTTGCAACTTTACACTGCTTGCATTTGACACTTTTTCCATCAAGTGAAAACTAGACACCACGAGAAAATGACTCAGAGGTAACAAAAAAAAAGAGAGGTTATTGTAGAGGGGGGCCAACGTAGTCATGTAGGCTCATATGTAGAGTTCATAAGTGTCACAGTTTTTGAGTAATAGGTTTTCAGAGATTGTTTCCCTTTTGCAATTTGGACTCTTAAGGGATCGAGTTAGTTGAATGTAGCTCAAAGTGATTCAACGTGTTTGGGTGTGAAAGAGGACTATAACTAGTGTAAATGTACCCATCCAGATGTGTTGGAATAGTTCATTTGGTCACACGAGTTGTAGAAAAAAATTTGCACCACTTTGCAACCTTACACTGCTTACATTTGACACTTTTTCCATGAAGTGAAAAATGGACACCACGAGAAAAATGACTCTAAGATAACACAAATCGAGAGAGGTTATTGTAGAGGGGCCTAACATAATCTCATAGGATTACACAAAGAGTTAGTAAGAATCATGATTTCTGAGTAACAGGTTGTCAAATATCACTACCCTTTTGTAATTTGGACCCTTACGGGATTGAGTCAGTTGAACATAGCTCAGAGTGATTCAGCGTGTTTGAGTGTGAAATAGGACCATGCATAGCATAAACGTACCCATCCAGATGTGTTGGAACAATCCATTTGGTCACATGAGTTACATAATGAAAGTTGCACCACTTTGTAACTTTACACTACTTGTAATTAACACGTTTTCCATCAAGTGAAAACTGGACACCATGGGAAAATGACTCTGAGATAACAAAAACTGAGAGAGGTTATTATAGAGGGGCCCAAATCAATCTCGTAGGCTCAGATGTAGAGTTCAAAATAATCATGGTTTTTGAGTAACAAGACATCAAATATTGCTACCCTTTTGCAATTTGGACCCTTAAGGGATCGATTCGATTGAACATAGCTCAAAGTGATTCAACATGCTTGGGTGTGAAAGAGGACCATGACTAGCATAAACATACCCATTCAGATGTGTTGGAACAATCCATTTTTTCATATGAGTTGTAGAATGAAAGTTGCACCACTTTGCAACTTTACACTACTTGCAATTGACACTTTTTCTATCAAGTGAAAATTGGACACCACGGGAAAATGACTCTGAGATAACAAAAACCGAGAGAGGTTATTGTAGAGGTTCCCTACACGATCCTGATGCCTCAGAAAAAATTCCCATAACTAACATGGTCTTTGAGTAAACGGCCATAAAAAATTTCCGCCCTTTTGCAATTTGGATTGTTAAGGGATTACACTGCATGAATTACAAATGTATGAGGGCATCAATAAATTTCAAATTTTGATTAAATATCATTACAAATGTTTATGTGAATAGATGGTATGCTATATTGATATTGATATATAATCATTAGGTTGACTTTTTTAATAAATGAAGTTTTTTATAATAAGTTAGTCAATTGGTGCTAGTTATAATAGGGAGAGAATAAAAGAAGAAAAATAATGTTTGGTAACCATCAATGGTTATTACACTCACTATATTAATAATATTATGTTTACAATAAAATTAGATGTATTTGGTATTCCTAATTCTTATTTTTGTGTTACAATCGTCTAATATGCTTCATACACCATTATGAAACCCAAGTGCTTGTACTTGTAGGCATAATTCTTTCTCAAAACTATCAAGTGGTAATACAAAATCATCAGAAAAAATCAAACTATATGAATTCCAACACTCCACTTAAATCAAATATTGAATCAATGTGCCCCATTTTCATGCACACAAACTCAGCTTATAAGATTCTCTCATAATAACCAAAAATATGATTCGAGGATGCCTTAGGTACTCCATTCTCATAGATATTTTACAATGTAACTCATACATTTGAGATGCTCTTATAATGTCTACATCATAGGTTCTCACGATGAGGTTAACTTAAAATTCCCTCGTTAAGCTTCACACACACTTTTATAATGGCTTAAAATCATAATTAATATTTGTCAAGATCATCAAAATAAGGATGTTGCATTGCTTTTTGGCTTTGATTCTCTTGGATGGCTCATAAATCAACATTTTCTACAAGGAGAAAACAATAAATTTTTAGTACTTTACTTACAAATAGGCAAAGTAAAAAAAGAAAAATAAAGAGCATCCAAACTGGAAATGAAATGAAAATATATAGAAGGCACTTACAAACAACAAATCCACACCATTTGGTTCCAAGTCGGGAATATCAAGGCTTAAATCTTGATGCTTCCATTGAGGATACACATTCTGGTCTCTCAACTTAGTCACTCATGGCCATACATCTTCATTGGGAATTCCAAGATACCTATTGCACACAACAACCTCTCATGAATAGAATAACTTGAAATTTGAGATGCTCTTATAATGTCTACATCATTGGTTCTCATGATGAGGTTAACTTAAAGTGAATAACTTGAAATTACCTCGCTAATCTTCACACAGTCTTTTATAATGGTTTAAAATCAGAATTGATATTTATCAAGATTATCAAAATAAGGATGTTGCATTTATTTTTTGGTTGAGATTCTCTTGGATGGCTCATAAATCAGCTTTTTTTGCAAGGAGACACCAATCAATTTTTAGTTGTTTACTTACAAATAGGAAAAGTAAAAGAAATAAAATAAAGAGCATCCAAAATGGAAATGAAATGAATGTAGATCAAAGGCACTTACATACAAAAAATCTACACCATTTGGTTCCAAGTCAAGAACAACAAGGCTTAAATCTTGATGCTTCCATTGAGGATAGGCATGCCAATCTCTCAACTTAGTCTTTTATGGCCATACATCTTCATTGGGAGTTCCAAGATACCTATTGCACACAACAACCTCTCATGAATAGAACATGAATATAATGTAACAAAAATAAATTTATTTCCAACCTTTTGAAAACTTGTAAGTTGTTATAAAAACAACACAATTTAATCTTCCACCTAGTTTACTAATGGATAGAGAATATCCAACATCATTTTTTTGTATATTTTTGAGAAAACATAAAATAACATTGAACTTTGTATCCTTTGCCATAGTTATAAACATAAAGTTTCCTACATTTTTAAGTTTGATAACTTCATCAATCACCTACATACATGATATAAACATTATATGATAGCATTGGCATCATACAAATTAATGTGCATAATTAGAAATTAATAAGAACCAATGTGCAAACTTATAAATTAATCCAACGAACCATCCATGTCTTCTCTACTCTTTATTGTGTCAAGTATTGCCTCATGGTCAAATTCACACACCTTCCAAAAGGTCTTTTTCAAAGGTCTACCCCCATATTTTGTCAAACAAACATTGGATTCCACAACAAGGTTCGAGAAATGAATAATCTTTCGATACATGTCAAATTTCTGAAATAACCAAAATTTAACTCTTATGTGGGTACCTTCTAAGCCACATTCTAGTAAAAAAACTAATATTGTAGGGTATTCGATGTTTTATCCATCTATAATTGGGGCCTCCAATTTATTTTTGGCCTCAACACAACAACACAAGTAATAATTTGTTCCCTCTTCGTTGTCTTCATTTGCAATAACTACATAAACATGCCCTGCATTGATATGTGCAACAAATTAGATGAAATTAGTCCACATTACAAATACACTACAAAGTAAGATAACAATAGGAATTTCAAAAACTATGCAAGTAGATATATTAGCTAGTTGAACTAGATTTGGTATGTGGTCAAATTCAACTGACGATTCCATCTATGTTAGTTCCAATGTCGTTGAAGGGCAATACGTGTGAAGTGGGATAAGATAACTTAATGAAAATTTATCAACCCACTCCTTTGACTCACAATCATCTCAGGTTTGCATTGTACATGAAGAACAAAAGCATGCCATCTTCCACATATGGATACTCCATGAACCTGTATTTGAGCTAAGGAAAGATTGTAGCTCACTCGATCCTGTCAGTGTACAACAATCCTCATATGGTGCAATTTTAGTATCATCCATCAACCAAAAAATATTATGAATTAAAGACATACCTTCATTACCTGGACCCATCAAAGCATTACACCACTTGATGATTGATTTTGCATCTGTCAACTTTGCATTGTCTTTATACTTTAGCTCTTCTCGTGCCAATGATCTTTTGACACATGCTCCTGCACCATCATGCTCCTCATTTCCATGCCCGGCCTCACAAAAGTTCCACATATGTTGAAAACCTATAATGACATGCATCCTACTCAACTAGTAGAAAATGCACAAGTTCTTGAACTATGCTACATAGTTATTTCACCATATTATATGTTGACCATATGCTATGACCCTCTGAGCCAAATCACTATAGAACAACTAGAAGCAACCTTTCACAAACTCTAGAGAATTTTTGTGATCATCACTAATGGAAAAGTGATACTCCCACAATACCTTGCTTTGGTCCTTTGTACTATCCGTTGCATGAGTGAATGCTATGTGAACAAATATTGAAACTTGTGTGGAGTTGTAACATTGTGACCGCACCTCATGTTGTGGCTATAGAGTGTAGTTCTTTGAAAATTCAACCACTAAAACTATGCTTCCAACTAGAAAGGTATCCTTGCATAACTTGAATTGTGTGTCCAACCATTGAGCTCTATGGGTATGCCTTCCATACTCATATTCTATATTTTCACGAAACAGGGTATGTGCAGGATCATCATGGAAAAAACAAGCCCTTAAGTGGCAATAAAAAGACAGAAAATCAGAGTTAGACAACTTGACTTAAAAATTTGAATAAGTTATCTATATTATTTCGAAATAATGTAAAAATAGAATATGTAGAAAATTGAAAGTAGTTTCTAAACTACTAGACCTTTATTTAAAAAAAAAATCTATTTGGTGAAAATTCGAAATTTCAATCCAGTAGTATTTAAATTTCAGGGTAAAAATAAGAAGTAGGTGTCTGTCTGACCACCCTAATCACAATAAAATGATAATATTTTTTTATAATCTTTTATATATAAGTAGAGAGCTCATGTCCCGATGTGATGCATATTTGTTTATAATTTTTTTCTAAGTAAATAATTAATTGTGAATTTTTTATTACAACTTTTAAAAAATATAAAAGTTCGTCTGTCTAACCACCTTAACTTGGTAAAAATTTCATGAAATTATTTTTTTATTTTTTTAATCCTATAGTATACGAAGCATAGAATGTGATGCATGTTTCGGATTCAAAAAATATGATACTGTTTGAAAGTTATAGATGTTTTTCAATCAACTTAGCAATTAGGACTTTATTCGTAATTCTAATAGAAAATGAATAATAATTATTTATTAAATTCAAAGTAAAGTATAATTTATATTGGTGGAAGCTGAGAATCTCCTCTAAAAACCCTTTTTGTTTCATCAATTTCGGGTAAAAAAAAGTCGTCAGCCACATGGGCCATCATATGGCTTACATATCGCCACTTTTTGGTCCATCATGATCCTGCACATACCCAACAATGACATAAACTGATACACTTGAATCTTCTAAATAACCAAATCACACCTTTTTGCTTGATTACCATCTTTTGTAATGTATGCCACTATTTTATACTTTCTGAACTCTACTATTTTCTTTCCTGAATCATGTGTGATTTCCATATGTTTACATATTGGCATATGTATCAAGCCACCATAATGCTGACATGAATCATCCAAGCATAGTTTCCTATAGAATATTTGGCCATCCTCTATTTCACATTATTTTTTTGATAAGAACTCTCTTGAAGATGTTGGTGGGCCATGTATGCCACAATCTTACAAAACATCGTTAGTATACAAATCTAAACATATAGAACAATAAACATCATAATAGTTAGAGAATTCAATATGTAGTCTACAATAACAAGTAGTGCGTGTGTGACTTATCTTGACATAAAAAGGTTTAAGAATTTCAAAATATCTTTGAAAATTTTGAATTTGAGGATAATCTTGTTGAGATTTACCAAAAATTTGGGTTTGAGTCATATCCAAAAAATGCTTTTGATCTGGATCATGGTTCCAACTATCGATTCTCCTTCTTACCACATCCCTTTGATTTGGAGATGGCCTTGTGTTATTCTTCCAATAGTCTTCAATTAGTGTTCTCAATGCTTCAACAATTGGTTTATGTTTTCGTGGGAGTCTCCCTAAGAATGCCCATAATTCATTTGAATCAGTTCCCTCAATTCTTTGTTTCCTTTGAATGGCTCTTGATCAAGTTTTTCTACTAATTCTCAATTATTCACTCATCTTTCTAATGAGATGAGATCTCCTTGTTTGACTACTTACCAAAGTTGATGTAATGACACATCGGGTAACATTACTATCCTTTGAGAATGAGTTCTTACCCACACTCTCATAAGCCTCCACTAGATTCTTCACAATAGTTTTTTCACTTGAAGCATTCGATGTTCTCAACCCAAGAATCTTCATGATGTTTCTATACTTTATACCCCGCATCATCTCAATAAATAGTTGACATCTTGTGGTCTCATTTAGCCTTTCAAAGAACAATTTCCAAATCTTATCAACATATCATCTAGAAGTGCATTCTAGAATCTTACCTTCCATGTGCTACAAAATATTCTCATCAATATTAATCAAATACTTTGGCTTTATACGCAAAATTCTAGGTGGCATTCTCCTAGGTACATACATCTCAACATTAAGAATTTCATCAATACTTAAGTGAGGTGGGCTAGATCATGTACCATCAATCGAGGGTGGAATGGATGACATACCTTGAGGTTGACATGGGGGTGATGGTGTACCCTCTTCATCAAATCTAATTGATGATTTACTCTCAACTTGAGATGTGGTGGATGGTGTCCCTTCATATTCACTTGCGGTAGATGGTGTCCTTCCATATTCACTTACGGTAGATGGTGTCCCTCCATATTCACTTGTGGTAGATGGTGTCCCTCCATATTCACTTGTGGTAGATGGTTTCCCTCCATATTCACTTGTGGTGGATGGTGTCCCTTCGTATTTACTTGTGATAGAGGGTGTGTCTCCAACTACCATATTTGAATATGTCTTAGCATGATGCTTTCACATTCGTTCCCTTTGTGTTGCCAATGCCATTTCTCTTTTTGATGGTTGAGTTTCCTCTTCAATAGGCTTATTTTTATCAATTGTATCCAATTTCTTCTTCTAAAGATATTCCCTCATCCATTCTCTACTTTTTTCTTTATTAGTTTCATATTCTTCGTCTATTTGTTTATTCCTTCTTTGTTTCCTCGGCCTGACAGATAATTTTACTTGTAGAATGGTAATGAGACAAATATTAGTTCCTAAAAAATGAATCCATACAAATAAATGAAATATGTTTCATTCAAGCCTTCATACAAAATACTTACAATCATCCTGTAGAAGAGTATTTCTAGCATAGACAAAGGTCACATGAATTTTTTGGATGGAATTCCTTAAAGAAATGTAGTCATGTGGCATGCCATGATTGCAAGATAGGATCAAAATAGAAGCATGGACAAGGAATGTGAATTGTTTGACAATAATGCTTTTGTAGACATGTATGCAAAATGTGGTAGCATTGACAAGCTAGTGAGCTCACTAGCTTTCCAATGCGGTAGGGTTGACAAGGTAGGGGCAGCATGAAAAAATGCCTCATAGAAATGAGGTCTCACAATGATGTAATGCAGTAGGGTTGACAAGGTAGGGGCAGCATGAAAAAATGTCTCATAGAAATGGGGTCTCACGGTGATGTAACGTGGTAGGGTTGACAAGGTAGGGGCTCCATGAAAAAAAAATTGTTGACAAGGTAGGGGCAGCATGAAAAAATTCCTCGTAGAAATGGGGTCTCACGGTGATGTACATCACTGTGAGACCCATTTCTATGAGGCATTTTTTCATGTTGCCCCTACCTTGTCAACCCTGGCAAGTTAGTGAGCTCACTAGCTTGTCAATACTACCACATTTTGCATACATGTCTACGAAAACATTATTGTCAAACAATTTGCATGCCTTGTCCATGCTTCCATTTTGATCCTATCTTGAAATTATGGCATGCCACATGACCACATTTCTTTAAGGCATTCCATCCAAAAAATCATGAGAGCATTGGAAATCTAGTGAGCTCACTAGCTTTCTAATGAGGTAGGGTTGACAAGGTAGGGGTAGCGTGAAAAAATTCCTCATAGAAATGGGGTCTCATGGTGATACCCCATTTCTATGATGAATTTTTTCATGCTACCCCTACCTTGTCAACCCTACCACATTGGAAAGCTAGTGATCTCACTAGCTTTCCAATGCTCTCATGATTTTTTGGATGGAATGCCTTAAATAAATGTGGTCATGTGGCATGCCATGATTGCAAGATAGGATTGAAATGGAAGCATGCACATCATCATGAGACACCATTTCTATGAGGAATTTTTTCACGCTACCCCTACCTTGTCAACCCTACCGCATTGGAAAGCTAGTGAGCTCACTAGCTTGCCAATGCTCTCATGATTTTTTGGATGGAATGCCTTAAAGAAATGTGGTCATGTGGCATGCCATGATTTCAGGATAGGATCAAAATGGAAGCATGGACAGGGCATGTGAATTGTTTGACAATAATTTTTTTGTAGACATGTATACAAAATGTGGTAGCATTGACAAGCTAGTGAGCTCACACCGTGAGACCCCATTTATATGAGGCATTTTTTCACACTGCCCCTACCTTGTTAACCATACTGCATTGGCAATCTAGTGAGCTTACTAGCTTGCTAATGCGGTAGGGTTGACAAGGTAGGGGTAGCATGAAAAAATGCCTAATAGAAATGGGGACTCATGGTGATATACAAAATGCCTCATAGAAATGGGGTCCCATGGTGATGTACATCACCATAAGCCCCCATTGCTGTGAAGAATTTTTTCATGTTGTGCCTACCTTGTTAACCCTACCGTATTGGTAAGCTAGTGAGCTTACTAGCTTCTCAATGCTACCATATTTTGCATACATGTCTATGAAAACATTATTGTCAAAAAATTCACATGCATTGTCCATGCTTCTATTTTGAGCCTATCTTGCAATCATAGAATGCCACAAGACCACATTTCTTTAAGGCATTCCATCCAAAAATTCATGTGAGCATTGAGAAGCTAGTGAGCTCACTAGCTTTCCAATATGGTAGCGTTGACAAGGTATGGGTAACGTGAAAAAATGAATCATAGAAATGGGGTCTCACTTTCATCACCGTGAGACCCCATTTCTATGATGCATTTTTTACGTTGCCCCTACCTTGTCAACCCTACCACATTGGTAAGCTAGTGAGCTCACTAGATTCTCAATGCTACCACATTTTGTATATATGTCTATGAAAAAATTATTGCCAAACAATTCACATGCCTTGTCCATGCTTCCATTTTGAGCCTATCTTTCAATCATGGCATGCCACATGACCATATTTATTTAAGGCAATGGATCTAATAAATCATGAGATCATTGGAAAGCTAGTGAGCTCACTAGCTTTTCAATGCAGCAAGGTTGACAAGGTAGGGGCAACGTGAAAAAAATGCATCATAGAAATAGGGTCTCATGGTTTACATCATCGTGAGACCTCATTTCTATGATGCATTTTTTCACGTTACACCTACTTTGTCAACCCTACTGCATTGGCAAGTGAGATCACTAGCTTCTCAATGCTACCACATTTTGCATACATCTCTATGAAAACATTATTGTCAAACAATTCACATGCCTTGTCCATGCTTCCATTTTGAGCCTATCTTGCAATCATGGCATGCCACATGACCATATTTATTTAAGGAATTTTATCTAAAAAATCATGAGAGCATTGAAAATCTTTTGATCTCACTAGGTTCTCAATGCCACCACATTTTCCATTCATGTCTATGAAAAAATTATTGTCAAAAAAATTTACATGCCTTGTCCATGCTTCCATTTTGAGACTATCTTGAAATCATGGCATGTCACAAGACCACATTTATTTAGGGCATTGGATCCAAAAATTCATGTGAGCATTGAAAATCTAGTGAGCTCACTAGCTTGCCAATGCAGTAGGGTGGACAAGGTAGGGGCAAAGTGAAAAAATGCATCATAGAAATAGGGTCCCACAGTGGTGAGACCCTATTTCTATGATGCATTTTTTTAAGTTGCCCCTACCTTGTCAACCTACCACATTGTAGTGATCTCAATAGCTTCTCAATGCTCACATGAATTTTTGGATCCAATGCCTTAAAAAAATGTGATCTTGTGGCATGCCATGATTGCAAGATAGGTTGCACCTTTCCCCATGTTAATAACTTAGCCTTGAATAAATAGTTTTGAAATAATGAAGAGAAGGGTTAGAATCCCTTGTAGGTAGACTAATCAAGGAAATATTTAAAATATATCATAACATTAGTGATGAGGTAAGTTTGGTAATGAGGTAAATTTAGAAATGTAGATGAAAACGAAAATAGATTCAAATATCTATCAATGTGGGAGGAGTATATTCCAATTTTGTAGAGACATGTATGGAAATTTTGGTAGCATAGACAATAGAATCAGTTGTTTGAAAAAATTCACATCACCACGAGACCTCATTTCTTTGAGGCATTTCTTCAAACAAATAATTTCCTTGTCTATGCTATTTGATAAAATTCTTTGTAGACATGTATGGAAAATTTGGTAGCATAGAAAAGGAAATCAATTGCTTGGTATAACTGTTTGAAAAAATACCTCAATGATATATGTCCTCATGTACTATAATGATTGTAGGATATGCACAAAATAGATTTATTGAAAAGGCTTTAGAAAATTTCAAGAATATGCAATTTCTAGGTGTAAAACCAAATTCCACTACATTTTCCATCCCCCATGCCTATACCAAAATGAAAGCTTTGGAGAGGGGTATGCACATCCATAGTAAAGGATTGAGAAAAGATGTATTATTATACTTATAAATTTTTTCGTATATATGTGTATACAAAATGTGGAAGCATACACAAGGTAAGTCAATTGTTTAACAAAATGCCTCAAAGAGATGTGGTTTAAAAATGTAATTGGCAAGTGTAAAGAATTGTATGTTTTAAAATGTGCATTAACAAGCTAAGGTTAAAATGACAAACAAAAAATGATCAAAATGGAATATTTATCACATGGAAAAATAAAAGCAAGCCAAAATAGAATGAAATAAAATGTGTAAATACTTCACATACCTAAAAAGTTGGAGTTTTAAATGGAGGAGTTCTACCCAATTATGTAGCCTTTGCTTCTTCTTTCTTCAAACTCCTTAATAATTTGACTTTTTCAAAAGCTTGTTCCCCTCCAAACTTCAATTGTATATCACTCTTGAATGGAATTCAGACTTGAATTGATATTATATGCCTTTCAACGTGAAAGATCTGTTATTTCATGCAAAGGTGGTGGAAAGATCATGAAAAAGGTGGTGGAATCTGAAAACTTGCATGCACACTTCACAAAATCATCAAAAAGATTTTTTTGTCACAACACGCACATAACCAACAAAATATGCAAAATGTGGGCCTTGAGATCATGGGTATAATGAGTTTTTTACCGTTTTTAGAGCAAGACAAAATGTGCTCGTGTTATAATGTGAGTGCATTATGTCTTGCTAAACAAACGACCATATCTCTACTACTTCAAAGTGTGCTTACGTTATGAGAAAATTGATTTTTTATAGGCTTATTTTCTCTGTCTTGTACTCTTTCCTTTAACGTCTACCCTTAAACTCTCTACTCTCTACCCTATACCCTCTACCCTTTATCTCTCTCCCACTCCCTCCCTCTCTTTCTCTCAAGTCTCTCCCTCCTACCCCCTCTCCCTCTCTCAAGTCTCTCTCTCACTCACTCACTCCTATCTATATCCCCTCTACCCTTAACCCTCTACCCTCTATCTCTCTCAAGTCTCTCTCTCTCACTCACTCATATCTTTATCCCCTCTACCCTTAACCCTTAACCCTCTACCCTTTATCTCTCTCTCTCTCAAGTCTCTCTTTCTCACTCACTCACTCTTATCTTTATCCCCTCTACCCTCTACCCTCTATCTCTCTACCACTCCTCTCTCTCTCAAGTCTCTCTCTCCTACCCCCTCTCCCTCTCTCAAGTCTCTCTCTCACTCACACACTCACTCCCTATATCTCTCTCCCCTCTCCCCTTAACCCTCTACCCTCTACCCTTAATCCCTCAACCCTATACCCTCAACCCAATACCCTAAACCATAAACCATATAGGTCCTCAACACTATATCCTCAATTCTCAACCCTCTACCATATATATTGGATCCTCAACCCTTAAGCCCTTAAACCCTTAAACACTCAACCCTAAACCCTAAACCCTCAACCCTCAACCCTTAAACCCTAAACCCTTAAACCCAAGTAAACTCTCTACCCTCATCCCCCAACCCTCAACCGTTGATCCCTCAAACTTTAAATCCTCATTCTTCATCCCCTATACCTTCTACCCTATACATTAGACCCTAATCCCTAATCCCTATACACTATACCCTTAACCCTCTACCCTAAACCTTAAATCCTCAACCCTCAACCCTTAAACCCTCTACCCTATACATTAAACGCTCAACCATCAATTCTCAACACTCAACCCTTAATACCTCAACCCTCGACCCTTAAATCCTAAACCCTCATCCCTCAGCCCCTATACCCTCTACCCTATATGTTGGACCCTCATCCCTAATCCTTCAACCATATACCCTAAACCCTCTACACTCAACCTTAAACCCTCAACCCTCAACCCTTAAACCCTAAACCCTTAAACCATTAACCCTCAATTCTCAAACCTCAACCCTTAATCCCTCAACCCTCAACCTTTAAACCCTAAACCCTCAATGCCTATACCATCTACCCTATACATTGGACCCTCAACCCTAATCCTTCAACCATATACCCTCAAACCTATAACATAAACCCTCTACCCTCAACCCTTAAACCTCAACCCTAAACCCTTAAGCCTTCTACCCTCTACCCTCAACCCTAATCCCTCAACCTTATACCCTCAACCCAATATCGTAAACCATCAGCCCTATAGGTCCTCAACCCTCTACCCTATACATTGGATCCTCAACCCTCATATATCTTTGTCCCTCCATTCTCTTCTCTCCTCTCTATCTCACTTATCCCTCCATCTCTCCCTCCATCCCTCCATCCCTCTCTACCCTAATCCCTCAACCCTTAAAACCTTAAACACTCAACCCTAAACCCTCATCCCTCAACCCTTAAACCTTAAACTCTTAAACCCTCTACTCTCTACCCTCTATTGTCAACCCTAATCCCTCAACCCTTAAACCTTAAACTCTTAAACCCTCTACTCTCTACCCTCTACCGTCAACCCTAATCCCTCAACCCCTAAACCCTTAAACCCAAGTAAACTCTCTACCCTAATCCCTCAACCCCCAACCCTCAACCCTTAAACCCTCTACCCTTAACCCTCAACCTTTCAACCCTAATCCCTCAACCCCTATACCCTCTACCCTATACATTGGACCCTCAACCCTAATCCATCAAGCCTATACCCTCAATCCTCTACCCTCAACCTTAAACCCTCAACCCTCAATTCTTAAAACATAAACCCTCAAACTCTCTACCCTCTATCATATACATTAAACCTTCAACCCTCAACCCTCACCCCTTAAATCCTAAACCCTCAACCCCTATACCCTCTACCCTATAATTTGGACCCTCAACCTAATCCTTCAATCATATACCCTCAAACCTAAACCCTAAACCATCTACCCTCAACCCTAAACCCTAAATCTTTAACCCTAAACCCTTAAACCTTCTACCCTCTACCCTCAACCCAATACCCTCTACCCTCAACCCAATACCCTAATCCATCAACCCTATAGGTCCTCCACCCTAATCCCTCAACCCTATACCCTCAACCCCTATCCCTTTCTCTCTATCTATAAATCTCACCTCTCTCTCCCTCCCTCTCTCCTACCCTCTTTAATTGTCTCTATCTAGCCTCTCCCTCTTTCTACATACCTCTCACTCAATCATTCCCTACCACTCTCTCTCACTCCCTTCTATCTATCTCTCTCTATCTCCCTCCCACTTCCTCTCCATCACTCCCTCTATCTCCCACTCTATCTCTCTCCCTATCTCTTAGGTCTCTCCCTTCCACCCCCTCTCTCTCTCAAGTCTCTTCCTCTAGCACCCTACATAGGTAACTCTCTCTCTCTCTCCCCCATATCTATATCTATCCCTCCCACCCTACGTAGATAAGTACCTCTCACTCCACTCTCTCTCCCTCTCTCTCTCTCTCAGGTCACTCCCTCCCACACCCTCTCCCTCTCTCAGGTCTTTCACTCTTACACTCCCTCTCTCTCACTCCCTCTCTCTCCCACTCCCTCTCTCTCACTCCCTCTTTCCAACTCCCTCTCTCTCACACTCCATCTCACTACCTATATCTCAAGTCTCTCCCTCTAGAAACCTACCTACATAACTCTCTCTCCCCTCTCTCTCTCAATTCTCTCTCTCCCACCCCCTTCTCTCTCTCCCTCTATCCCTCCCACCCTACCTAGCTAATCCATCTCACTCCAACCCCTTCTCTCCCACTCCCTTTCTCTTAGTCTCTCCTTCCACCCCCTCTCCCTCTCTCAAGACTCTCTCTCGCTACCTCTCTACCTCTCTCTCCCTCCCACCCTACCGAGACAACTCTCTCTCTCTCTCTCTCTCTCTCTCTCTCTTTAAACTATCCCTCCCTCTAAAGACATGCATAAATACATACATACAAGCATAATACATATGTACATACAATCCTACATACATACAAGCATACATGTAAATATGCACATACAATCTTACATACATACATACATACATATAGGCATACATACATACATGTATTGATACATACATACATATATACAAGAATACATACATATATAGAAGCATGCATACATACATACATACATACAAGCATGCATACATACCAACATACATGTACATACAAATATATAAACATAAATTTAATAGAGTAGAATTTAACATAAAGAAAGACATAATGTGAGCACATTATAATGTGTTCGCATTATGTCTTGCTAGACATGTATCGCACAAACACAAAAACCATGTCAAAACTAAGATATAACGTGAGCGCATTATAACGTGCTTGCATTATATCTTGCTTTGGGAATCCCCAAGGCTTGGGCTTGGTATTTTCTTTGGAATACCAACCCAAAGGCTTGGAGGGCCTTCCCAATGACCAGAGACGTGTTTTTTCAAATTCTATAATATTTCACATAATCGGGTTCGTGCTCACTATCAGGATTGCACATGTTTCACTTTTTGACAATGTTAAGCCTTTGATCTATAATTTCTTGTTTTTGTATCTCTTTTTTGGAAAAAAACATTGTTTGGTGTTTTTTTCATTATAAATTAACCATTCATCAAAATTTCCAATAAATTACATTTTTAGAAACTAGACTCCATTCTACAAATATTTTTAAAAAATCAATTAGTTTCCAAAATTTGTAGGGGTAGCACAGCCAAAATTCTATTTTTCAAGAACCGTCCACTTTGAAAATTAGTAAAAAATTATCAGAAAAATTATGCATCAAGTAAATACTATTAGCTACTTTCTCACCAAAGTGATTTTAAAAATACTAAAAAAATTCACCATGCTACATTCCTACAAAATTTTCTATGTTATGTTTTTCTAACAAAAACAACACCAATTTCTATGGGTCCCTCTTTTGAACCCCTTAATCTCAACCATTTTCAAAATAAATTAGTAGTTTATAAAGTAGAATCAGAGCACTACGATCCTTGTTTCTGTTGCATCTCAAAATTTTGAGTGTAACTATCCTCAATTTCACGTCCAAGGTCAGTATTTCTTGATTTCAAAAAAAAGGTGGCCACTTAAGCCCCCTTTTTGGCCCCCCATATTTTTGCACTTACCCAAATCACTTATCTCCATCAGAGCTCCTCATGTTGGTTCAAAACCTATCTTAGAATCCAAGTAAACCAAATCAACTTCATTCCAATTCCACCCATTCTAAACTTGAAGGAAATTGATCTTTTGCTCTATAACTACATAACTGGAGGTAAGAGAATTTAGAGCATCCCCAATAATGCCACATCATCTTATTCCTTATTAACCTTGCAAAATGAAAACCCTTATGAGAATTTAAAAAATTTCACTCAATAGTAAATCCTTTTATGAATGATTTCACTTGTGCTCACTATCCCTATACCTATTTACTCATGAGTCATGTGATGTATAATTACTATTTTTTGCGCTAATAAAGTAACCAAATTCAATCATGTGAGAGCAACTTACACTAATAGTGTTTATTTTGATTGACATCTGGCTACATGCACACTATACCTCAAGCTGACAAGCTTTCAAGCACACCACTCAACCGATATGAAATCATTATAAATATTTCAATTCATCATTGCATTAATGGCATCATCATGTACATTACATCGTGCACTTTTCAATATCAAGTTATTTAATCACTCACTTTAGATGTACATATATGGAATTAATCCATGGTACCAAAACCACATTTTCTTCAAAGAAAGACAATCCAACGGATATACAAAAATTGATAAAAAGAAAAATTACCACACTTTCTACAATTTTCAGTATCAAGTTATCAAATCAAATATTTCACTTGCTTAATATGTACATATGGTGTTAATCTATGGTACCACAACCACATTTTATTCAATGAAAGACAATTTGGTGGATATGTGGAAATTAATAAAAAGTTTGAGAATTAAATGGCTTATTGTAGCTTAATCATTATCAATGTTCACTAATTAGTCAATAATTTTTTCTCACTTTTTATTAGAACTATATGTTGATAATTAGTCTTAAAAGCCACATTTTTATATTGAACAAAGAAAAAAGGATTTACAATAATGGAGCCACAAAAATTATTTTGATTTAAGTAGTTGAAGACTGAAGTACATTGCCAACCTAGCCAAAAAGCCACTAACCATGACAAAAAAACTAGTCATAAAATATATATTACAAGAGTTGTACGATAAAATATAGGCACAATTCATTACTATAAAATTATGTAACAATAACATAGGCCCTCAATTGGGTGTTTGAGCAGGAGGTGAATCAAATTGAACAGAGTAAGAGCGGAGAAGAAAATGGAATCACTCAAATCCTTCATCCAAACTTCTAGACTCTATAATGATTCATTTATCGTATCACACACCAAACCACACCTCATAACAACAAGGACAAGAACTTGCACTTTAGAAGCAACTAGCTCAACTTTGGGAAAGATTCCACCAATAGATGCAAACCCACATTCAAAATTGTAATGCTCAAGTGTCAACTCTAACAAAGAAATAGAGTAAATGAAAGGCTACAAATAACATATTGCTAGTGTATTCACCAAATCTTTATCCAATAACATGCAATTGGACAAAAAAGCATAAAATGCCTCAAAAAATAGAGTACGGGGGTTGTTCTAAAACCATTCCCTACCAAAAATTATTCTTATAGCCTCTTCAACCTGCACACAAGGAATAGTAAAAACCATACCCATCTTTCCTCTATCGTATGCATCATTGCTTATTTTCTCCCAAAAATATTTGGGGCTATGACACACCATGGAGTCTCCATAATATCACAGTGAAATTGTGAAAAGAGAAGAAAGAAATAAAATCCAACTATATTATAAATGATATGAAGAACATCAAGTTGGTGAAGTATATATAGAACAAAGACATCAATACTCAAGACTTGAACATTTAATTCACCACTTGATGTGAAAATATTATTACAAAAGAATTGAGTCATGACTTTAAGTAATTTAATAAATAATAAAATGTCAACCATTGATGTTTTAAGATCTACTGGTTCTTGCATTATTCTGGAGGTTTGAATTCACAATTCTATTGCTTTAGGATTTTTCTTCTGAAATGAAACTATAGTCATCCATCAAACATTCATTGAATGATTATACGACATTTTCACATATCACATCTTCATTATGTCAAAGCCTTTACAATTTGTTATCTTGTGATAACCATTGATCTTTGATGAACTTAATACTGATTGCTGATTCCTTTTAGACCATTAACCATAAGCTAGGTCCCACTGAGGATAGATGTCATAATCCCACATTATTGCAAAAATTGATGGCATCACCTTTTGAACAGTGTAGGTGTGTGGGAGCCACCCGATCATTAATCACCAATCTCAACCATTGATTTTTGTGAGAAAATATTTATCACTAAACTTAGGAGATAATAGATTCTTTGATACTCCATAGAACTAGTAATTACCTAGGTCAAGGGGTTAGTCACCACAATGAATCCAAAGGCTTAATTCATAACTTAAGTGACCTTCAATGATCAGTAGCTAGTCAATGATAAAATATTATTTTGTGTGTCATGACTATAAGTGATTTAATAAGCAATAAAAGATCAACCATTGATATTTGGAAATCTAATGGTTCTAGGTTTATTCCAAAGGTTTGAATTCTCAAGTCTGGTGCTTCAGAAATTTGCATCCAGAAGGCAACTATATTCATCCATCGAACAGTCATTGAACAGTTGCCAGTTATATTAATTTGCACTAACATCTGGCTTCATACATAACACTTCACTAAAGAATATATAAGAAATATGTTGACACTTGTCCCCATTTCGAACAATTTATGAAGGAATTTGGATGTGAAATATCCCACCCTTGGTAGGATATTTTCTATTTGAAATTTGAGTGCTTGTTTGTTTTTTAATTTTATAGTTTTTTTAATTTTTTTGTTGTTTTTTTGAAGTATTTTCCAAGACTACAAGGAAAATGCAAAATAATTACAGAATAAAGAAGTACTTAAGAAAATAACTTAAACTATCAATTCATATTTTTAATCAATGCTTGGTAAGTACATATAATTCATACTCAGAAGCCAATAGTATAAGTTATAGGTCTGAAAATTATTTGATCAACAAACTGGCATCTCCTTGTTTTGGATGCCACTCTAAACAATTTGATTTCTCCATCTTAAAAAAATTGCACAAGTATGTGAATGTCCTAGATTCCAATGAAGGTGAATATTTCACAACAAAACCCCAGGCAATTTGGCCTAGAAACCTCACGTGCCAACTTAGAAGATGTATGACCAGGTCTGAAATGGTATGACCTCTTGAATTTATCAACGTGCTAGCAAATGATAATTATTAGCAAGTATAATCCGCAATTTATTTTTGATCTAATCAATTAACTTCTGAAAATATTGAAATAACTATCTCTAATAAGCACAAATGCAACTCCTATATGAAGCCACTTGAAGAGAAATCCTTGGGTTATATTTCACACCTATAGATCACTAAATCTAAGAGATTTTTCATTCTCCAAGATTGAATTTCAAACTAAAACCCTTGTTTCTTCTCAATAGAAAAAAGCATCAATATTTGAATGAATGAATGAATATGATTTTTCAAACCTTTTATACCTCCTCCAAAAAGCCATGATTTCTTTAGAGATTTTTAACCATTTAATATTTATTAACATTTTTTTTTGTTGCAAAAGTGATATAACCTTAATTTTGGTGCCACCTTTAATGACTTATTAATTGACCTTATGATATAGTACAAATATATATTATAAAGTTCATTAAACTCCATTAAAGATATCCACTTATATTTTAATTATTATTAAAGTTAATACTTTAATAATAGTTAATAAATCATAGCTCCATAGAAAACCCAATATATCAACATTTAATTAATTCTTCCAACACCACAAGGTTACCCACTACTTCCTCTGCTCATCAGAATGGCTTACTACAAATAGTAAGGTTGGACCAAAAATAGTGAGTGTAAACAAGACCAAAAACACCTCAAGAAGTTTATCCCTGCATATCACCAAACTTTGGAGAAGATAACTCTCAAATAAAGCCCTCTGAACACCAACATTAATTATGAGGACCCGTTGATAGGATAATCCACTAAAACACTAAAACTGGCTAAGGAGGGGACATTATAGTCCACCCTCCCCAAAATTTATTGTCCTCAAGCAATCTCAATTAAGGATCCCTATCAATCACTATCAGAAGAAAGAACATAACTCCACTAGATACCAAGGGAAAAAATGTGGTTTGTCCTTCTTGCCTTCAAGAAATTGTTGATGCACTAGTTTAACCACACCAGATATGCCATGTTGGCCAATATCAACCCTTGCTTCATGTGTCCCAAAAGCATGATAATCCTATAGGGACAACTTTGGATACCTACAAGGTTTTCTTCCCTCATTCGCGAAAGGAGATACCTCATACTAATCATCCATCACATGTGTATGTGCATTGTGCATCAAATCCAAATCGATTATGAGTGGGTTGAATATAAAATTGTATGCACTCCACACAATATAGACATTGTGGAATACATCTATAATCCCTGATTGTATTCCCAATGCACAACTAGGATCCAAAACTATATAATCATTTCCTAACTCCACACAAGGGCCTAAAGTGGGGTCATCATCTAGCTCAAACTATGGATTAGCATAAGTCAAACCAACCTCATCCTCAAATAATGGATTATTACTAAATTGTACATTACCCACTTGTTAGTTTGAACTACCTCTCTCTGAAGTTTTGGAGCAATGTATGGAAACATACTCCTCCTATGATTGATCACACTCCTCTATCACCTATTCAACCTCTTTCCATTTCCATCTAATCTTCTTTTCATTGAGGTATATGACATGTAGATTCCCCTCAACCATTCCCCTCAATACATATTTTCTACCATTAACTATAAATTGTGTTTCCATTAAGTGTAAGTTAAGGGAAAATTCTCTGATTGTATGAAGCCACTTCATGCCTAAGACAATGTCCATCTCACCCATACCAACTAGATATCAATCATACTAGAAATCAAAATCACTTAGTTAAAAGGTGAGATTGGAAATCCTCCTTTAGTAAGTGAGGGTGAAACCATCAACTACTCTCACTCTAAACCCCTCAAATTCTTTTGTCTAGAGTGCACATCTAGCAACTAATCCCTGATCAAAAAAATTGTGAGTAGCACCGTTGTCAAGTAGGGTGATCACACGCTAACCTAACAAGACTCCCCTAATCTTGAAAGAACCTTCTCTTTAGATGCTAGAGAATAATACTACAGGGGATAGCTTTTCATATTTTCTTGACACTATGGATGCTCTTCCTATCTCAATATCCTCTACACTAGCTCATTGTTTTGATTTATCAAAATCTGATTCATCCACATAAAACCACTCCATTTGATTTTTCGAGCCCATCAAGGGACACTTATGACCTTTTTCCCAAGGCCCCTTTCATTTGTAGCATAATTTATTTCTCTTTAATTCATTCATGGTTTCATCATCAATTTTAACTACTAGCTTCTTTTGTTGTTCTACAACTTGGTGTTAACTCTCATCCTTTGGAGGAGTCATGGTTTTAGGAGAAACTACCTTTTTGGGGTAGCAAGCTCCATGCTTCATCCCTTATTCATCACATCCTGCAATGAAGGTGGATCAAATGCCTTGAGCCATCCACACAAAGGCTCTAATAGTCCCTCACATAATAGAATCACTAGTCTCCTCTCTGTGATATTAGGGACAATGACAAACAATCTCTAAAACTCTGCAATATAGGACTCCAAAGTGCCAAATTTCTTGAGCTAAGCTAGCTCCCTGAAATATAACTCAGGATCCTTTCAATCAAAACATTCAATAAGTTTATTAGTAAAATCATCATAGGTGGTAATAAGATGGTGAAGAAGTGTCACCATGTCATGATACCACCACTCATGTGCTCGACCATCTAGGTGTAATATGGTGAATTTAATTGCATCATCCTTTAGAATAGGTCTCAAAGAAAGATAATTTTCTAGTTTTTGGACCCAATACCTCACAATGAATTTGTCACTACCATCAAAATGTGGCAAGGTAGCCTTGCTCATAGCTTGCTACAAATCTTAAGGACCCTATGGTGCCTTGTGCTCTATCCTAACTACACCACCAACTCTATGCCTCTTCTAATTCAAGAACTACTCTAGAGTCAACAAATCCCTGATCTTAGGTAGTAGGTGTTGATGATGATGTCACTCATAGAAATAGTGTAGATAAATTCCTCACAGGAAAACCTCGAAGAACCTATCTTCTTCAAAGACCTAACCAACACAACCTTAAGGTGTTTTCGTGTAATTGGAAAAAGCTGACTTAGCTCAATCCCAAGTCTTTATTAGTTAGGTCTTGACCATACTAGGTTCACTTTAGGGTATGATGTGATAATGTTGTTAATCGCAAGGAGACTATTTTTATCTCCAATTTCGTTATTATTTCTAGTTTCATTAAGAATCATGAGAATTAGGTATAAGATTTCCAATTCAATCATAAAATCATCTCATGAAACCAAAAGATTTGCAATAAAATTTCATGAACATCAAACAATTATTGCTATCACTTAAGTAGATTTATCTTTAAACATTCAAAAAATTCATAGAAAATAAAATATTTTCAATAATTTCCATTCATTCATCTATTTTTTGGAACATTTTTAAAAATTTAAACATTTAATCTAAAATAAAGCATCAAAATACTGAAAAATAAAATTTATCCCAGTTATTCTCCATGCATGCCCCAGGATATAACCAAATCAAAGGAAACTACTTTATACTTCACCATATTGCTTTATAGCTATGCATTAAACAATGCAAGCTTTTAAAGAAAGGGTTTTAGTTTTCACACCGAGTAGGTTCTACATGTACCCTTAAATGGTGTAGCACACAGTCTTGTTCGGTTGAACTAACAAAACTAGCTACAAAGATTCATGAGATAGGTAGATATCAAATTGTCATCAACATTGATTAAGGTCTATGTACATACACATTTTTAGTTTGGAATGATTCAGAAAATAGGAAAAAGGAACAAAACTTAGAGAAGTTTTGGCTCTTCCAACATCCACAAATTTTAAACTTAACTTAAAAAGAAATATCCCTTGGCCTTTATAGAAGTAAGACACAGGTAGGATAAGACAAATACATGAGAAGAAATCCAAGGGATGAATCACATCAAGGCACGTGGAATGTGGTGATTGGAAAGAGAATTATAAATGAAGTCAATGAAGGTCAACCTCCATCTGCATATTGAATTCCTTCGAGTTTTTATCTTTTATTATCAGGGTTCCTTCTTGGAACCAAAAAAATCTTCCCAAAAATAATTTAGGAAATTCTCATACATACAAGATGATCAGGTGGAATTTTTGTTCCTACATTTAGGTCCAAACTCGGTTTTAACATTCTAGGAATGAGTACTCCCTGGAATGAATACACTTTTTTTCCTCATGCTTAAAATCTAGAGTCCCAATCTCCTGGTATTCGATATCCCTTTGCAACACACTTTATTCTTGCATGAGGTCTCAAAGCATATTCTTGAACCTGGTAACACCATCGGATATGCCCACAACTTTAGTTTTCCTGACCATCCATACCCAAACTTTTCATCGCAGTCTACTTCTCCTACAATCACAAATTCCCTTTATTAAATCCCATTTTAAAAAAAACATTTATAAAAAAATCTCATGTAAATAAAACCATCATTAATTTGTTATCATACAAGTCCATCATAAATAACACGCTTTCAAGAAAATCCTAAATTCTTGCATAGCTGTCCATTTATATTGGATCATCGAACCATCAAACCTCATAGATAACCTTAAAATTTAAAACTTATCTTTGCATCATTACCCCGTACCTGGTATTCATCTTTACCCATGATTTCCCAGACTTCAGTTTTACCAGAACTTCCATCTTTATCGAACCTCAACTCTTAGTCCAGAACACTTTGTTTAACACTTGCATTACCTTTTTCAATTTTGGCATTCCCGATTCTCGATACTTGGTACTCGAGACACTTGAATTATGAAGTACTCTTTCAAAATATTTCTCTTTTCTTTTCACTTCTGGTGACCTTTCAACTAGCCAACACCTGACATATGCATTAGTTTTCACTTGGGGCATGTTGTGAGACCACACAACAACTTGCAACCAATAAAACCAAATTTAAACCAAAACTTGGGATTAAATCACCAGTCGTAAATTATAATTTATACATATTTTAAAACAATAAAACTTTACCTTTACCTAGATTCTAACATAAAAATAGTAAAAATTCCTCCAGAAATATTCATGTGTGCTCTGATTAATTCCAGATTTTGGAACTTAGTAAAAAAATCAGTTCATTTATATTGAACTACATAATTTGGTAATCCTCCAAAGCCAGCTAGGGGTAGATCCTTGCTTCTAGTCAAGCTTCCATAGCCCCAACAAGATTATCTATGTAATTCCCCCAAGCATAGCTCTACTGCCAGCCAGGCATCTATAGCCCTGATAGATATATTTGGATAGCCTAAAGAGTTGATTTTTTTTATATTTCATTGATATCTCATTTTTCAACTTGCATGCAATGAAGCTCGGTATTAGGTTGGGAGTTACAGTGGTAGCCAAGGTTACCTTTTGATGTTTCATTCAATTAAAATCCCTTCATCGTTTCACTACTTCCCAAAAAATCATTTAATAATTTCCTATTGGTGTGTATTTCTAGTTAAACTTTACCACTTTTATGCCAAATCCTAGCTAATTGCAACTTTCCATATGTCAAAAAATATGTATAAATTAAAATTTAGTAGCAAACAACTTAATCACCAAATTTAAATCTAAATTTAGAACCATTAGTTACCACCCTTCCAATCAAATTTTATGGAAACTACTAAATACTCATCTAGCACTTCTAATTTGATGACACTACACCACATTAATGGATCAAAAATGTCATGATGATATTTAAACATAATCACAATATTATGTTTTAAATTCACACGCCTCAACGCGCACGTATCATTTCTTTCAAATTTCCCAAGTGATGATGTGTGCTGCTTACTAGCTTCATTTTCCTTTTCACTTTGCACACATAAGAACCTTCATGATTAATATGGCTTAATAAAAACACAATGAAATGACCACCATTAATTTCACATCTTTAACTTGCTTGATTCACAATCTTCGCACTGGACGCATTTGAAGAAAATTGTCACCAATTGTGTGTAAAAATTTATTTTATTTAACATTCCGCTCTGGATAAAATCATCCAGTTGCTAATTTTCTTATGATTTCCAATATTTTGATATAGGAAACTATGTACCGAAACTTCCTCACAGTTTTTTATAAGTTCAACATTTCTCTCGAATTCTTCACACTTCTACTTTTCCTTCTTTTCCTTTTTTTGCATTTTTTGTTTTGTTAGTGCTTGCTTGCTTCTAGGTCAAAGATACTCCAATTTACTTGACCTACTCTCACCGACAAAAAAAATTATCGTGTCGCATTACGATTCAGAGGCTTCGCAATATTTTCTTCATTCAAACTATTAGTTTTACTGTGCAAAACTTGTGCTTAGTTCTTGGGGAACAATATCTAGAATCCAAAGCTTACTACCAGTTTCATTCCGATTTGGCTTCTTGCCTTGTAGCCTTGCTCCTAGACATTCGGCTTCCTGTTGAAGATGTTCACTCAACTACAAATATGATAATGCGACCTAAATATTTGGAAAATTTGGATACTATTCTATCTGTCACACAACCGAATGTTGTAATTCCTTCCATGGATGACATTCCTCGATTCCTAGAACATAGGGAAGTGGTTCTACTTAGGCCTTTCTTGACTGATCTCCATACTCCTGACTTTGAAGTTCATTGAGAAATTTCCTACATAGGATATTTAGCTCTGATGGATGAAGCAACCCAAATCAACTGAATGGCTACTTTTGTCTATAGATCAACTCCCCCTTTTTTCTTTTTTTGGATCTTTTCATAGCAATAATTTCAATACTTCTATGTATATATGTGATACACACATGTATATAGCTTTTTCATACATTTTAAAGCATGTATTTACTATGTGTGGTTTTATCATTTTTCATTTCACAACACAATATTACAAATATTTGAATTAACTCTCATATGTATGATAAGTTAAGCAAAATTTACTAATGCAAAGGGCCAAACAAAAAATATAAAGAAAAGAAAAGAAAAATGAAAACAAAACAAACCCTACAAAAAGAAAATTAACCCTAACTAACCAAAATTCTAATCTAACACATGACTAACCCTAACAAATATATTTATCTTAAGTTCAATGACTATTTCCATTGTTGTTTTGGTATGAATTACAAAAGGTTTGTCCTTAAATTTACTAAAATAAATTTCAAATTTCCTACTATAACAATGAATTTATTTGTATATTTTGCATTTAACAAACGTAAATTCAAAGGCTTACTTACCAATAAATTGACTCATATGTATGAAAATGATCTCATCAAAGGTCAATATCACACACCTTCTCTAGTTCTTCAATACTCCACCTTCTTTCAACCATGATTCATGGTTTTCTTCTTCATTCTACTCAGTTCCATGAACGGCTATTTCCATTTCTTGATTTTCTTCTCCTTCAAATTTTTTTGTGTCTTCGCCCCTGTCTTCACTTTGAAATTTATTAGACCAAACGATATCAAAATTTATATTGTTATCAGAGAGAGAAAAAGTAAAAACTTGATACTCTATATCTTGCATAAAATCAATAAAATTTATATTTTAGCTTGTGAATTTTCAGTTTGGAATGAAAAACACGTGTCTCTCACTCGATTTTCCCACTCTTTCTCTTCACTTACATATTCCGTGTATGAAAATAATGATGACTCATCAATGTCATTTTCTCATTTTTGGTGCAATATTTTTGAGTTTCGGTATTCTCGCCTACCTTCTTGCAAAACCTTAAGATTTTCTTCATAGAAATTGCAGTTATCAAACTATTTTGATATATTAGTTAATTTTTTAACATTTTTAGTTTTACTAGGGTTATAATATTTTTTTGGTATTCAACACATTTCTCGTTAACAAACCCTTTCTTTTAGCAGTTAAAACTTCTTCAATTAATGAAATTGCCTTATGTATAGGCAAACTTACCCTAGTTAAAAAAAATCACAATTGAGTTCACTGTGATTAGTTGTATCATGAATTTGACACTCGGTAACTCTACCAAAGGTGAACAAACTCAAAGGATATAATCTCTAGTTAAGAATTTTTTGGAGTTTTTCAACTTCCATTTTTGAAACACCAGATTCCATTAGGCTTTCGCTCTACAAGCTACCCTTATACTCAGAACCAATACAGATTCTTAATAAAAACACAGAGATAATAATATGAAGAATAATTAAATACATAGCAACCCTCCTAGTGCCAGTTCCTATTGATGATGATGTCACTCGCAACAACAGTGTAGATAAAGTCCTCATAGGAAAACCGCGAAGAACCTATCTTTTTGAAAGACTTAACTAGGGAAACCTTAGGGTATGCCTGTATAATTGGAAAAGGTTGACTGAGGTCAATCCCAAGTCTCTTGTAGTCAGGTCTTGAACAAACTAGGTTCACTTCAAGATATGATGTGATAATGTTGTTAATCTCAAGGGGCCTATGGTTATCTTGAATTTTGTTATTATTTCCAATTTCATTAAGAATCATGAGCATTAGGTATAATATTTCCAATTTGATCATAAAATCATCTCATGAAATCAAAAGATTTGCAATAACATTTCATGAAAATCAAACAATTCTTGTTATCACTAAAGTAGATTTAGCTTTAAGCATTCAACAAATTCATAGAAAATGAAATATTTTCAATAATTTCCATTCATTCATCTATTTTTTGGAACATTTTCAAAAATTTAAACATCTAATCTAAAATAAAGCATCAAAATACTAAAAAATAAAATTTCTCCCGATTATTCTCCAAGCATGCCCCAAGATATAACCAAATCAAAGCAAACTTCTTTATAGTTCACCAGATTGCTTCACAGCTAGGCAATAAAATGGTGCAAGCTTTTAAAGAAGTGGTTTTAGTTTGGACATCGAGTAGGTTCTACATGCACCCTTAAATGGTGCAGCACACAGTCTTGTTCAAATAAACTAACAAAACTAGCTACAAAGATTCATGAGATAGTTAGCTATAAAATTGGCTTAGATATTGATTAAGGTCTATGTGCATACAAGTTTTTAGTCTAGAATGATTTATAAAATAGGAAAAAAGAACCAAACTTAGAGAAGTTTTGGCTCTTCCGACATCCACAAATTTTGAACTTAACTTAAAAAGAAATATCCCTTGGCATTTTATAGAAGGAAGACATAGGTAGGATAAGACAAATACATGAGAGGAAATCTATAAGACCCTGCCTTGCATGTGACTAATACAACCTTAAATTGTTATATATTTCTCCTAAATAGATGATTGGATATTTTGGAGGTGATAAATAAGGTGATTGCGTGAAAGTAACCTGTTAATTATTTTTACCTTATGTCATATTATTATTTCACTTGATTAAGATGTATGTGCATGTGAATTATTGAATATGACTTGAAATTATAAGACCAATTTGAAATAAAATAATTGTTATGTCGTACTACATTGGATGAGTAATTAGCTATGTAAATAGTTCATGAATAAAGTTACCAAGTTTTTACTTACAACTAACGTGGTTTATTATTATTGTTTAACTGTGCTTAGTTGTGTTGTGCAGGAAAATAAGTGAGTCAATGCAAAATTAGCATTATAAGCCAAGAATTGAATATGCAAATAGGAGGATGGATAAATATTGAAATCAAATCAAATACATCTTTGGGAAGTTCTAAGTGTAGCCCTATTTGACTTAGAAGGGTTTGAGGTTTTATTATTGAATGGGTGATTATGTTTGAGTAGAATCCAATTGTAGGACATGTGATGCGAGTTTGGTTGGGTTTGGAACCCTTGGTTAGGATCAAAATTCGTATGGATTCTTGTGTGGATTTTAAAAGGGGATTATTGAGTCAATTTCTTTGGTTTTTGAACAAGAATAGACCCCTAGGACCTATACCTATGGGTTTGGAACCTTTTTGAAATGTGAACTTGTCCTTGGAGTGTGAAAACACCCCTCAAAAGTCCACATTCATGAATGTGACGAATTCAAAAAGTGTTGGGGCTTGGGAAGAGTGACTTGTCACTCTCAACCTCCCACTCCCGAAAAGTTCTTGGAATTGGCACAAGACTCACACATGTGTGGGAATTTGTGGAATATTGTGCTTGAGGATGGAATGAGAGAGTGACAAGTGTCACTCCCTCATTCAAGAAGATTCAAAATGAATTTATTTATATTTTGTTGAGAAATGAAAAGAGGCTTGTTACCCACTTCTCCTTTTGGAGAACCCTTGTGTGTATGGAGTGGAAAAGAAAAGAGAAGAAGGATGGTGAGAAGAAAAGATCTCTCACATATGATGGAGGTTTTCAAAATCGTGGGTGTGAAGATAAGTCATTCTTTCCTTAGTGTTATGTTAGTTTAATTAGAATAATATTTTGAGTTATTTGGTTATTGTTTGAAAATATAAGTTCAAATTTGTGAGTATGTGGATTGAGAGTATGTTGGGTGAAATGGGTAGTATTTTGTTTAGTTTTCATACCAAAACCATTTGGTAGATATCTTCTTGCTCGGGGGAATGGCTAGAGCCCTATGAGGCTTCATGATGCCATTTATGGAAGGGTGGAGAGCAAGCCTTAACCAGCTGGGTGTCCTTCCTTGTATTCCCTTAAATCTGTTGTAATATGGAAATGCAGTGTTTTGATGTAACATGAAAAAATAAGGTTAATTTCATCGGTATGTTTAATATATATATATAAAGAGTCAATCGTTCTCAATGTTATTTATAACAATGCAGGCTGAAATCTGATTTTTCTATTTTGCTTACATGAAGAAATGTAATAGAGGTAGTAGATGCATTATCATGTTATTTAGGACATTTCAATATATATGTATATGCTTTGTATTATGGAATGTTTGGCTAAGGGATCAATATCCCACTGAAATGAAGAAGAGAGACTCTTGAATTTGTAATGAAAGTTTCTAGAATAAAGAAGTATTATTATGTATTATTTGGAAGCAGTAGTAGTGTATATTCATTTGTATTTACCTTGTAAAAAAATTAAAATAAAATAAATAGTGCTACATAATTAACTCAATTGAACATAAATCCACAACAAAGTGCCTATGTCGCTTGAATATCTGGGAGTTTTATTTTACTGTTTAAATCCTTGCGTAGTAATCATAGAAGGTAGTTTAGAAATAAAAATATTCATCATTTGCAAGCAAGTAATGCCTCAGTAGAGGCCTTGCATCGAATAAGGGATATCGGTGTTGAAACTGACGGTTTACAGAGAATCCTCTTGGCCGCTATTACGCCACAATGGTCTTTCTCTCTATCATGAAGTAAAGTGAATGGAGAAGTGAATGCATGATCGAGCTAGCTCTCCCTTCCTTGGCACAACCCTTGGTCATCTGATAATTGTTCAACCCCCGCACTAATCAGTCACTTCACTGGCTCTGCAAAATACCAGACACGGTGCGTACAAAGTAACATCCACACAGTGTGGATTGCACTTGACAGTTAAATAGATGAGAACGATGGATTAAGTGTGATAATAAACCCTAAAATTGAATAAGCCTAGAAGTAATGCAAGGCACCCTCCTATCAATAATCCGCAATAATGATGTCAAGCTGGTTCGCATGAATCCACAACGCTATAGATTTAACTGGTAATCAAAAGTAACAAGTCATAGTGACGATAAACAACATAAAAATATATATATTTATTACCGTAAATCACAACAGTGATCAAATAATGCACTCCGAACTATAATGAAGTTTACAACGAACATAGAAAGTACGAGGCATAGCTTCTGGGCGCCAAGCTGCTAGAATCGAGGTCTACCTCTGTAGTTAATGACTAAAGTGTTTTTTTTGGGATCACGAGCCTATGTTTCCTCATAGGGATGTTAGAATAGACGTCTCACAATTAAACCAGAACGTATGAAATGCTTACCTACGCTATCAGGATAGGCGACTTGATGCAAAATGTCAAAGAATGATGTGAGGCACACAACTGGTGAGTGCATTTACTTCATGTGGTACAAGTATACAAGCACCATTACTTCCATCCACATAGAAACCCCATGCGTCAATCAAGTATATCTACCCCACTTCATTGGGTGAAGGGATGAAAAAATAAATAAAAAAAAGAGGAGGAGAAAATTATAATACATTTGCTAGCATGTGAGCCCCTCTGCACGAACTGGACAACGTAATAGTTACGAATAGATGTATATTTATATTATACCTGTCACATTAATAGTTTCAGTCATAGACACACATTTTATGACAATTCTTATTGCTGCCAGTCAACGATTTTTCTGATACATAAACATTTAGCATTAAAAATCCCTCTCCTACCATTAGGAAATACCTAGGGATTTAATTTTGAAGAAAGGATATTTTGTTAATCTTGAATTCACCGATATTGCAGACCGTGAAGAGTAGATAGGGTGAGCATGAAATAAATGGAAAAAAAATAGGCTGTACAGAATATTCAAGGCGTAAATCTTAAGACTCGTTTACAAGTTTTGTTTTTTTTAAGATATTCGGCTTAGGTGCAAGCTTCGTAAAGACCAACGTAATTTTAGCTAGAATAAATGGCCTACTACTACTTGAGCACAATATGGCAGTGACCCATTCTCTATCATCATAGAATTTCAATGAAGTTGGTGAGAGCTTGCTAAAAGCAGTGTTTATTGCTTACTGTGGATGGCGCCTAGTGTAGATTCTAAAACCGATATTATTTCTGACATAGGATTTAGCCGCCCAACTGAATACTGGTCGATTTTATTAAATCTGGTAGCAGTCCTTTTTTTATTGTTTATGTAAGGACCAAGAAATGTGAATAGTTGTGTTTAATAAATTCCACTGACTTCTTAGGCAGTGTCTAGGTCTGGTGAACTCATGGAATAAGAGTTGCTTCGTGTATCACGCTATAAATGGTTTTGTCTTTAAGCTTACACAATAGAATGTATAGTGTCAATAATGTCAGGCAAATCAACTTTCCCAGCTATCCAAATGATTTAGGTGCCACATAATAATCGTTGGTCAGTTTTATCAGCAATAATTGTTGGTTGCACTTAACTACCAGCGTTCAATGCTCAGATCCTCAAAGCTTTTTGGCTGATCCATCGACTTGTTGGCTTGATTTCAAATTATTAGTCTGTGTCTCTAAAATTTTATATCGTTGCTATCGATAGGATCTTATTCCTTGTGTCTTGTTTGACCCAAATGCAAATTTAGGGGTCCGTAAGAAATGTAAGAGAAATAAATTATTAGGTTCTTTTCGAATGTATAAAAATATTTCATCTTCCTATACACATATCCTCACCGTATTTCTTTATACTTAAATAAGCAAACTGTGGGAGAGAGGTAACTCTAAGGAAACATTTAGATCAATAAAAGAAATGACAACGTTGTATAATTTATTGCAACTAGTGACAGAGATAAAAGATTGTATTGAAGGGTTTGTCTTTTGTAAGGGTGATACAAAGTTTCATATTATTATTATTTTTAAATAAATTTAGAACTCGCAATTTAAATATCGTGAGATCTTTAAATTGTCTTACCTTAGTTTATTCTTCCTGTAATGCATGTATAGCATTGGATATATTTATTTATAAACCGATCATTATTGTCATAATTGCAAGATTAACAGTTTAAACAATTGAAATTGGTATTGTGAGGTAATAGTGTTGATACATGATTATAAAAAAATATAGCTGGTTTTTCTAGCTAAAATTTTGTGGCATGTCCCCTCTCTCGATAATCGCTAGAGTATTAATATTAAAGAAAAATTAAGCTTAACATCTCCCTCAATAATATTTTTAATATTGACATTGTCATGATTCAATATTAAATCCACTAATGTTAAATCATAATAATATTATACGTCAATGTAGGTTAGCATTACTATTTCTATAGTTATTAGCAAAATGATGATTGTATACCGTTTTAGGGGCTCTAACATTAGTATTATTAGGAGCATGTATACTCACAAGTATGGTATATGTTCAATTGAGATGGTTGCTTCTCTTTATGTCGTGTGAACATAAGTAAGCAGCACAAAAATTATAATGCATATATAATAAAATTTAGTGAGAACAATAGTATAATAATTTCATTGTTAAAACTATTATTCCTGAAAGTGGCATCCATGTGTGTGAGTGTGTGCACTAAGTTGTCAAGGTCATCTATATCATTAGAAGCTTATAGGAGGATTTCATGTTGGGCTAGGTTGACATAGAAATAGTGGTTTTATGCTAAACTTTAAAAATTGTTGGTTGCATTCTTTTTCATTCATGTAAAAATTAGGGCATGACACTCCCTAGACATTTAGAGCATTAATTAGCTTAAATAGTTGTTAACAAAAAAAAATATGTGCATTTTCTAGTGAAAATTTTGGGCATGACAAAATCCAAGGGATAAATCGCATCAAGGCACGTGGAATGTGTTGATTTTCAAGAGAAATGCAAACAAAGTCAACAAAGTTCAGCCTCCATCTGCACGTTGGATTCCTTCAGATTTTTATCTTTTATTATCAAGGTTCCTTCTTGGAACCAAACAAATCCGCCCAAAAAGAATGTAGGAAATTCTCATACATACAAAATGATCAGGTGGAATTTTTGTTCCTACATTCAGGTCCAAACTCATTTTGAACATTCCAGGAATGAGTAATCCTCGAAATGAATACACTTTTTTTCCTAATGCTTAAAATCCAGAGTCCCAATTTCTCGATATTTGATATCCCTTTGCTAAACACTTTATTCTTGCATGAGGTCTCAAAGCGTATTGTTGAACTTGGTAACACCATCGGATCTACCCATAACTTTATTTTGCCTAACCATCCATACTCGAACTTTGCATCACAATCTGCTTCTCTTGCAATCACAAACTCCCTTTAAAAACAAAATTACAAAAAGAATCTCATGTAAATAAAACCATCATTAATTCGTTATCATAGAAGTCCATCATAATAACACACTTTCAAGTAAATATTAAATTCTTGCATAACTATCCTTTTATACTAGATCACTGGACCAGCGAATCTCTTAATAACCTTAAAATTTAAAACTTTGTTTTGCATCGTTATCCAATACCCGGTACCCGATATTCAATTTTACCCATGATTTTCCTAGACTTCGGTTTTACCAAAACTTCCATCTTTACTGAACCTTGACTCTCTGACCAGAACACTCTTCTTAACACTTGCATTACCTTTTTTTGTTTCTGGAATTCTCGGTTCCCAATACTCGATACCCAAAACACTTGAATTACAAACTACTCTTTCAAAATATTTCTATTTTCTTTTCAATTTTGATGACCTTCCAACTAGCCAACACCTACCATAAGCATTAGTTTTTACTTGGGGTCCCCAAGCCTTGGAGTCTTGGGGTGTGTTGTGAGACCACACAAAAGCAAGGTCATGTATTCAACATAATGGAGTGTAATATCACCAACAGTGATAACCTGTGGTTCTTACACTTGAACTTGTGGAGCCTGTGGTGCCTCCCTAGGAGAAAAGGTTGGTTGCATAGGTCTAAGAATTGAACCTGTAGAAGTAGTAGACCATTCAACTACCACATTTTTTTGTCCAACTCCTTGAATACCACTAGTCTTACCAAGATGATAGGTGTTGAGGCAGGGTAGACTATCTCATATGACCCAAGAGTTGTGACATCATATCCACCATATTATCAAATTGTCTATTTTCTCTAGAGTCAAGACTAACTGAACCTGCACGTTCTTTTCCTTGTTTTTCCATAGTACTTGTATTACTCTCGCTATCACTAGAATCACTCTTGTGAATACCTAAAACCCCTTAAACGATTTCACCTTCTGGTACCAGCAGTGGTTCTCACTGAACTGCCCCTCTGGTATGTTGTACATTGTTTTTATTCTTGAAATATTTTATGAACACAAGATGATAGAAAAACTACTTTGATGCCATTGAAATATCCCACCCTTGGTAGGATATTTGCTATTTGAATTTTGACTTCCTGTTTGTTTTTTGGCTTTATAGTTTTTTTGTTTTTTTGTTATGTTTTTGAAGTATTTGCTAGGAATGTAAGGAAAATGCAAACTAATTAAAGAATAAAGAAATACTTAAGAAAATAACTTAAACTATCAATTCAGATTTTTATTCAATTCTTGGTAAATACATAACATTCATACTTGGAAGCCAATAGTATAAGTTACAAGTCTAAACATTATTTGATCAACAAACTGACATCTTCTTGTTTTGGATGCCACTCTCATAAATCTGATTTCTCCACCTTAAAAATGTTGCACGAGTATGTGAATGTCCTAGATGCCAATGAAGGTGAAGATTTGACCACAATATCCTAGGTGATTTGGCCTCGAAACCCCACATTCCAACTTAGAAGATGTACAACTAGGTCTGAAATGGTACAACCTCTTGTATTTCCCTATGTGCTAGCAAATGATAATGATCAACAAGTATAATCTACAATTTATTTCTGATTTGAACAATTAACTTTTGAAAATATTTAAATAACTATCTCCAATAGGCACAAATGTAGCTCTTGCATTAAGCCACCTAAAGAGAAATCCTTTCTAGTGATATTTCACACCTATAGATCATTGAATCTAAGAGAGTTTTCATTCTCCAAGATTGAATTTTAGACTGAAACCCTTGTTTCTTCTCCACAACAAAAAGCATCAAGATTGTAAAAGTTGAATGAATGAATGAACATGTTATTTTTGAAACCTCCTCCAAAAAGCCATAATTTCTTTAGGGTTTTTTAACCTTCCAATATTTATTAACATTTTATTTTTTTGCACAAGTGATATAACCTTCATCTAGGTGCCACCTTTAATGACTTATTAATTGACCTTATAATACAATAAAACCATATATTATAAAGGTCATTAAACTCCATTAATGACATCCACTTATATTATAATTATTATTAAAGTTAATACTTTAATAATTGTGTGTGTGAAATAATGTCAACTATTAAACTCAATAACACACCAATGAAACATTATATCAAAGAATCTAAAAGAGTAAAACACTTCAAACCAAATAGATTCTTCAAAACCATCTCATCATCCTCTATCTCCAAGGATTCGTTGAAAGCTACTTGCTCTCAGATTGTGTAAGCAAAATCCTAGCAGAATGACAACCTAGAGAATGAGTAAATATGCAAAATGCAAGAGACTAAGTTCCTATGTTAAATGATTATGAAATGAAATAGTAGATATGCAACTAATGGATATGATAATGCTAAGATAATGAAACTAGAATGATATGCTAAGATGCCTGATTGCTTGAATACTTGACTATAGTTCGCACGTTATGCAAATAGTTCTTTTCTTTTCAAAGAGCCAAAGAGGTCCTATTTATAGATTTTTGGAGGCAAAATCTTAGTTGGAAAAAATCAACAGTTGAGATTCAATATAGAAAGAAGAACGGTGAGAGATGGAGAAGTTGGAGAGAAAGATGAAGGCTAGAGAGAAAGTAGGAAGATGTTTCCTTCCCACAAAACCTTTTCACTCAAAAATAAAGACAACTTGTCATTTGTCATCTTTAGTTATGAGTTAGTTTGGTAGTTGAAGATAATTCAACAATTAAATAATAAAATTATTTAATTTCATGTGACATGTGATTTTTGGAAACTTCTAATTAAATATTAAAATATTTAATTATGTGTGGAATGTGGATAAGAAGATTATAATTAAATATTAAAAATATTTAATTATAAGTGAGATGGCTTTTTAGAGAAAGTGATTTTATGAAAAAGAGGAATATTTAGAAGATTTAAGAGTGATTTTATGATTTTGGAAAAAGAAGAATATTTACTTTATTCAAAATAAAGCAATGTGATAATTAAATTAAATAAATTGTAAAATTTATTTAGTTAATTAAGAAGAAATGGAAAAGTGATTAAAATTAAATAAGTAACTAAAATTATTTAATTAAGATAGAAGAATGTAGAAAATGAACACTATAAATAAATTATTTAAATTCATTCATATACATAGATTGAATTAGAGATTTAATTAAATAACTTGTATTTAATTAATTACTAGACTTATTATAATGTGACCATTTTTAAGTGTATGCAATAATAATTAATAAATCATAACTCCATAGAAAACTCAATATATCAACATTTAATTAATTTTGCCTAGACCACGAGGTTACCCACTGCTTCCTCTGCTCATCAAAATGGCTTACTATAAATAGTAAGGTTGGACCCAAATATCCGAGTGACTTATTAAAAATAGTAAGTGAGTGTAAATGGATCCAGAAACACCCCAGGAAGGTTATCCCTGAATATCACCAAACTTTGGAGAAGATAACTCTGAAATAATGCTCTTTGAACACCAACATTAGCCTATGAGGACCTGTCAATGGGCTAATCCACCAAAACACTAAAACTAGCTAAGGAGGGGACATTACAAGATGTGTGGAAAATTTGTCCTGAAATAGAACAATATATGGCATTTGATGTTTTCTCCACTCACGCTATGATTTTTTATTGGCATACTAGTTTATTTCACCAATGAATTTTTTACTGGTTTGAAATTATGTTTAACTCGCCAATGTTTTTTTACTGGTTTGAAAATAGTTTTAGTTCACCAATGAAAACATTTTTTTTGGTTTGAAAATATGTTTTAATCACCAACAACAAAAAAAAATTATTTGAAAACAAGTTTAATTCACCCACAAAAATATTTTATTGGTTTGAAAATAGGTTTAATTAACCAATGAAAATATTATATTGGTTTAAAAATAGGTTTTAATCACTAGTGACAATATTTTATTGGTTTTAAAAAATTATAATTTGCTAAGATTTTCCACAGACTTCTAGCGATTACAAAAGATTCACCAATTGAGATTATTATTTTTCCCCGAAAATAAAAAAATTCACAAATAAAATTAATATTTTTTTGGGAAGTATACAAGATTGGCCAAGGTTTTACACCTTATCTAAGGATGGGGGTTCTTAAAGTTATATGTGCATCGGGGATAGATGGTGTACCTTAAATCGGAGATGAAAACGATGTCATGCCTTGAAATTGACATGTAAACAATGTTGTACCTTGAACTTGAGATGTGGGATGTGGAGTGTCTTCAACTAGAGATGTATTTGTTGATGTACTTTCAACAATACATGTTGTAGATGGTTTTTCTTCAACTAGATATGTGGTTGTTGTTGTACTTTGAACATGACATATTATAGATGGTGTGCCTTGAACTTCACTTATGGATGATGATATGCCCCCAAATTTTTGATTCATTTATCTCCTTGCATGTAGTTTTGCATTTGTTCCCTTTGTGATGTCAAATTGACATCTCTTAGATTGCATGGTAATTGTGAATGTTTATTCACGCACCGCTTTTTCTTTCACGGTTTTCTTTTTAGTTCATGGCTTTGCCTTTTCCTTATTGATCCCAGCTTCTCGGTGTTGGAACACGTGGCTTCCTATCAGAGCTTTCAGTTGGGCCATATGGTTTACCTTTTGTCGAGCTTCGTTTGCTTTATGTGTGGCACTCGCTTGACTCTTTCTGAGTTGGGCCCACACTACATTTTCTTTTGCTGGGAGTTGGAACACGTGGCTTCCTATTGGAGCTTTCAGTTGGGCCGTATGGTTTTTCTTTTGTCGAGCTCTATTTGCTTTACACATGGTGCTCGCTTGACTCTTTCCAAGTTGGGCCCACACTGCGTTTTCTTTTGCTTGGAGTTGGAACATGTGGCTTCCTATCGGAGCTTTCAATTGGGGCGTATGGTTTTTCTTTTACCAAGCTTCGTTTGCTTTATGCATGGCGCTCACTTGACTCTTTCTGAGTTGGGCCCACACTGCGTTTTCTTTTGTTGGGAGTTGGAACACGTGGCTTCTTGTCGGGGTTTTCTTTTGAGCCGTCTCACCTGTATTTTTCTGAGCTCCATGTGTTTGATGCGTGGCACTCGTTCGTGCATCTGTTATCTTGGGTGCGACACTTGTGCTTCAATTTCCATTCTGCTATCATGTGTTCCCTTCTTCTTCCATGTGTTCTCTTTTGCTGCTGCATGGTCCAGGTTTCTCAAGGGATGCGCTTGCTAGCGCAATGTTGGATGATCTTATTGTTGGTGTCAGCTCGAGAAGATCTGGGTCGTTGATGGCTTCCCCGTGGCCCCTTTCTTGTTGGGATTTTATGCGGTGGGCTAGCTTATTTAAGTAGCCTTTTTCCTCATTTTATAGGTTGTTGTTAGATAGATTTAAAAATCTTCCCGAGCACTAGGAATGAGCCTTTTGTAGTGTTTGCTATTTAATTTGAACTTACAGACTGTGCTAGTCAATTCAGCTTTCTGTTTTCATGCATTTAATGTGACATTAAATTGTGCTTGTATTTTTTGGAGTATATGAACGTTTGTCTCAAGCTTTTGTAATCTTGATGCAACTTAATAAAATACAGATCATGTTACTACTCTTCTTTGTTGATTTATTTTGTATGAGTAATATTATGCAAAGAGTGTGATGTTCTTATGTTTGTAGTGTTAGGAAGCATCTAGATTTGATAAACAACAGTTACTATTCGAGCCTTTGTTTCAACATTGTGCTTAGTTAATTCTCTTATGATTTGGCACATCGCCTTAGTTTAGTTTTGATTATTTCATGTTACTCTTCTCACCCTTTACCTCCCCCCCATAAAAATGAAGAGACAACTTCGATAAAACCCGAAGGTCACTTAGCTACACGCACAAGTCCCCCAATAGCTAAGTTTCCCATAAGGCTGTTGCCCCCACAAATTTTTGCGCCAATAGTAATTTCTTCTTCTATAGGGTTCAATTTCTTTTCTTCATGAAGTTGCCTCATTGTTTCTCTTTTCCTTGCATTTTTGGCTTCACGTTCATCCAATGTTAGAGGCTTTGCACATTTCCTCGGCATGATCATCAATGCTAAATGTTCACAAACACAAAAAGAAAAAAAGTAAGTAATGCTCACTAATACAAAAATATCAAAATCAAATCAAAACAATTGAAATTGATCTATGTGAGAAGGTGACAAGCACAAAACTTTAAATTTAAACGAAAAACTTTTGATCAATAATTGAATTAAACAAACATGATAAATATGACCTCGTATAATCAAATTTCATCTAAAAACTTCAAATTTACACCAAGATAATTTTTGAATAAAAAATGGGCAGTCACTTTAATTCATGAACATAATCATCTTCCTTCTCGAACACACCTAAATATAGAGGGCAACAATAATACTCTTTCACCAAGGACCTAGAAATAATACTATTTCACCAAGGCTATTTCCTTTTAGTTCATGATTTAATGAGGGGAAATGGATTGTATTTCATAAAAAAAAAAATCTTTGGTTGTGATTGTAATGATTTGAAATGACTCTTTTTGAAAACCCTATGCAATTTATACTAATTCTACAAATGGAAGTAACATAAATAGTATGGAAGTACTTGAGAGAAATCAGTAACAAATTTATTCATAACAATAAAAGGGAAACATGTAATAGTTTATTCACAACAAGAGAAGGGACAACAACAAGTTTGAGAGGCTGGATTATATAGCCTTATGACTGTAATACAATCTAAGGGGTGGCCTTTCCAAGAAGGGGAAATTTTCAAACTAAGGGTAAATCAGTGAAAGGCAAACAAAGGAGGGTATACAAATTGATGAAAGGGATTTGACAACAATCAACAATGGAGGTAATATCAAGAAGGATATCAATCATGGATTTATTAATGAAGATAGATTATGGAGTAAGAAGAGCTTAGATAATGGGACACTTCAAACTACATAGGATAGCCTCATTCATGAGAATCAATCTTGAGGATATTCATAGTTAGAACATGAAAGTTCATTAAATAACCATTTGCAGCCTTCTAATGTTTTCTCAACTTGGTGCCCCATCTTTACGTCAACCAAAAATGATCAAAACAATTCATTTATAGCTTTCTAAGGATCATTTGTTTGCTTCCCTATATTGAGGCAGCCATAAATATATTAGAAATCATCTTTAAAACCCTCAAAATTATTGCAAATTGCTACCCTAGAAAATTGGTAGTGATGGAACCCCTAAAATTTTGGTTCCATTTTTATAATTGTAAAATTTAGCTAGTATTAGTCTGCCTAGACTAAGGGTTTTGCTCGTGGATCTTTCCTTATGATTTTCTTTTTCTATTTTGAATTCCTAAGTCTTTGGCCTGGTTGGTGTTATGTTCTCTCGTTGACCTTTTTTAGCCCATCCCCGGTCATCCTTAAACATCTTATGACATTCGAGCTCGTGAAATTATTGGCCCCTTATGCCTATGTCTGAAATTATTTTATTTTACAAGGTTAAGTGATTGACCTTGTTTGGCCTTTACATCCTTTGAAAAATGTGTTTTAATGTCCATTGAGGCCTTTTATTTGTCATCCTAGGAAGTTCCCCTTTCCAAAACAACCTATGCGCATGTGCTAAAATTCTTCACTAAAAGTCTCATTCACCGTCTTCTTTATCACTCATTGTTGATAGCTTTTGAAATGTGAATTCAAATGAGCAATGATCAATGAGTGGTGTCTCCTTCATTTCATGCATCACATATAGGTTTTGAATGTTCAATGTTGTATTAGTGATGCGTGATTGACTTGTTTTGAATGTTATCGCTTGTATCTCTTGTATCGCTAATTGCTCATGTGCTTTGTAATATGGATTAGCAATACGTGATGGCCTTTGGTGCTCTTTTTATTTCTTCCTATCGCTCATCACGGATCTATTTTAAGATTTTAGTTTCAAATTAGCGATGAGCGATGAGGTCATTTCTTCAAGCTCTCTTTCGTTGATCTGAGTTGCTCTTTTAAGCGATGCATCTTGTGCCTTTGATTTTCATGTAGGTGCAGATGTCTCAATCTGGATCCATCGCCTTAGCTCCCATCATTGATGTGATCTAGAAAATGAACGATGAATTAGAGATGCACAATGGAAAATGGAACATGATCAAGGATGGATCTTTGATCCGACGACTGAGATCTCATTGCGTGGATGCTCGCATCACTATTAGAACTTCAGGGAGGTGAAATATATTAGCGATATGCAATGAGAGATGAAAATATCCACAAAGGGACAGTAATCTAATGGCTGTAATTCCATTGTGTCGGTTCTCTCGTCGTTAATTGAACCTCGAAGGGTTGGGGTAGATTTGGGACAGGCGATGGAATGTTGAATGTTTATTCTTTCATTTGTTGGCTCTTTGTACTTCGTCGATATGAAATAATGACCACAAAAAAGTGTGGAAATGCATGGTAATTTCTAGATTATAGGTGACTAATGAAGTTAAAAGTAAAATGTGGCAACTTTCTATGGTGATATCATTGTTTTTGAGCAACGGGTTGTAAAATCTAGAAACGATGCTTGAAGATTGCCGTTGATGATGTTTTAAATCTGAAAGGATTGACGGCCCAGATTCAAAGCTATTCAGCTAAGTTGTTAGGTTACTCGCATGAGGCACCACTTTATCATTAATGGCTACACACTCCTGATTTTTCTACTTAATGTAGATTGCCTACTGATTTATTTCACCATTTGCAGCCTTCATGAATTATGAAGTGTAAGACAAAACGAGGTAGCATCAATTGCAGAAGTATTCAAGTGTTCATCCTTGGTAAGTTTTTTTTATGTGAGCTCTATTTTGCATCATGCATTTCTTGGTGTGAGAGTTTCATTCTTTGGGTCTACTTAAAATTTCTTGGGTTTGAGGGCTTTCTATTCTGGTTCTTGGTTTCTGTCTAGCGTGTCTTTTCATAGTTGGTGGTTGGTTATTTTCCTATATTTTCAAGAAGGATGGGTAAGTTGGGTGTCTCTACTCAACCCATTAGGAGTTCGAGAAGGCTTGGTGTATTTGAATTTCAAGAAGAAATTTTTGTTACTAAGCATGAGACACCCAAGGCTCCCACACCACCAAAGGGAAAGAGCAAAGCTCATGGAAAAGACAAGAAGGGTGGTGTTGTGAGCACCTTAAATCTAAGGAGCCAAATTTTTTATGAAGAATTGATCAAAGTTAAAGTGATATGCCTCCCTAGATACATGCTCCTCCCTAGAAGGCTTATCTATGGAGGCATGACTCTCCTATTGAAATTTATAATAGCCCTTCGAACGATGGAGAAGATACTGACCCAAAGTATAACCACTATCTGCTTTCTTTGGTACCATATGAGCATTCTGATGAGGGAGGAGTGGTTTCTCCTCTAGTTTCAACATGAGCATGTAGAGGGCGAGCATACTTTGATGCTAATGAATTAGAGTAGAATCTCAACCCAACTTTTGTTTTCGATGAGACCATTCCGACTACATCAAGGTTGTCCTCTTCAACATGCATATCACTTCTTTTCTTTGGTGAGGATGTGGAGATCTTTTGGTCTGGTGTGATAATGAAGCGTTGGTCTCTGTATCCTACACAATAAATATGCTTTTTTCTAGGAAGTGTGTAAGTTTTTGCTTCTAATACTTGTGGAGAATCTTCTTTGGTCTACGTGGACGCAAGTTTTGGTGATGTTGCATAAATGAACAATTCCTTTTGGAAGGTTGGCTCATATTCTTCAACTGACTACATGGAGTTTGTTATCTTTTGCTTCCCCTCATTTTGAAATGATTGAGTATAATTGTATGGAGAATATTTATGAAATTAGGGTGAAATTTTCCCTCAAATTAAAATTCAATTTCATTTTGGCCTATCGCTTGTTTGCAACCATGTCTTTATAAATGGGATTCCTAGGCCTGAAATGAGAAGGTTGGATAGTGATATATTTGGGTTTCTAGACACACAGGGATAAAAAAAAAGGGGTTACTAGTTAGTTTAGAAATTTATCTTAAGTTCAGGCCTGTCAATATGAATATGAAATATCGGTGGTAATACTAGCAATACAGAATAATAATATCGCAAGTTCAACACCATTTTTCTCTCCTATGTACTGGTTTCACAAGTTATAAATAATATAATCAAGGTGATCTTATTTGTCTCTATCAATTTCATATGGATGTATGGCTTTATTCTTGTGTGTTAATTCAAGGAATTAATGTAGATACTTGAATATAGCTGTAAATTTGTATTGAACTTAATACTAGGATGCTAGTAAGAAGTAAGGGTTAGAACACCACACTGAAATATTGTAATGCAACATTTTAGAGCTTCGTATATTGTCAGGTTTATAAATTACTACCATGTTGTGTATGTAGTGATATTGACTTCATTTTGAGGATTAGGCATTGGAATAGGATAAGTAATTATATTATGTTGTATTGATTTACTCGGTCATTACCCATTCATCAAATCAAATTCTATAAAAGGGTTACAAGGTTATGAGTTTTTTTCATTCTCATGCTCTAAGTGTGAATTATACTTGAGAAGAAGCCAACTTTAATATAAGCACTTATTGAGCCTTTGTGTGAGAATCATCTGTGTTTGTTGTAGTGTTTGTGATACAAAATGGCATTATAAGGATATTACAATGAACACACTACTAGGGATCATCCTCCCGAGTTTCATAGAGCCTGAAGTGAAGAAGTAAGGTCCCCAACACCTTTACTTAAGTGTTGGCCAATCCTTACCCTTACTAACCATTGAATTCTAGCATATTCATAGGTAAGTGGTGAGATTAACTTTGGTACCCATAAAAATTAACCAACAAAAATGGTGACTCTGGTGGGTAATAATTTGAGAAAATTCTAGTAGAATATCATCTTGCCTAAAAGAGTCATTAAAACCATGGACTAATTTGTAACTAGAGATTGCAAGTAATCAAGAGTTGAATGTTTTGCTAAGTATTTTATCCTTCAAGTTCTATAGTTGTGATATCAACAAGTTGAATCACGAAGAAGTTTCATGAATTTTTTATGTTCTTTTGAAATGCAAATCCTTTTGGAGATCAACTATAACTCTAGAATGTTTTCATAATCTCACTAACTGTGGGTGGAGACTCCAAGATCTCTGCACTAGTGTGAAATATTTGGGGTGCAAAGATTTTTTTTCTAAGAAAGGATAAGAAATCTCTATATAACTTGTGTTGTTCAAAGAGACCCAAAATGAAATTCATCTTTAAAGGAGCTTCATAATTGCTCGAGGCTCTGTCCTCTATGAAAATAGGTGGTGACTCTACACAAAACCTAATGAAGAGGTGGTGAAAGTCTCAGATCTGCAAATTTTTCCAGTCAGCTACAACATGTTCAGGTATTTCCCCTATTTGGATTTTCATATACTACAAACTTATTATGAAAATCGTATGTAATAGTTTGAAAGAATGTTGATTCCCTATTAACTGAGTTAAGAACTAAGAAAGGGAATGGTAGTATTAATATTTTCATACTTCCAAGCTATAATTTGAATTTTTTATGAAGAAGTATGCTTGTTCTTAAAAACTTCCCATTAGAGGAAATTGCAAACAAGGATGTATTTGATACTATGCATTGTAATATTTTAAAAGAAAGAGATAGGGTAGTGATCAACTATAGGGTTGATGTTTAAAGTTTGTAAGGGGTTGTAAGAAAATGTATCATCCACTTGCACATCCATGTGGGGAGCATAATGTAAACATGAGGAGTATGCAACCCCTGTCATGTACTCAAATAATTATTTCTATGGGATGATATACACCATTAACCTTCAATGGTATTCAAGGTTTCCCAAATCATGTTCCTAATGAGGTTAGGGAACATTTACCGAACTTCAAGGGTCAAAGCTCAGGATCAACGTCTCACCATCTGAAGGAATTTTTATATTTGATGGAGGATTATGCGATAGATCAAGAATCTGTTGTCATGAAGTTGTTTGTTCAATCCCTGAAGCGAGATGCTAGAGACTAGTTTTCATATTTTCCAATATATTCTATCCCTTCGTGGAGAGAGTTAATGGTATAATGCATAGAAAAATTTGGTGAAAGGATTAATCCCAGTGCAATAAGGAATTTTTTTAGGGAAATCCAAAAGGATGAAGAAGAATTGATTCCATCCTTCAACCTCAGATTTACAAAGGCATTAAGAAATATTCCAAAAAATATGAGGCCCAGTGATGCAAAATGTTTAATTTTGTATATGGGTGACTTTGATAGAAAGATGTGCTATTTGTTAAGAGATAAAGAGCCCTTAACATTGAAAAATGCATATAGAATAGCAATGAATATTGAAAATAATATGAGATATTCAATGGCGAAGGGATATATGGCTGCAGGTGTTAGTTGTCCTAAAGCACATCATATAAATGAAATTCAAAAGAATGAAAGAGATGATCAGGGTGATGGTGCTTCTAAAAATCCTCCAGCATGGCAGCATGATGACCATAGATAGATCCATGACAAATCTCAGCAAAGTTTAAACAAAGTTGATTAGATGTTCTTTATTAAGAAATTGTCTAGCATGTAAATACATGAAGGAAAATCACCATATGAATTGTTAGTAAGATTCTTGGATGCCTTATTAGAAATTCCTAAAAATTTGAGACCCAAAGATTCAATATGTATTGACATATTCTCTGACATTTATGAGCCAGGTCTTAGTACTTTACCTAAGGAATTGAAGCCTTGGGATTTTGATCAAATAATTGGTTAGATCAAAATTGTTGAGGAGGCCAAGTATGATTTACATGCAAAATTTGAAATATCATAAAGACAATAGTAGTCACACTATGGGTAAGGATCAAGGACCTATCCAACTAATTGATAGGGATGTTTCAGAGGGTGAACATATATCTAGTGATATAGATGAAGACATTAGTGGATTTGCAAGTATTGTTGGTGTACCTTTACAAATTGATAACCCAGATAATGAAAATGAGAATTCTATTTATTCTTATGAGGAATTTGGATCTTCTTGTGAAGATAATCTAGAGGAATTCTTCGTATATAAAGGGTACAACAACATCATTTCTCACAAGGATTTGTCCTTACCAGTAAATAAATAGAATATGTGTAAAAAATCATTGGAATGCAATTTGGTTGTACTAGAACTGGAAAGTGCTAATGGTATGGTTGGTGATGAATTCAAAGATAAGATTGTGTCTATTTAGCATCTTGAGCCAAAGCATAAAGCTAAGAATGATGGGAGTTGTGTCACTAACCAATACAATCAAGCCTCAAGCATCGGTTATTTATGATTATCCATATAAAACAAAAAAGGAATATGTGAGTGTCTTAGTAGATATGGATAGGGTTGTATTTGATAGGGAAATAAATTAGGAGACATGTATGGTTGCAAATGAGCAACATTCAGGCAATAACAATTTTTTATATCAGAGCCAATGCATTTACCAATTGAGGAAGCATTTGGGCATTTTGTTATAGGCCTTATCACTCCTGAAATATTCAGTTCATCTTATGAGACGTCTTGCTTTGAGATGGTTGTTGATATAAGAGGTAAACCATATTAATGAACCTAAAATGGAGATATTCTTTGATGCTTGGGATGGTTTGGATAAAGCTACTTGTGGGGACATCCACGAATAAAATGAGAACAAGATTGACATGGGGTCTGATGGATCAATTTCCCAAGATAGAACAGATGAAAACATAACTCGTTTATACTGATCCAATGAATATGAACACAAATTTGATAAAAATCCTATACATGAGCATTTCTTGTTCATTACACAAAGTAAGTGTGTGTTTGATGTGGGGAAAAAATCAAATGATTATGACCCCAGAATACTCAGAATGAAATTATAGTATCATTTCAAAGGGTCAGAGTATGTGCCCTTGGATGGGATTCCTAAAAGGGGTATGTATAAGGGTTTTCATTTTAGAAAGCAAGGTGAATTTGATGTTAGCTTATGTGATGATATTGATATGATGGACTATGAATGTTTCACTTTTCCTTTCCACTTGGATGGACATTTAGTGGAATATGGTTGTAAGTTGAATCAAGTAGAGTGCTACACTAATTGTGTGTTCCAATCAGTGCCTGACTGCAATTCTTAGTTGGATATGAATGACAAGGGTAAAAATGAATTCGAACATATGTCCATAATGGTTGATCTCAGTATCTACAGTGTGATCGAAGAGTGGGTAATTCCTGAAATTTTGGCATGGTACAAAGAGTGGAGAACAAAGTTTTTGACAAAGGCAAGTATTAGTCTTAAGTATGGGGGCCTAGGGCCACCAGATAAAGATGAATTATAGTACAATTCCAATATACAAAGTGAAATCTTTCATATCAAATGAGGCTTCAATGAAAGTGGAAAATGGATATCTTGACATGGCTTTGTAAATTATGTAAATATTGTGCATATGTGGTTCATTTTTCTCTAGTTTTCTTACCCGACCTGAGGTTGATTCTGGATTTTTGGTCCTCTATGTATAGTCTTCTTCACCAAAAATTCTAGAATCTCACTCTATCCCTGAGGAATAGATGTCCCCAACTAGAGCCGCTGATGGAACCCTTGAAATTTTGGTTCCATTTTTATAACTCTATAAAATTTAGCCAATTTTAGTGTGCCTAGACAAAGAGTTTTTCTCGTGGCTCTTTCCTTATGTTTTTCTTTCTCTATTTTGAAATCCTAAGTCTTTGGCCTGGTTGGTGTTATGTTCTCTCGTTGAACTTTTATTGCCCATCCTCGGTCATCCTAAAACATCTTAGGACATTCAAGCTCATGAAATTATTGGCCCCTTGTGCCTAGGTCTAAATTTTTTATTTTTTTACAAGGTTAAGTGATTGACCTTCTTTGGCCTTTACATCCTTTGAAAAAAAAAAAATAATGTCCACTAAGGCCTTTTATTCAATGTCCTAGGAAGTTCCCCTTTTCAAAAAACTCATGGGCACGTGCTCAAATTCTTCACTAAAAGTCTCATTCACAGTCTTCTTTATTGCTCATCGTTGATAGCTTTTGAAGTGTGAATTCAAATGAGCGATGAGCGATGACTAGTGTCTCCTTCATTTCACGCATCATAGATAGGTTTTGAATGCTCGATAATGTATTAGTAATGCACAATAGACTTGTTTTGAATGTTACTGCTTGTATCTCTTATATCGCTAATTTCTCATGTGTTTTGTAATGTGGATTAGCAATACATGATGGCCTTTGGTGCTCTTTGTATTTCATCCTATCACTCATCGTAGATATATTTTAAGATTTGAGTTTCAAATTAGTGATGAATGATGAGGTCATTTGTTCAAGCTCTCTTTCACTGATCTGAGTTGCTCTTGTGAGTGATGTATCTTGTGCCTTTGATTTTCATACATGTGCACATGTCTCAATATGGCTCCATCGCCTTATCTCTTATCGGTGATGTGATCTAGAAAATGAAGCATGAATTAGAGATGTGTGATGGAAAAGGGAACATGATCAAGGATAGATCTTTGATCCGATGACTGAGATATCATCGCGTGGATGCTTGTATCACTATTAGAACTTGTGGGAGTTGGACTATATCAGGATGCGCTATGTGAGATGAAAATCTTCACAAGGTACAATAATCCAATGGTTGTAATTCCATATCACAGGTTCTCTTGTCGCTAATTGAACCTCAGAGGGTTGGGGTAGATTCATGATGCACGATGGAATGTTGAACATTTGTTCTTTCATTTTTTGACTCTTTGTACTTCATCGATATGAAAGAATGAGCATGAACCAACGTGGCGATTCATGGCAATTGTCAGATTAGAGGTGACTAAAGATGTTAAAAGTAAAATTTGGCAACTTTCTGTGGTGATATCACTATTTTGAGGCATAGGTTGCAAAAGCCAGAAATAACACTTGAAGGTCGCCATTGATGATGTTTTAAATCCAAAAGGATCGACAACCCAGATTCAAAGTTGTTCGGCTAAGTTGTCAGCTCACTCGCGAGAGGAACCACTTGATCATTAATGGCTACACGCTCTTGATTTTCTACTTAATGCAAATTTCCTAGTAATTTATTTAACCATTTGCAACCTTTGTGAATTGTGAAGTGTAATCCAGAACGAGGTAGCATGTGAGTTTTTTATCTTCAATTGTAGAAGTATTCAGGTGTTTATCCTTGGTAAGTTGGTTTTCATGTGAGATCTATTTTGCATCATGAATTTCTTGGTGTGAGAGTTTCATTCTCTGGGTCTACTTAAAATTTCTTGGGTTTGAGGGTTTTCTGTTCTAGTTCTACGTTTTTGGTTGCTATGTCTTTTCATAGTTGGTGGTTGGTTATTTTGCTGTGTTTTCAAGAAGGATGGATTAAGTCATGTGTTTCTACTCAACCCATTAGGAGGTCGAGAAGGCTTAGTGTTTGAATTTCAAGAAGACATTTTTGTTACTAAGCATGAGACACCTGAGGCTCCCACACCACCAAAGGGTAAGAGAAAAGCCCGTAGAAAAGATAAGAAGGGTAGCATTGTCAATAGGTCTACAATGTAAGGAGTTGAATTGTTTATGAAGAATTGATCAAAGTTAAAGGGAAGGATTTGGTTAAGCCTAAGAAGAAGGTAAAGAAAAGAAACAAGTATCACAAGGCTTATCTAGGGAGGCATGACTCTCCTATTGAAATTTTTGATAGCCCTTCAGGAAATGGAGGAGATACTGACCCAGAGTACAACCACTATCTGCTTTCTCTAGTACCATATGAGGATTCAGATGAGGGAGAAGTAGTTACTACTCCAATTTCAGTGTGAGCATGTATAGGGTGAGCATACTCTAATTCTAATAAATTAGAGTAGCGTCTCAGGCCAATGATGGAAAAGTGTTGGTCTTTGTATCCTCAACGATAAATATTATTTTTCTAGGAAGTGTGTAAGTCTTTGCTTCTGGTACTTGTGGAGAATCTTCTTTGGTCTATGTGGATGCAGGTTTTTGGTGATGTTGCATCAACAAATAGTGCCTTTTGGAAGGCTAGCTGGTCTTCTTCAATCGAATGCATGGATTTTGTTATCTTTTGCTTCCCCTCATTCTGAAATGATTGAGTATAACCATCTAGAGAATATCTTTGAAATTAGGGTGAAATTTTCCCTCAAATGAAAATGTAATTGCATTTTGGCCTATCGCTTGTTTGCACCCATTTCTTTATAAATGGGATTCATGGGCCTAAAATGAGAAGGTTGGGTAGTGATATATTCGGGTTTCTAGACACACAGGGATAAAAAAAGGGGTTACTAGTTAGTCTAGCAATTTATCTTAGGTTTTGGTTTGTCAATATGAATATGTAATATCGGTGGTAATACTGGCAATACAAAATAGTAATATCGCAAGTTCAACACCATTTTGCTCTCATATGTACTAGTTTCACAAGTTATAAATAATATAATCAAGGTTATCTTATTTGTCTCTATAAATTTTAGATGGATGTATGGCTTTATTCTTATGTGTTAATTCAAGGAATAAATGTAGATACTTGTATATAGTTGTAAATTTGTATTCAACTTGATACTAGGATGATAGTATGAAGTAAGGGTTAAAACACCACACTAAAATACAATAATGCAACATTTTAGAGCTTTGTATATTGTCAGGTTTAAAAATTACTGCCATGTTGTGTACGTAGTGATATTGACTTTGTTATGAGGATTAGGCACTGGACTAGGATAAGTAATTATATTATGTTGTGTTGATTTACTTGGTCATTACCCATTCATCAAATCAAATTCTATAAAAGGGTTACAAGGTTATGAGGTTTTATCATTCTCACACTCTAAGTGTGAATTATACTTGAGAAGTAGCTAACTTCTTTAATATAGGCACTTATTGAGCCTTTGTGTGATAATCATTTGTGTTTGTTGTATTGTTTGTGATACAAAATGGCATAAGTATATTATAATGAACACATTGTTAGGGATCACCCTCATGGGTTTCACAGAGCTCAAAGTGAAGAAGTAAGGGCCTCAACACCTTTACTTAAGTGTTGGCTAATCTTTACCCTTACTAACCATTGAATTCTAGTAGATTCATAGGTAAGTGGTGAGATTAATTTTGGTTCCCATAAAAAATAACCAATAGGTAGCCTCAAACACATTTGTAACCACCTTATGGAGTATTTCCACCCTTACTGTATGGCCTTGGAAAACTCATAGAAAATTTAGATTGATGGAAGAGGGATCAATTTAATGTTGTATATTCTACTTTTAGAATTAAGTAGAAAAATTACATGCATTATTTTGAAGATATGGAAGGCAAATGAAAGGATCACAATAGCTAAGGAAAATATGAAGCTAATGGAGCAAGGGGTAGATTACATCCATAGCCAAGGTCTTATTTAATGGAACAAGGGACATATTGTATCCAATAATTTGTACACTCATTGAATGTGATAATTTGCTACATAATATAGGTAGTAGGCGATTGCATCTAAAAAGAAAAGGAAAATGAAAAGCAACTGATCTATGTGACAAGAAAAGGAAAATATGCAGCTAATGGAGGAAGGGGTAGATTACATCCATTTCCAAGGTCATATTGAATGGAACAAGGGGTACATTGTAACCAATCATGTGTATGCCATGCCCCAAATTTTCCCAACTTCAATCAAACACAACTATAAAAACTTTTGACTTGCTACTATTAAGGAAATTTGAATTTCTAAAGTTAAAGTAAAATTGATGATATCATTTTTACAATGTCATCTCATCATTTTAACTATTCTAGCATGATTTTTCTCCATCAACTCTAAGACATATCAAAGGCCTATCCTTCTACAGTTTGTTCTTCTAGTATACAATTAGGAAGATAACATTGCAAAATAATACTAAGCTTTAATTGAGAATTTAACAATGATAAACAAGCAACGTGAATAAGAATTCTTAAGAAATCTTTAAGTAGGAATACAATTAAGAAATACTCTAGAATTATTGAAACATCAATAACAACACATTTTCGTTCCAACATTGCAACCTAACATTATATTTGTCTTCGAGCTAAGAATTAAGTGATAACCAAGTAGTTCACATATTGGATAAGATTAGTAATTCTCATTAGTTTATTCCTTGATCGAATTAAGAGTTTAAAGAAAAAAGATTAATTCCTTTAATCAATTTTTTTGAGAAACCTTCTAATTTCTTCTAGACTATATGTTTACCCAATTAAGGCAAGTTTCCAATTTTAACTTTAATTAATTATTATATTATTATTAATAATATTAATTTTGAAAATGCCTTATTTAATTCCCTATACAATTACTTGAATCTAGTTAATTACCTTTCTATAGAAAATATTGATCCAATCATTTATTAAATGACATTTAAATTTAAATAACTAACTGACAGCTTTAAATCATTCCTTACAAGGAAAGGTTTTTCAACATTTTTAGCATAGGTCTCCAAACTAAGTAGTTAGCCTGCATCAAGGATCACTTAGAGAAATGTCCCAACTCATTATATTACACGTTATTGTTCCTAAATTTACAAGACTTCTAAATATCAATTGATTCAACTTGAATAACTTACATAAAATTATCTTCATAAATAGATTATATTTAATATCATGCCATATCGATTTAAAATAAACCAATAACCTAACTTGACTAAATGGTAAATCATTAAGAACCCAAAAAAATGTCTAAATTATAATCAACCAACCATTACAAGTTCCCTAAAGTGTTTCTTATTTGAAACCTATGCAACTTAGAGGAGGACTAATTAAAAGATGATATCTTAATCCCCTTTAAAAGGGATCAGAAAACTATTATATTCCCTTACCCTCAAGCTCATTTGATTACCTTACTACACACGGAACCCTTTACCTCTTTAAACACGACTTAGGAGAAACCAACATGATACTATTGTAAGGATTAATGTGAATCTCTGACCAAACTAAACCAATAAGGAAGTCGACTCAATCCTAAATACAAACTCAGACTTTAACTCAAGCCTTAACATAACAATATTCCTTTAACAAAAATAGACTTCTAACTACCTCTTTCAGTTTCTTATTGCAGGATACCCATGCAATTTTTCCCTTGAATCATTGTAGAGACAAGAAGATATGTTCTAGGCGTCTACTTAACATTCTTCTCATGCCTAGACAAAGATGACTTAAGCCTATATAGCTTGTGTAATGCTGACAGCACAGGGATGAATTCGGGGATTCAAATAATTTAATGGCTTCACTGGCCTAACTAAGAGGATATCACGACCCCCAGGGAAGACATAATGGAAGTTGACTAGAGAGTTGTATGCTCAGATTCCAAAGAAAGCTTACCAATGAAAATTCAGTAAATTGCAGTGCCACACTTTAACTGGCTAATCCATTTGGAATAAATCACTAACACATTAATATCTAAGTGTTAGGCACAACTTCAGAACTAAATCCCATCTCTCCCCCTTCTGGTGTCAGGAAGAAATATATCTAAATTTTCTATAAGTTCACTTGTTGGTTTAAAAGTTAGAGACAAGATTCATTTTATCATGCCTTTCCTTTCCCCACGCATACGCTACTGAGTTCTATGCAATAGACAACCTTTGAGGCAGAGGGAAACTCAAGGTCTTGCTGGATGCACTATGGGATGCCTTAGACTTAGTTCAGATCTGGTTTTATTTTACTTAAAACTTATTATAACTGTTTAGAATTCTAAAAACACTAGTTCTTGAGCAACTCCTATGTTGGGTTCCTATGTAGGAAGGATGAACAGCTTCAGAATTGTGAACAATGTTGCAGATAGTTCCAATTTATTGATGAAGACTAAGCATCAATGGGTAGAGAGAATGATGTTCTACTTTAAAAAGAACAAGAACTATGTTCATTTAGCAAGAAGTTTTCTTCATCCTTGTCAAGGCTTGAAAAAATTCAAAGCACAGGGTTGTTGCTCTGATTCCCAAACAAACAAGGAATACAAAAATGTGGAATAACACAAGAAATCGAATGGAGACACATAGTTGAGCATGCAATATTTGTTTCTTCTACTAATTCATAAAATAACAAATTACAAAGATTTCATAAAGTAGAAACTACAAACTACCATCTACTGGGAGCAATCTGGAGCTACTCTTACAAACTGACAACTTTCAGGAGCTTGTGGGAGCTCACTATTCTTCCTCTACACAAAACTACCAAGAGCTGCACAAAGCTCTACCTAGAGCAATCACTACTCAAACACATACAAATAAAAATGCAATTGTTGTTGTTTAGGAGCTTCTTTGAATCACATAGAGAACCCACAAAAACCATTCCCCTTTTCTCAGACTGTTGCTGCAAAAAACTAACTCACATTTTATTCTTCAGACTGCCCTATAGTGTGTTGACTTGTTTCTCTTTTGTCCGATGCTAGGCACTCAAAATTCCCCCAAAATTTCAAACTCACCTAGCAAATTTAATTCTTTAGTGGACTGAGTTGTACGTCACGAGCAAGTTGGGAAAGCAATCCCCAAAAACAATCTTCCAGTTGTGTTGGCGAAAAATGCCCCTGACAAGTAGGCGACTACAGGAGGAGGCTCAAGGGAAATTAATTTTTCCAACAATCCTTACATTACTATCATACTAAATTTTCAACAATACATGAGCTTTATTTTTTATTTTTTCCATTTCCAAAGAATCAATATTGAAATATTAAGAATAGATTTGCACACAAGTTTTTTTTAATTATTATGATTGCATACAATATCAAAGTAGATAAATAAAAATCTAAAGTTTCTTTTGATGTTATGGAATGTATGTAGCATTTAATCTATTTCCATACTCAAGGGAAAACCCTTGCATTCACTTATTAAAACAAAACATGAAATTGCACTTTATAGTACTTTGTTTCCTTAACATTGCAATTCCATTTCAAATACACCATTTATTTCTACTTATACAAGGAATAGAATTAAAATGTACTCTAACACATGCTTTTTAAATTCTTCTCAAACTAAATGTAAATATATGTATGTAAGCAATAAAATACAATGCAATAATACATGACACATGAAATCTTCCCTCCATGAAAAATTAACTTAAAAATTATATTTGAATGCAGTTAGAGACATCATTCTAACAACCCCTTCAAAGGAAAAGTTTACAACTCTTACAAGGATTATAAAATTGAATTATCAAAATGCAAGACCAAGTAAAAACACTTTTGAAATCTAACACATCATCTCCCTCCTCCCCAAGCATCTCTAAGAACTCCATAAGGAATCTGAAAGAACAAGCATATAAAAAACAACAAGATACTGATGGGCTCTCCACCCAACCGTAGGGTCATAGAAAAACCCACCCCCAAGAAGGGGGTATTCACTTAGCCACATAGACAAATCAACAAAATACATAAACACTTGTAATACAAAGGTACTTCACATATACATAAAATAAAAATTCACATCAAACCCTTCCCAATTTCGTAAGACACATATCTAACACATTGGTTTGCCACAAGGGAAAACCACTTAGGGGGAGTAGGGGCTCAACTAGACATGGGTAACATATATACAAACATCATCATTCCATCTCCATAATAATACTCCACATAACCTCCACACCATCACCACCACAACACTAAGCCAATGCCAGAAAAATTGCTACCAAATCAACGCCCTTATACATCCCAAAAATATACAATGGGATACTCATACCCAGGTAATGGCCATTATCCGAATGAAATGCTCTTATCCCAAAAATGAAAATGCCCAATGTGAGGGAGCTACTCCCACTCAAAACACCTACACATAAAGGACCAAATGATCCTCTATACAAGAGGGAGTCAACTACCTTAAAAGTATCACAAAAAAATGATACAACACATACAACATAATATGTCACATCAAAATAAAACCTCAAGTAGAAACTCTCAAATCAAAATCACCTTTAAGAAATCACAACATATTACTACAAATATTAAAGAAGAAGAATGCCTCCAAACTCTATAATCCCAACAATGGTAGACTCTCTCTTGGATGGATAGTCTCCTCCTCTCTCCAACAATCTCCTCCTCTTCTCCCAAAATCTCCCAAAAACCAAGATCACAAAAGTGTAAAGAGAAAAATAAGCAAAGTAACCTCTCTCATCTTCATGAGGAGGAAGAGGTTTTAAAGAAAAGGGAGAATAACTCCCTCACATAACCACCTCAACCACTTAAAAAACCCTCAATTTTCGTCACTTTTATGAGTGAAAACAAAAGGAGGGGTAAATGTTTTTTTTAAATATTTCAAATAACAAAAATAACCTTCCTACCTATACCTTTAGGTCCTAGGCAAACTTTTAGCACACCAAATACACCCTAGACCCCTCTAAAAACACTTTGAAATTCACTTTTCTAAAATTTGAAATTTAAAACTCACATAAAACATAATCACATAATACATGATGCACACCATACATGAACACCACATAACTCAACAAAAAAATCAATAACCCATAGGATCCTATGTCAAGGTCCCATTTTTCACAACTTAAAGTGGCTAAGTGAATCCCCTCAATTTCATCAGTATTAGAAGTCTATGTACACTCAACAAGATGTGTCAGTATGAAAGAAATATTTGCATATATATATAGAAAGAAATATGTCATTTCACTTATCAACACAAATCAACTAATCTAACATAAAATTTCATATATGATTCTTCATTTTAAAACACATTAATCAAATAGCCATATCAAGATTATTACATACATAATGTAAAAAACAACATCCAAAATTACATCAATACCTTCCAAAATATGCACCAATCCAATCATAAATCATGAAAAATAATATCATATCAAATACCATCCTCAATATGTGAATACACATCAACAAAACACTGAGTCTCATAATCGTCCAAAATCACCAAAAGATCACACGAGATGATATCGTATGAAATTGAATGATTAATCACAAAAAATTTCATACATAAGTATTCCAATTACCAATCACCAACAACCCTTATAACTTAATACATCTGATACATGTTCCACTACTAGCAATTAAATAATCTTTATCTCATCATGGTTTAACATCTCCTTCAACAAACACATGCATAATCAAATAAAATAACACATCTGATAATCATAGAGAAATCACAATACCCATTGAACGGGAAAATTTTTTTAGTTAACCTTACCCAAAATCAATCAAGCAACAACCATCACTCCTAACTTGGGATTAACATTCAACATGGAATATTAGACAAGAAACATCAAAACACGTAGACTCAATAGGATCACAAAGGGTGGGGTCTCACATTTACACTCATTGAATATGATAATTTGCTACATAATATAGGTAGTAGGCAATTGTAGTTTCCACAGTCTGTATTTTGTCTCTTAAGAGGGTTTCTAGGATAAATATATTGTTATTAATTCTTCATTATAGTGGTGTTTTCTAGGATAAATATAGTGTTCTTAATAATTTTACAATTTCCAAATCCACCTACATTCTAGCCAATGTAGAGTGAATCAAATTGTTTGTTTTTAGGTCAATTGTTAAAAATCAAATGAAAAGAAATTGATCTATGTTAAAAGGAAATGAAAATATGCAACTAATGGAGGAAGTGGTAGATTATATCAATTACTAAGGTCTTATTGAAAGGAACACATTGATCTCTAGTCACTAGGTTTATAACCCTAGCTCTGATATATTAAAAAAAATTATCTTAAGTTTCTTACTCACCTACAACTCCTGGAAACTTTTGTTAGAGTAAAGGTCTTAACTTAATTATGTTGATTAAGTTACTTTTATTCCCTTCTTAAGATTTCACGTTAGTTTGCATAAAATGACATTTAATAATTATATTAATTATTAAATGTTATCCTATTAGGGCTTCTATTAGGGTTTTTCCTATTAGGGTTTGCATGATCTCCTTTTTATAAAGATTGATCCCATTGTATTTCATATCAATTCATTCTCTCATTCTCTCTGATATATACATTTTCAGTTTTCAGAGAACCCTTGCTTGTTTGTCTCCATCTCTTCTTTTGTGACAGGTTATTTGCATGCAGGTGATCTTCGGGGTTTGTGGTGTTGTATTTTCTCAACTCCTACAACTTTCCCTCAAGGTTTTAATCAACTTGCACTAATATTTCATAACTAAAATGAAATTAAGAAAATAGTAGAGAACATAACAAGAAAATCACACAAATGAATCTTATTGGACAAGCACAAAGGGCATATCTTGGGAGTTCTTTGTAACCAAGTAAGAAACCCATACAAACTAATCTAGATACAATGAAAAAGAGTGAATTCCAAGTTAACCATGATGGTTGGAATTCACTCTTTTTCATTGTATCTAGATCAGTTTGTATGTGTTTCTTACTTGGTTACAAAGAACTCCCAAGATATGCCCTTTGTGCTTGTCCAATAAGATTCATTTGTGCGATTTTCTCATTATGTTCTCTACTATTTTCTTAATTTCATTTTAGTTATGAAATATTAGTGCAAGTTGATTAAAACCTTGAGGGAAAGTTGCCAGGAGTTGTAGGTGAGTAAGAAACTTAAGATAATTTTTTTTAATGTATCAGAGCTAGGGTTATAAACCTAGTGACTAGAGATCAACGTGTTCCTTTCAATAAGACCTTAGTAATTGATATAATCTACCACTTCCTCCAGCAATGAAAATGGAATACATAAGCATTTTTGTGTTAAGTTGAAATCCTCTATATAAGTTTACATGAATTCATCTAAATTATGTCACGTTTTTCATATTTTTCTTCAAAATCCTAAATGTTTAAATTTATATGCAACTTCCATCTTATTCAATTTTGAATTCTATGTAAAACTATTATGATTAATAAAATTATGAAAGGAATGGTCTATATTGTCAAAACTAAACAAAAAACTCAATATAAGCATTTCGATTCTACAAAAATGAATATATTACCTGAGATAGTCAAATATGATGAAGAAACTTCAAATTATATTCTTCTATGTTGTCCAACAAGAAAATTGGTGCTCAAAAGGTCATGGAGCAAGCATAATATGGTACTACAACAAGTCAACTACATAAAAAGGCATTTTCTTGTTGGAGAAAGCATAAAACCAAACAAAGGCAGAGAATTGTGGACCCGTATAATGGGTCAACTCCTTTTTTACCATGTTTGGAAAAGGAAATTTGTTGAGTGCCAAATTTGTTGCAAAATATCCTTTCAATTTGGCGAGTGACAAATGTGATGTTTGGAGGCTTTGCAATTTGGCATGCATAAAATGTGCTATTAAATAATTTTTAATTGTGAAAGCATTCACCATACATGGAGACCTATAGAGGGGAGAGAAGAGTGGGAGAGACTTAGCAGAGTATCAAAAAATGGAGGAAGAGGTTTAAATATCTTTATTGATAATGAAAATGATAAGAGAGAAGAGTGGGAGAGACCTAGAGGAGTAGTAATCAGATAAGAAGTGAGAGATGTAGAGATGGATAAGGAGGGATAGAGAGGTAGATAATGATTAAATCCTCAACCCTTAAACCATCAACCCTCAAACCCTTAAATCCTCTACCCTCTACCCTATACATTAAACCCTCAACCCTAATTTCTCAACCCTAATCCCCCAACCCTATTCCCTAAACCCTAATCCCTCAACCCTTAAATCCTATACCTTGAAACCTAATCCTTCAAATGTCAACCCTTAAACCCTAATTCCTCAACACTTAAACCTTAAACCCTAATCCATCAACCCTCAACCCTTAAACCCTAAACCCTTAAACCTTAAACCCTTAAACCCTCAACTCTCAACCCTAATCCCCCAACCCTATACCTTGAACCCTAATCCATCAATCCTCAAACCTTAAACCCTAATCTCTCAACCCTCATCCCTCAACCCTCAACCATTAAACCTTAAATTCTCAACCCTCAATCCTCAACCCTTAAACCCTAAACCCTTAACCCTCAACCCTTAATCCCTCAACCCTAAAGCTTCGACCCTTAAACCTTAAACCCTTAAACCCATAAACCTCAACCCCAAACCCTAATACCTCAACCCTATACCTTAAACCCTAATTCCTTAAACCTTTAAACCCTTAAACCCTCAACCCCCAACCCTCTACCCTAATCCATCAACCCTATACCTTAAACCCTAATCCCTCAACCCTCGACCCTTAAACCCTCAATCCTCCACCCTCAATTCTTAAACCCTCAACTCTCAACTCTCAACCCTCAACCCTCAACCCTATACCTTAAACCCTAATCCCTCAACCCTTATACCCTAATCCCTCAACCCTCAACTCTAATCACTATCTATAGACCCTCAACCCTTAAACCCTAATCCATCAACACTAATCCCTTAAAACCTCATCCCTCAACCCTCAACCCTCAACCCTTAAACCTTAATCCTTCAAGCCTCAAGCCTCAAGCCTTAACCTTTAAACCCTAATCCTTTAAACCCTCAATCCTCTTATACCTTAAAACCTAATCTTAACCCTCAACCCTTAAAACCCTAATCCCTAATCCCTCAACACTTATACCCTCATCCATCAACCCTCAACCCTTAAATGCTAATCCCTTAACCCTCAACCCTCAAAATATCTTACCCTCAACCCTTAAACCCTAAACCCTCAAGTCTCAACACTTAAACCCTCAACCCTCAACCCTTGAACCCTAATCCCTTAAACCCTCAACCCTCAAAACTCGGCCATAATCACTCAACCCTATACCTTAAACCCTAATCCCTCAACCCTCAATCCTTAAAACATAATCCCTCAACCCTTAAACCCTCAACCTCTACCCTATACACTAAACCCTCAACCCTAAACCCTCTACCCTATACCTTAAACCCTAATCCCTCAACCCTTAAAACCTAATCCCTCAACCCTAAAACACTCAACCTTTAACCCTCAACCCTAATCCCTCAACCCTATACCTTAAACCTTAATCTCTCAACCCTCAACCCTTAAACCCTCAACCATCAACCCATAAACCCTAAACCCTTAAACCCTTAAGCCCTCAACCCTCTACCCTCTACCCTCTACATTAAACCCTCAACCCCAATCCCTTAACCCTATACCATAAACCCTAATCCCTCAACCCTCAACCCTTAAACCCTAATCCCTCAACCCTCTACCCTATACATTAAACTCTCAACCCTAATCCCTAAACCCTATACCTTAAACCCTAATCCATCGACACTCAACCCTTAAATCCTAATCCATCAACCCTATACCTTAAACACTAATCCCTCAAGCCTCAACCCTTAAACCCTTAAACCTTCAACCCTCTACCCTATACATTAAACCCTCAACCATTAAACCTTAATTCCTCAACCCCCAACCCTTAAACCCTCAACCCTCAACCCTTAAACACTCAAATCTTAAACCCTTAATCCCTCAAACCTTAAAACCCCAACCCTCAACCCTAAAACCTCTACCCTATACTTTAACCTGTCAAACCTATACCTTAAACCCTAATCCCTCAACCCTCAACCCTAATCCATATACCTAAACCCTAAACCATCAACCCTTAAACCATAAACCCTCAACCCTTAAACCCTCAAACGTCAACCTTCAACCCTTAAATGCTCAACCCTCAACCCTTAAACCCTAAACCCTTAAAACCTTAACCCTCAACCCTCAACCCTATACATTAAACCCTCAACCCTAATCCCTAAACCCTATACCTTAAACCCTAATCCATTTACCCTCAACCCTCTACCCTATACATTAAACTCTCAACCCTAAACCCTAAACCCTCAACCCTAATCCCTAAACCCAAAACCCTCAACTATAAACCCTAATCCCTCAACCCTATACTTTTAACCATAAGCCCTCAACCCTCAACCCTAATCCCTCAATCATAAACCCTCAACCATCAACCCTCAACCCTATACATTATACCTAATGGCACCTTCAAATTTTGCAAATTTGAAGTGCCCATGTTGAAAAATTTGCCTTTGCACACTCAAACATGCACCTACAAAATATACCTAAGTGACTTACTTTAGAGGGTCACCATTCAAATCCAGCTGATTTTCATGTCAAAAAGATTGTTTCTCTCCATTCTCCCCACATTCATGTACTCCCTGGTCCGATTTCAAAGCCTAATGATCAGATTTTCTATTTTTACTAGGCCAAAAGTAAATGTAGTTTGCTCTATTTTCACCTCTGCATTTTCAGAACTTTTCAAGGTGGTCAACTTTGACCCCTAATATCTTTTGACAAATGATGATTCAAGGAAAGCCCTTTTGCACACACACTCAGTGTGCCCAAATGACTTAGAGGTTCTGATGAAAATTTCCCAGGACATGATTTGATGTTTTTTCAAAATGGCAACTTGGTGTGCTTTAATTGGTTTTAAATAGGAACAGTTGTAGAAAAGTTTGAGTAGGCAACTTTGAAATTGAATATCTTTCACCTCAAGATGAATTTTTCTGAGTTTATTTCTGCACTCCATTCTTGGGTCAAATTTATACATTTCTACTTAGTTTCAGGGTCTCAGGATTACTTCTGATGGGTTATTTAATTATCTTCTGACTACAACAGGGCCAAAAATGGTGTTCCAAAAAGTAGCAAATTTTGAAAATATAAGGACAACCCATTTTGTGTTTTGGATTGAAAAATATTCACCTCCATTTTCATCAAATACGAAGATCTTATAATGCATTATTTTAATGCATATCAGTTGTGGCAAAGGCGTCTCGAGGGCTAGTTTACAAATGAGGTACTTGAATTTTAAGGGCTAGGAAAAATCTGAGGAAATGGGTTTTCTCAAAATAAATTATAGAGTTCATGTAAAACATTTCACGGCTTCAGGTGTCCTAGTTTGCCCGCAGTAAATTTTCCCTATTCTCTAATGTTTTGATGTAATATATTTAAAATATTTTACATATTTTAAATATTATAAAATAAAAAAGTGCATGTGAATTGAAGGAAATTAGGGCATAGATCAATTTTTAACATTTTATAATGTTTCAACTTTGCAAACTTTTCTTCAGGGCAGTCACGAAGCTTTTGCTCATGGCAGCAGAGAGTCACGGGAGAGCGGGCAAGGAAGTTGGAGGCTTTGGGTGGGGATTTAAATATTCCAAAATTTTGAAAATCCATTGCAAACATTTTAAATGTAGCCTTTGCATAACATTTTAAATGTTTTGTTTTGCTTTCCTCGAGAGCCCGTGACTGTGTTTCTGATGACATCATTTTCTCACGGGAGAGCGGGAAGAGGAGAAGAAGCTTGCAGTAGGAATTGAAGGGGATTAAAATAGTTTTTTAATAGCTTCATTCAAACATTGGATGGCAGAAAAACATCTTATGCTGTTTTTATTGTTTACCCGTGAGCCCGTGGAAGCTTTTGTTGCTGGCAACAAAGAGTCACGAGGGCACAAGGAGATTGTTGGGAGGATGTTAAGGACAAATTTTCATCCGCAATTTGTATTTGCATTAAGGATTGAAGCATTTTTTTCTCCGTGGAGGTTCCTCTGAGGTGTTTTGGGCAGATTCAGACAAGAATGGTTGCAAATGAGGCTGTGAATCACGTTTTTGGTTTTCTAGTAAATTTTTGGGAGTTTATTTGAGCTTAAAATTGCTGCTCAATGGTTTGAAATCATCTCCTAACCACTCCTAGTGCCTTGAAGGAGATTTTAAGCATGTTTGAGATGATTTTTTTGTTGCCGACAGCTGCAAAAAATGGCCTCTCATTGAGAAAAAAGATCCCAGATTGCATTCCCAATAAAATGTATCAAATTCATTTGGAGAAATGTCATTGTCGGCCACAAGAGGATATGGAGTTTCACGTCTACAAATAGTAATGATGTCGCCATGGTTAGAAGAGCCAATGCCAGCATGAGCCCACGGAGAGCGGGGATTGGAAGGGAGACGTTAGCAAAAAAAATTATTAATGTTTTAAATCTTTTATTTGGCTGGAGGAAAGATGTGTGGATTTTAATATATCCATTTTTGACTATTGAAAAGCTTTATGTTAAAGCCTTAATTTAAGCTTTCCCGTGAGCCTGAGAAAATTTTGGCCGCCGTCATAAAAAAACAAGGGATAGCGGGGATTGGTGGGAGGTTTTCAAAAATAAAGTATTTCTTTATGACTTTGCTAAACCTTTGGTTGGCAGCAAATTATTTTATTCGCTTTCTTTTATTGTCTCCCCACAACTCGAGTGATTAATGGTACCGTTAGACGGGACGGGTGAACGGGCATTGGTTGAAGCTAAGGTGGGCCCATAAAGTTTTAAATTGCATTGTTTAAATGACGAGTTAAAAAATATTGCATGATAAAATGATTTAAGGCTGTAATTTTTTAAAGGAAAAGATTTTAAATGTGTGATGAAAGTGTAAAGCACGAGGAAAATAAAATTATATGGGTAAAAATGGAGAATGAAGTTTTTCACAATGAAGTTGATTATTTTTCACCACAGGGGTAATTGAGAAAAAGTCAAAGACTTTCACAGAGATATTTTTCAGCTGCAAATATATTTCAACAGCAAGGGAATAATAAAGAAGGTCATCATTGGGGTATATTTTTCCGTTAGAGGGGAAACAAATGCATGAATCTGGGAGCAAATTGAAACTTCTTCAGCAAGCAAAGTTAGTTACAGATCAACGGGAGCTAAAGATTCCATATGTCAATTAAAGATGTAGTTTTACGGTTTCTCCTTCTTCTATATCTTCTTTCTTTTTCTCATTTGTACAGGTTCTGAAATTTTGGTTTAGGGGAAGGAAATAGAGAAAGCTTAGCTGGGAATTGGGGTTTTACTTACAGTGAATGAATGTACAAATTTCTGTAGCAGTTTCAGTTAGTTTGAACATATTGATGAAAAATATTGCAGAAGTTGTCTTCATTTTGTATTCTCAAATTGCATATGGATTAAATATATCAAGGATATGTTGATTTGTCATTGCAATCTTCTTGCAGTTGTTTAATTTGTGTATGGGTTTCTTCAAGCAAAGAATTAAATTTTGTATGTAAATTGCTATGGCTTTGAGGAAATTAAATGGATCTTTAAAGTATGATTATGCAGTAATATGAGAGGTTGCAATTAATGTAAGACATTAATTGTTAAAGGGCCACTAATTTGATATAAGTTGTTGTTTAAGTTTGCATTCATGAACTTAGATTTGACTCCATGCATTAGGATTAGGCACTGATCTATGATAGTACCCAGATCATTTTCAGAAACAATCTAATCATATTAAATCTCCGTTACTTTGGTACATTTGTTGTTTAAGTTATTTTTGTTCTTTATATCTTCATGGAGTTTGAAAAAGTTTAGAGGCTAGGTTTGAGATAATTTTATCTATTAACCCTCTATTTGTTTAAGATGAAGATATCTAAATTATTTGTTCTCAACAATGTTCAATACAAATGGGATTATGCTTGAACTAGGTAGAATATAAAATACCCATCACTCATATACTTGAGAACTATCCACTTTCATAGGTCTGTTATTTGTTGTTTGGCATAAGTTTGTCATACATTCAGGCCTACAATTAGGAGCACCCTCCTGAGTCTTGTGGAGCTCAAAGTGCAAAAGGCTTTCATAGCCTTGTTTGTTGGCTTTTATTTTCTTCAATCTAATGATAGTGTTGATTCTTTGTCTTAAATTTGTAATCCCTTGGTTTAGGCACTGTGTTTCTCCTTAGGATTGAAGGTTGCAAGAAAAATAACCAACAATACCCTCAACCCTATACCTTAAATCATAATCCATCAAACCTAAACTGTTGAAGCCTAAGGAGGGAAGGCACAGTAGATAGTGTGGGAGAAAGGTGGGTAATGAGATGAGGGAGAGGTAGAGAGGTAAAGAGGGAAGGAGGGAGAGTCATGGAGAGAGAGAGAGAGAGAGAGAGAGAGAGAGAGAGAGAGAGAGAGAGAGAGACAAAGATGTAGTGATCGAGAGAAAGGAGATAGATGGGAAAGAAATAATAATAGAGGGAGAGATAAGAAGAGAGAGGTGGGGAGGCAAGGATATGGATGGGGGTAAGGAGGGAAGATGGCATAGAGAGAGAGATAGGGAGAGAGATGGGAGAGAGAGAAGAGACTAAGAGTGAAAGGGAAGTATTGGTAGAGGAGTAAAAGGGGATGGAGGAAGATGTAGACATGGAGGGAGTGAGAGACATAGGGAGGAGGAGATAAAGAGTGATGACCTAGAGAGGGGGGGGAGAGAGAAGATGAGAGTGAAGAACAAGATGGGAGATATAAGAGGGAGAGAGGTGGGTAATGAGACAAGGTCAAGTAGAAACTTGGATATGGGAAGAGAAAGAGAAGAAACAAGTGGGATATAGAGGGAAGAGAGAGGTGGGTAATGAGATAAGGAGGGAGAGACTTGGATATGGGGAGAGAGAGAGAGAGAGGTTGGGAGGGAGAGGTAGTGATTGAGAGAAAGGAGAGAGATGGGTTAGAAACAGTAATAAAGGGACATAGAAGAAGAGAGAGTTAGGGAGGCAAGGATGGAAATGGGGTTAAGGAGGGAAGGCAAGGTAGAGAGGGTGGGAGAGACCTCAAAAGGGTTGAGAGATAATAGGGTAAGTACTGGTTAAGTAGGAAGGAGGCAGAGAGGGAGTGAAAAATAAACCCTCGAATATCCATCATCGATCATAAACTATAAACTCTAAGCCTTATCAAAGTAGGGTAGAGAGAGACAAATAAAAAGTGAAGTTGGTTTTTTGTCAATGCAATCCATTTGGTGCTCGCCAAATGTAATACAACATTTATAGAGCACCAAATTTGGTACTTGCCAAGTGGGCTACATTAGGAAATGCCAACCCAAAGGGTTCGACGACCATTTCATGCCAAGGACATGATTTTTGAAAGTGCAACAAAATTTTTACATTTTTTTAGCCATGCTAACTATCAAGTTTGCACATATTTCAATACAAGTTTGTAAAAAAACTATGATAATGATAGGCTCTCTCTTACCTATATAACCATATAATTTTATTAATGTTTTGACTATGTTAAGGTTTTCATCTATAACTTCTCTTGTTAGTGCCTCTATTTTTGTCAAAAACCAACATATGCTAGTTTTGGTATAGATTTTTACTCGTTCATAAAATTTTAAAATAAATTACATTTTTATAAAATAGACTCCATTGTACACATAAGGAAAAAAAAATCTACTAGCTTTCAAAAAATTTAGGGGGAGCACGCTCAACTTTCAACTTTTTAGGATGTTTCCACTTTAAAAATTCATAAAATATTATATATTCTGAAGAATCTCATAATCAAGGAGATGTAATTCAAGCAAAAAATACTGTCAAAAATCCCATGATAGATTGAATGAAAAGAGCTATCTAAATAGGAAATAACAAGAGATCAAGATCCACATGAAGTGGATAGAAGTGAGGTGTGAACTCAACTAACATGACACCTAACTAGGCTTAAGTAAGCCAGGTGTAAAGCTAAGTGTACACCAACATATTCATTAAAAAACTATCCAAAAAAATTGGGATAAACTACATGGTGTTAGCTAATTTCTCACCATCCAAATTTTCGAAATTCAAAAAAAGTTAACTTTTTAGGGAGGCTACAACAGACACTATGCTAATTTTTTTGATAAAAATAGGACCACTTTTTGTGGCCCCCTTTTTGAAACCCTTAATCTTCATTATTTTAAAAAATATATAGTAGTTTAGAATATAGATTCAGAGCACTGCAACTCTTGTTTGTGATGCACATTCCAATTTTGAGCGTAACTATCTTCAATTTCTTGTGAACATCCAAGTTTGTTGATTTCAAAAAAAAAAAGTGACATCTTAAGGGATATTTTTGTGTCACAACTTGGTGCACTTACCCCGAGCATACTCCCCATCAATTGTTCATGTGTTTTGATGGAAATTAAAAATTATACCACAATAATGTTAAACTCTCTCTTAGCTTTCTAACCATGTAATGTTTTTATGTTTTGAGTATAATAAGGTTTTTGTAGAAATTTCTTTTGATATTTATTCATTTTTTTTGTCTAAAACTAATGTGTGGTATTTTTAATTTATTTTTTAACTATTCATCAAAATTTTAAATAAATTACATTTTTTAAAACTACAGTCAATTCTACACATATTCAAAAAATATTTTTTGATCAATTTTCAAAAACTGTAGGGGGGCGCAAGCTCAATTTTTCATTTTTTCAAGATGTGTCCACTTTGAAAAATAGTAAAAAATTATATACTCATTAAAAGATTAGCATAAATGTTAGGCATAAACAACATAGTGTTATCTAATTTCTCACTAATGTAATTTTTAAAATGCTAAAATAAAGTTAACATTAGGGGGTGACAGTAGACGCTATGTTTTTCTATTTTATAAAAAAAAGACTATTTTATGTGGCCCCCTTTTCTGAACCCCTTAATCTCTACCATTTTTAAAAAAAATAAGTGGTTTAGAAAGTAGATTCAAAGCACTACGACTCTTATTTTTGTTGTATCTTCAAATTTTGAGTGTAACTATCTTCAATTTCTCATCCAAATCAATCTTTCCTAATTTCAAAAAAAAGTGACCGCTTAAGATGCTTTTTTGGTCCCTTATTTCCAACACTTACACTTTGGTTGTTGGGTCAGTGCAGGATCATGGGGGGCCAAATTAGGCTTCTAAGTGGCAATGAAAAATCAAAAAAATTTAAATTTCAATGCAATAGTACTAAATTTTCAAGAAAAAATAAAAAGAAGGTGTTTGTCCAGCCACCCTAATGGGGAGAAAAAATAATTTATTTATTTTTCGAATCTTTCAATATAAGTAGAGGACACATGCTCGGATGTGACAAATATTTTTTGCAATTTTTAGGCAAGTAAATATTTAGTTATGAATTTTGTTGTAGGAATTATTAAAAATATTAAAAACCATTTGTCTCACAACCCTAACTTGGTCAAAAAATTATGATATTTTTTAAAACTACAATTTGTGAAGCATAGTGTTTGATACATCTTTTGGGTTCAAAAAATATTTAATCGTTTAAAAGTTATAGATATTTTTTAATCATCCTATCAATCAGGACTTTACACATAGTGCATGTAGAAAATTAATAATAATTACCTATTAAATTCAAAATAAAACATATATTATATCAGTAGAATGTTATCAATTTTCTAAACAAACTTTTTTTGTTTCATCAAAATCAAATGAAAAAATCCATCAGCATGAAGGTAAAGTTTGAAAAACTCTTGCAACCCATGTAAACACACTGGAGATGTTGTCTTTTTAGGTTGGTTGCCCCCAAGCCAAATACCGAAGCAATACCAAAGCAAAATAGGTATCCATTAATATCGGATATCTAATAAAAACGAATATCCATTTTTAACAAATAAATCATATATCCAATACAAAAATGGATATCCATTACTTATGGCTGCATAATGGATATCTATTATTAATGCCTAAGAAACAGATATTATGTTCCTCTATCATAAATCAACATTTTGGTGAATTTTCATGGCTCTAGGAGAGTTTTTGATCGGTTTTTCAAGGCAATTTTGGAGGCTACCTGGCGTTTTTTTGTCACAGTGCAAAATGTCAGGAAATCAATTCTATTGGATACCCATTTGAGTTTAGGATGCATTTTGGATTCTTGTAATAAATAGGATGTCATCTCCCCTATTCAAGATTACTACTACATGATGGTTTGGGCTCTTGGGAGTATATCCAATGAACACCAAGCCGAATGGAATTCATCTAAATTTAAGAAAGATCCTTTGAGATCCCTGATGGTTTGATTAATGATCCACATAAGTTTGTTTGGGGCTACCAAAATCTTGAAAGAGCATAAGAAATAATCTTACCAGTCTGTTTACGGTTAGAAGAACAAGCCTGATTTTCAAATAAAATGCTAACAATTCAGGAACTTCTCACTCTGTAGAGGCTATAAATTATATGGTGTCCTCAGTGAAGTAATGTTTCCAAAATCACTACAACCTTGGATACACCATTCACAAATAAGAAAAGAAATAGAATTAACTCTTAAATTTATTTTCAACTCTATATATTGTAATGAACAACTCATATGCTGAGCTTGAAGACAATGCATATCTTATCAGTAAGGATGATTCAACGTTGAGGAGAACCCAACTAAATGAATTATTGTTCTAGGAAGGATTCCTTATCATCCATGGGCAATTGGGCATAAATCATGAAATCTTACAAATTAGTTCTACCGTGAACTTCAATTAGTGAAAATTTACTCATGGTTTTTGAGATCCACATCAAATTGTGCCTTCAAAAGGGGCTAGTTATGTATTAAAACTTTAAAATCTGTATAAATAACTAGTAGATTTAGAGCATCAATTGCGCGAAAGGGAAATGTTACATCACAAGCCTCATACTAATACATTTTGGGGGCTTTGTTGGCTAGAGGTTATGGAAAGAGAGCTCAAGATATTTTATGCCTACGGAAAATATAATTTTGGCCCACCTACGACAGGAAGTTCGTTCTTTCAAAAGGGTGACAATCTGAGACAAATGTCAACACTTAAAACGACAGTAGTTGGTCTCTCCTTCCCAGTTCCACAAAGTGCACAATAGAAGAGTCATTTTCACCAGTTCAAAGTCTGGGTGCAAATGCATCTAATAATGTATGAAGGAAATAAAGGCACAAATGCATCATTCCAAAAAATTGAGATCCAAGACTGAATGCATATCAGAATAGGTGACTTCTACAGCAAGAAGAGCTTAGCACAAACATTTTTTAAACCTGTCAATGAAGATAATAGAGGAGAAAACAAGAAGTGAATAAGGATTCTTGTGACCAAGTGATCAAAATAGTGAAGGCCCCCTCAAATTACATATTACATTTTAATGTTGACATTGCAATGTAAAAGTTCTCAACTTCAACAATCCGAAAACAAAAACGTGCTACTGATAAAGTCTACCAAGCAATGTCAGAATTTATGAATGCACTATGTGTGTGGAAAACCCTCAAATACATAGCTTTAATGAGAATAAGATAGAGTTTCATGTTGTTGCCAAAGTTTATAGAGAAGCAGCAACAATAACCCTTCCCCTTTCTAATTTTAAAAGAGTTGGTTGTTCCCATTGTGCTCTTTCAGAAGGACTTGAATTACCTGGTGGAGTTGATCCAATTTCACCTATCCATCGGTCTAAGAAAATTCCTTACTTGTGGGCGGATGGCAATCATTAACTCCTGATCAAAGGAAGTAAGATTTTACAGATTATGTTGAAGCAAAAAATAAGCAACTTGTCCGAATTAGCCATACTTTACGTGAATTAGAAATGAGGTGCCATATTTTTGGAATAAAATATTATGTAAAACCTTTTGACATACTGACATCGCAAGAATGAGCTCTTAGAGGAGTTTAAAAAATAATTGTGAAAAGGAGGATAATTTGGAGAAGACTGCAAAGATGGTACTACTGAGATATGCTTCTGGGGATCATGGAGATAGCAATCAAGATATCATGGAGAGTCACCATTCGTTCCTTATTAAGATGTTCATGATTCCAAGTTTAAATCAAATTTTAAGGAACCTCATGAAGTTTACACGAACATTAATAATCTTTACAATGTCACTGAATATACAGAGGAGGATTTATTGGTTGATAAGTCAAAAGAAATTGTTGCCAAAGATTGGGAGGGAATAATGGAGGAGTTTTAGGTAGATAGAAAAAGGGCTCATCTGGAATACATAGGAGGCATTTCCAAGCATCACTGCAAAACAACCAGTAAAAAACCATAATACCAGTGCAATGTTGTGGCAAAGATTATCGAAGAGAAATACATGTATCAGAGTGAGATTATTAAAAGTATCTTCGAAGACCCCGATAGATAGCAAAGGGAAAAAATTTATCAAAAAGACTCCTCCATATCAGAGCGAGTATTTTCCAAGTCTCTTCGAATTCCTGAAAATAGGAGAAGCATACTATTAAGAAAATGTTGGGAGAAACATTAATATGGGCAAAAACAAAATATTATTCCTTTCCAATACAATGCAAGATGGTTTATTAAAATAATAATCACGTACAAGTAATAAAATTTCCCCCTCAATAATGTAAAATGAAATTATATTCTCATTGAGAGGTCAAATGTTTTCACCGAGAAGTATAAGAGCAACTATAGCAGAAGGTGTTTCTTGCACTAAAATAGGATGAGCTAAATAAGAACACCATAAATGATAATGTTTGCATCAATCAAGAAGACTTTTGCATGTCAGAGTAAATATTTTTGATCTCTTCGAAACCCTAATAAAATAATGAAAGCAGCATATCATCGAAGAGACCGAGATATTTCAGAGGGAGTAATCTCAAAGTCCTTCTGATATCTCAAAAACGGGAAGGGTGCATGCTTCATCAAAGAGAGAAGTAAACTTCAGCGGGAGTTAAAGATCAGTCTCTTCGATAGGGAAAAAATATGAATCATGGTGAAAGCTTAGGGGCGGATATAAATATTAAAATAGATGCTAATACAAAATGGGAGCCGGCTAATTACTAGACAAAATTCACCTATGCACATTAAAAAACACATAAAAAGATACATGCATGGCATGTCATCGTATGGGGGCCCATCAAATCATGCAGCTGAAAAGATGGAAGTAACGGAGCAGAAGAAATGAGAGTTAACGGAGGCAATGAGGGTGACCAAGAAGGAAGGTTTTGACGTGCATTTATTTGTCTGCAGAATAGGACAATGGATGTATACTAAATTCAAACTAACATTTATTCTCCGCCGCGTAATTTTTTCAAACTAAACATTTTTTTCCTCCCTAAATTTTTGAAATTAAGCATTTATTTCTATGCATTTAACTATAAAATTTTCAGCTAACCGTATTTTTGAATGTTTTAATTTGAAAGTAACATTAAATTTTAATTTGTCTTTATTTGATTTATATGTATACTAATTTTTATTATTTTTCTAATGTTGCTATTATTTAAAAATTCTTCCTTTTATAATATTCACAATATTTTGTGTTTTTTTTTTAATTTCTCTAATATCTTTAGCATTTGAATATTTAATTCTATAATATGTTTTTTGTTTTGTATTTATTACATCATTTGAATAAATTGAATTTAATTTTTAAAAAAATAGATTGGGAATCCAATTTGTAAAATCCTCTAGTTTTTATGTTTTACTTAATCCCTTATTATTTACTACATTTATTTAATTAAGATTATATTTTCTATTTTTAGTCTATTATCCATTTGTTAATTTTATTGCCCTTTTGTATATTATTATTAAACCTTACATCTCTTTAAACATTCCACTCTCTTACTATTCTTTTTTATTTTTAGTTGACTTTTGTTTACCAATTTTTATCAATATTTAGTTTATAGTTTTCTTAATTTAAGACGTAAATATTACATCATATTTTCTTACTATTTGTGTCTACTCCTATTATTTATAATATTTGAATAAATTAGCAAAATTAGTCATCTAGGATAACAAAAAAATGCTCATATTATTTGCAGTGTTGGAAAACACACTATCCCCTTGTGTAGGAAAAGTGGATAGTGGACATCATTAGAATCTAAGATGTATAGAAATAACTAACAGGGGACAGTGTGTTTTCCAACATTGGAAATAACTAATAGGGGACAATGTGTTTTCCAACATTGGAAATAACTAATAGGGGACAGTGTGTTTTCTAACATTGGAAATAACTAACAGGGGACAGTGTGTTTTCCAATAGGGGACAGTGTGTTTTCCAACAAGGGACAGTGTGTTTTCTGATAGAGAACAAAAAATGCTCACATTATCTGCAGTGTTGGAAAACACACTATCCCTTGTCAATTATTTTCTTATGGATTTGCAGTGTTGGAAAACACATTGTCCTTTGTCAGTTATGTAATGAAGTCCAGCTTCAAATTTTAGAACAACTCTTTGGTTACAGTAAAAAAAATGTCACATGGGCTCTTTCATTTTATTTGGCATTTGACTCTTTGCTCAAGAGTAACCTTAAGATAATGACATTTGAGGGGCCATTGGTCAATCCTTTGACTATTAAGCCTTATGCAATCTTTAATAAAGTTGTAAGGAATAATAGTGTTAAATAAAATATAAGTTTGAACTAGGTTAAAATGAGATAAATATAATTACTTTTGATAATTAAATTTAGATTGATAATTGTAATAATTTGTGAAAATTAAATGAGCAGGTTAGGTGTGTTTAGTTTTAAAATTGATGATGAAAAATGAAGTTTGTAATGTTGTTTTAAACCAATTTATCATTATTATGAATTTATCTATTTTGATCTAGTGAGTGCCTTGGAGTCTAAAGTATCTTAAAGATATTTTGGGTCAATTCTAACCATCATTTCCTTGATATATGATGTAGGATTGATTTTATTTACATGAGGTAGATGTTCGCTTTTTCCTCTAGATATCTATGTTAAAGTAGTGTAGATAGAAACATAGTTTAGGATTTTTTTTATTTGAGACATTGTTCAGGCTAATTTGATTAGTTTTATGTATCCCCCACCTACGAATCCCCCCAAGCTCCCCGCCCTTGAGCTTTGAAAAAACACTCCACCCTTGAGCTTAGAACAAGCAAAATACAATCACTGACAATCCACTGTGTTTTCCAACCTATGATTATTTTGTGCATTTCTTTTTCCATCATATGAGGAAATTGAAACACATTTTTTTCTCTAAGTAATAATTGTGGTAATTTTTTAAAGTTCATTTCATTACATTTGTACTCTCTAAATAAGAAAAGGTTTTCATTAAAATAAATTTAAGTTGGAAAACACTGGGTGTTATGAAACCTGCAACCCACATATTATTGTACAAAACCATCTACACAAATTAACCCAATTTGTTAGTCACCCCTCAAGTCAATTTAATTAGTTTTATGTATCCCCCACCTAGAAATCCTCTCCAAGATCTCCACACTTGAGCTTAGAACAAGAAGAATACAATCACTCACAACCCACAATGTTTTCCAACTTGCAATCATTTATCTATCTCTCAACTTCTTGAGAGCATGAAGAATATCTTCGTTCAATACATTATCTATCTCATTCACTTTGGTCAACTTATTTTCAAGTGTTTTCTGGTATGTCCCACAATCCATTTTACCGTATAGTGCAAGAGAAGGTACATAAGGAGCTCATGGTGAAGATGAATGTAATACAAACAAAATAAGCTCAAATAAAGTAAGCTATTGGGTGTATAGAACTAATCTCTTAAGTCAATAAATTATCTATTATCATTCTTCTAAACCATTCTCACCATTCCCCTCCATCATACCAACCCAAAAAAATTCTTTGTATCCCTCATCCATCCTATAAATCCATTTTGGGTACCTATTTCACACAATCCACCATGACATCTCCCCCTCCTACTAAGTCCATTTTGGGTTCTTCTATCCCTCCCACCCTACCACTCCCTATCTCCCTCCTTCCCTCTCTCTCTCCCTCACACACACAAAATCTATCCACCTATCCCTCCCTCTCTTCTTAACTCTCTATACCTACCTCTCCTACCTTACCTCTCTCTATCTTCCTCCTTCCCTCTTTCTCTCCCTCCCTCTATTTCTCCCACCCTACCACTCCCTATCTCCCTCCACCCCTCTATCTCTCCCTCCCTTTATCCCTCTCACACACACAACCTCTCTCCACCTACCCCTCCCTCCATCCCTCCCTAACTCTCTTTGTACCTATCCCTTCCACCATACCGCTCCCTATCTCCCTCCTTCCCTCTTTCTCTCCCTCCTTCTATCCCTCCCACCCTACCACTCCCTATCTCCCTCCTTCCCTCTTTCTCTCCCTCCCTCTATCCCTCCCACCCTACCACTTCCTATCTTAGAAATATATACAAGATTAAATATAATTATCTTTAGAGTATCCAAATCAATATAAAAACTAGCACAATTGTATAAATACCATAAGGTACTAGTAAGTGACAAATATTTTTTAAAATTTAAGATAAGTACATAGCATGCGGAATTATTGCATCATGCTAAAGGATATATGCCATTTATTTTTGGGAATCTTTGCCATGGTAGTATGAGAATAAATTCATACATTTGTATAAAGAGAATACTTACACTATGATGGAAATAAAGAAGCTATGGTTAAACTAGAGGAAGCATCTTGAGACTATTCTATAGTGTTTGACATGCACAATGATAATCCTATAAGTATTCCTTTACCAATATCAACTAAGTTGAGCCTACAACAATGCCCTAAATCTATGGAGGGAAAGAGGGATCTAGGGAGTGGTAGGGTGGGAGGGATAGGTATAGAGAGAGAGGGAGGGATGGTAGGTGGGGAGAGGTTGTGTGTGTGTGTGTGAGGGAGAGAGAGAGGATGAAGGAGGTAGATAGGAAGTGGTAGGATGGGAGGGATAGAGGGAGGGATAGAAAGATGGAAGAAGGGAGATAGGGAATGGTAGGGTGGGAGGGATAGAAGGAGGGAGAAAAAGAGGGAAGGATGGAGATAGGGAGTGGTAGAGTGAGATGGATAGGTACACAAAGAATTATGGAGGGATGAAGGGAGGGGTAGGTAGAGAGAGGTTGTATGCGTGTGTGAGGGAGAGAGGGAGGGAGAGAGAGGGGGAAGGAGGGATATAGGAAGTGGTAGGGTGGGAGGGATAGAGGGAGAGAGAGAAAGAGGGAAGGAGGGAGATAGGGAGTGGTAGGGTGGGAGGGATAGAGGGAGGGAGAGAAGGAGGGATATAGGGAGTGGTAGGTAGGGAGGGATAGGAATAGAGATAGTTATAGAGGGGTAGGTGGAGAGAGGTGTGTGTGTGTGTGTGAGGGAGAGAGGGAGGGAGATAAAGAGGAAAGGAAGGAGATAGGGAGTGGTAGGGTGGAGGGATAGATGAAGGGAGATGAGGGAAGGAGGGAGATAGGGAGTGGTGAACAATTTGGTTTTAAATGATAAGGAAAAGGAAAAATTAGATAAAGGGAAAGAGAGGAAATAAGGGAGACATGCAAAAGTAGGTAGAGAGAGGTATGGTTGAAGGAATAGAGGGATAGGTAGGTAGAGAGAGTGAGGAAAATATGAAACACAAATTTTTTCTCATCTCCATTTTTCTTACCTATTAAAAACCCCTACTATTCATTGTCATGATCTTCTAACTTTTTTTTCATATCTTTTACTTGAATCTTTAGATCAACTACTCCCTCATCAACCCTTAGGATAGAAACATCCCTTTCTTGGATAGAGTTTTCAATGTATTGAATACTTTTATGTAGATTTGTATCCACCTTTTTCTTAGCTTTGAGAGTGTCTTTACGATTAGAGAATGTAGATGTTTCTTTTAACAAGTTCTTTACAATACTTTCCTAACTTTTTAGATAAGACTTCCATGTCTCCACCCAATTGATTCTCTTTTTTTCCACTTAGATCTGATTTTTCCTTTTCCTTTTCATCTATTTCCAATTGTATTTGTTCCATTGAATTCTTAAGTTCAAGAATCTTTGAGTTCATTTGTTCAACTCCACTTATAGCACCATCTCTCACTTTATTTTCTTGTACAAATTCATATGTAACTATTCCATTGCATGAAACTATAAATGATTAATTTTATCCATATTTACACTATAATTGATTAATTGAACAATTGAAGGCTCACTTTTACCATGTATTTGATGCAATCATAATAATTAATCATTCAAAATTTTCCCCAAATATGTTTATAAGGCATGTGGATAAGAGTTTGAAATATTCAAATGCCTTATAAAGATATGAATTATTAAAGAAAGTGATAGAGCAACTAGAGTTTTTTTAAATAGTGATGGTATCGATAAAGAACTAGTACAAAGGAGAAGTCTCTTTAGAAATATATACAAGATGAAATATAAGCATTATAAATTCAAAAAATGGTAGTAAATATATGTTATCACCAAAAGAGATGGTTGATAAGTTAAAATTGAAAAGGTTAGAATATCCAAGTCCATATATAATTTCACAATTGTAGAAATAACATAAGATACTAGTCAATGAGCGAGGGAGGGAGAGATAGATTTGAAAAGAAGTTATCACTAGATCATTATAGAGGGAGGGAGAGATAGATTTGAAAATTAGTTATCTACCTCTCCCTCCCCCCTCTCTCTCTCTCTCACAAGATCTCTTTCTTTATACCTCTCCCACCCTACCTTTGTATCTAGATTTACCTACATCTTTATTTATTCCTTGCACCTTACCTCTATGTACCTACACCTCTCTCCCTCCCTCTTTCCCTCTCTCTCTCCCTCCCTCCCTCTCTCTATCTGCACTCACCCTCTCCCTCTTGACATAACTTTCCCTCAATCCATCCCACCCACCTCTCTTTCTACCTACCTCTCCTTCCTTCCCAACTTCCCCCCTCTACCTACTTCTAACTCCTATTCCCTCTCTACTTTCCCTATATGCATAGACAATATGATTGTAATGAAAACATTTTGTTATTTAGAGAGTAAAAATGTAATGAAAGGCACCTTAAAAATTTACATCTATTATTGAGAGGTTTTGTATTGCATATGAATTTGTGCAAGCAAAGAAAGTGAGAGATGGTGCTATAAGTGGATTTGAAAAAATGAAATCAAAGATTCTTGAACAAGTAAGAATTTCATGGAACAAATACAACTGGAAATAGATGACAAGGAAAAGGAAAAATTAGATCTAAGTGCAAAAAAGAGAATTAGTTGGGTGGAGACATGAAAGTATTATCTAGAAAGGTAAAAAAGTCTTGTAAAGAACTTGTTAAAAGAATTATTAGATAGATAGTGTATAGAAATCTATGATGCAAACCCCATCATATATCTATCAAGCCCCATAAACCAATCATTTCTTGATTATGTGTCAATCCATCCCATCCTAGGTTACCTTACCACATCTTCACCTCCTACCCTTCCATATCACTTACAGTATATTGGGGGTACATATCTACATCTAACTTTTTGATTTGGATCTTATGATAGTGTAAGTATTCTCTTTATAAAAAATTATGAATTTATTATCATATTACCATGTCCAAGATTCCCAACAATGATATATCCTTTAACATGATGCAATAATTCCTCATGATAATCGTAAATTTTAACAAACATTGATCACTTACTAGCACCTTATGTTATTTCTACAATTATTAAATTTTAACAAACATTTATCAAAAGAAAAGGAGGTTCATGTTGTTGAGAGAGAGTTGCAATCTAAAAGATGTGAAGTTGAGAAAATAAATACAACAATGGAAGGTGTTCCATATGAAGAATGGTGCATGTAGACATTAGAAAACTAGCGTTTGCAAGAATTTGAGGTAGTTCAAAATTTGAAGATTGGTATTAGGCACCTTGAGGCTCAATTAGGAAATGTTCAATTTACCTATACTGATCCTGTAAAGCATTTTGATAGATAAAAATTCAAAGGTGTTGTTGCACAACATATAAAAGTTTAAAGTACATTAAATGTAAATTTTGAAGGTGACTTTCATTACACTCATATTGTGTAAATAACAAAAGGTTTTAATTACATTAATACTCACTTTATTCATTTGATTGCAACAAAAAATGCTCACATTATTTGCAGTGTTGGAAAACACATTGTCCCTTGTCAATTATTTCCTTATGAAAATGCTCACATTATTTCTAGTGTTGGAAAACACACTGTCCCCTGTCAATTATTTCCTTATGAAAAGTTATTTATTTTTCAAACATATGAAGAAATTTAAACACAATGTTTACTCTAAGACTTTTTATAAATTTTGAAGGTGAATTTCATTACATTCCTACTATGTAAATAACAAAAGGTTTTTCATTACATTCTTATTATTTTGTAAACTTATAGGTTGGAAAACACTGTGTGTTATGAAACCTGCAACTACTCCCTTTCCACCTACCCCTCTTTCTTAAAATTACTCTGTGTTAATTTATAAAATTACATTCTCTCTCATTCCACCTAACCCTCCCTTTATTGTTCATTGCCTCCCTCCCTCTCTCTCCCTCCCCCCATTCCTCTATACTTCTACATTTCCATTTTCCCATTGCACATAGTGCACATGCTCCTTCCTATATCTTACCTTCCCTCTTTCTCTCCCTCCCTCTATCCCTCCCTCTATCCCTCCCACCCTACCACTTCCTATCTCCCTCCTTCCCCCTCTCTCTCCCTCACACACAGACACAGACACAACTTATCTTGATAATGTATTATCTAAAGAGATTCTTCATTCTCTTGAGAAGTTGAGGAAGGTGTGTTTGTAGTATGTGCAATGCTAAAATGGAAATACAAAAGTGGATAAAGTCAAGAGGTTTTGTATTACATATTATTTTTTGCAAGAAAAGAAAATGAGAGATGATGCTATAAGTGGATTTGAACAAATGAAGTCAAAGATTCTTGAACTTAAGAATTTCATGGAATAAATACAATTGGAAATACTTCTATATATCTCTCATCTCTCACTATCCCTCCTAACCTTCCTTTCCCTCCATTTTTCCCTCTTTCCCCCATCTCTCTCTTTCCATCTACCCCTCCCTTTATTGTTTCCTCCTTCCTTTCCTCTCTCCCTTACCAAATTTGAGTGATATAATTCTCCCTCTTTCCCCCATCTCTCTCTTACCAAATTTATCATAATTTTGTAACTCAAATGACAATAAGGTATAATGCTCCAATTAACCACTTAGAAGATAGTGATGACACCTATATCAATTAGGTGTTGTATTTTTGTTTTAGTGCTTCGAATTGATTATCAAAATGAACTATCACTTAATGAAATACACAAGAGAGAGGTGTTGAATAATAATGCTTATGACCTTTATTATTCACATGAGGAACTAGGATTATCAATTGATATCTTCTAAAAGAATGGATAGGACATGTTTAGGGAGGTCACCTTGTGATGTGTATAGGATCATTGGTTATGTTTGGATGAAATCAAAGAAGGTTGGTTACTTGATAGGGGCTTGCAAGAAATAGAAATTATTTTCAATACAAGGAAATGGTACCAAAGGGGTAGTGAGTAAAGAAGTTGGAGAAATGAAATGGTGAGGATTTATGACAATAAGGGGTGGCTCATTTATAGGGGGAATATAGGGTTGAATTATATACACAAGAGAGAGGTGTTGAATGAAAAATTTTAGGACCTTTGTCCCTCTTTGCCCCATCTCTCTCTTTCCATCTACCCCTCACTTTATTGTTCACTCCCTCCTTCCCAGATAAGACTTTCAAATAAGACTTGTCTACCTTTTCAGATAGGACTTTCATGTCTCCACCCAATTGATTCTTTTTTTTTGCACTAAGATCTTATTTTTCCTTTTCCTTATCATCTATTTCCAATTGTATTTGTTTCATAGAATTATTAAGTTCAAGAATCTTTGACTTCATTTGTTCAACTCCACTTATAGTATCATCTCTCACTTTATTTGCTTGCAAAAATTCATATGCAATACAAAACTGCTTGACTTTATCCACTTTTGCATTGCTATTTTCCCCTTGCACATACTTCACATAAAAGGAACATCTCACTCTCTCCCTCACACATAAAAGGAAAGTCTCACTCTCTATATAGATAGCTCTCTCACCCTACCACTTCCTATAAGAAATAATTTTAGAGAACATCAAGATCAAATAGAAGCTATGAAATATTAAAGAACAATGTGATAGAGAAACTAGGTCAATTTGATTAGTTTTAGTGCAAGAGAAGGTACATAAGGAGCTCATGGTGAAGAGGAATGCAATATAAAATAAATAAACTCAAATAAAGTAAGTTAATCAATTGATAGAAATAACTACTATATAAGTACTCATCATGGTTGAAGGTACTCTCATTGGTCCTCATATCTTACCTATCTACTTGTGCTCCCTAGGTTGCCATCTATGAAATTTATTTTCAATTTTATACTGTATTATTATATAAATAAATATATATTATTATTTCATAATTATATTAAATTGTAAATTATATATTAGTTTTAGGATGGGGTGATGGATGGTGGATATGGATATAAGGAAGGGGAAATGGAATGTTAATGTAATGGGAGATACATAACAATTTGGATGAAAAGATGCATGGATAATCAATTGATTATGATCGATGAAAGATTATTAGATTAAGAAATCTATATTAGCCTAATGAACCTAATGTATTAATAAATGATGATGGATGACGGTTGATATGGTGCATTATGATATATGGATGTAGGTTTCATGCCATGGTACATTAGATGCAAGAGTAGGAAAAGTGGAAGATGAAATATAGAAGGAGAAATAGGGATGAGGGGAGCCAAGTACACATGAAATCAATTATTAGGTGAGGAATATGGAATACATGAGATATGTGGCTAGGGATGGCATAAAATAAAAATATATATATGAAGGGATGGGGGATTATGAATGCAATAATTAAATTGATGGAAATTGTGAGAAGTTTTATAAGACGATAGAAGTTACCAAAAAGGAATACTTGATTAGAAATACAATTTAATTTTCCTCTAACTTCTACTAATGATGAATCAAATTCTATACTCTCTTAAATAAAATCCATGAAAGAGGAGATGGAGGCATGAAAAAAAACAAGACGTGGGACTTGGTTGATTGAGTTGAATCTAAGGAATCCATTGGTTGCAAGTGGGTGTACAAGAAGAAATTTAGAGTAGAAAAAACATTAGAAAGGTATAAGGATAGTTGTTGCAATGTGTTATTCTAGGTATAATGAATATAATTTAATGACATATTTTATCTTGTATCTATGTTGAATTTTATTAGTATGTTGTTGTTTATAGCTATACCTTTTTATTTTTAAGTCAAAAATAATAATTTTGATAGAACATTATCGTGTGGAGATTTAGATGAGTAAATCCATATTGTTCAACCTAAATAATTTTAAATAAGGGGTGTAGAACATTGGGTTTGTAAACTAAAAGGGTCTTTGTATGAATTAAAGTAGTCACCATGTATGTTGTATCAAAAATTTGATCCATATGCATTAGAATTGGGTTTTCCAACGAATCAAGTCGAGATAATCATAGCTTTGCATGTTGATGATTAGGAATAATGAAGTGTTCATTATAGAACTCAAGGTTTGGCTACATTCTAGAAACTTTAGAGTCAATATCTTCACTCTTAACATAAACATTGAAGTGTGTTTTCCAACAGGGAACAAAAAAATGACAGTGTGTTTTCCATAAGGGAAATAACTAATTGGAAATAACTAACAGGGGACAATGTGTTTTCCAACATTATTTGTCATGTTGGAAAACACATTGTCCCTTGTGGAAATAATTGATAAGGGACAATGATGGAAAACACGCTATCTGCTGATAGTTATTTCTAATTAGTTATTTCTCTATTGGAAAACACACTGTCATTTGTTTCCTTATTGGAAAACACACTATGTCATTTTTTGCTCCTTGTTGGAAAACACACTATCCCAACTGATTCTCTTTTTTTACACTTAGATCTGATTTTTCCTTTTCCTTGTTATCTATTTCCATTTGTATTTGTTCTATCAAATCCTTAAGTTCAAGAATCTTTGAGTTCATTTGTTCAACTCCACTTATAACATCATCTCTCACATTATTTACTTGCACAAATTCATATGCAATACAAAACCTCTTGACTTGTCATCAGGATTCAAAACCTTTACTGAAGTGTTATTGCTGAGTTTTCATGTAGGAGATGAGATCTCACTGAAGTGTTATTGTTGAGTTTTCATATTAGAGAAAGGCATTCTTGATTTCTATTTTTCACAAATTTTTGACACAACTTCTTTCTAGAAGCTTGTTTTCTTATCTGTAGTGTGTTTTCCAACATTATTTGTAGTGTTGGAAAACACACTATCCCTTATCAGTTATTTCCACAAGGGATAGTGTGGTTTCCATCACTGCAAATAATGTTGGAAAACACAATGTCCCCTATTAGTTATTTCCAATTATTTATTTCCTTGTTGGAAAACACACTGTCATTTTTTTGTTCCTTGTTGGAAAACACAGCGTCCCCTATTGGAAAACACACTGTCCATTTTTGGAAAACACACTGTCCCCTTTTGGAAAACACACCGTCCCCTATTGGAAAACACACTGTGTCCTCCTTCAAATTTGAAAACCCATTGTCCCCTATGTAGGAAAAGTGGATAGGGGACATCATTAGAATGTAAGAAGCAATTAGGACAGAGAGGAAGTAGGTTGTGTACAACGTTTGAAATATCAAAAAGCATAAAATTTGAAAAACCACCAATTCAAATGCCTCTTGAACACTTACAGTGAGACCTACAATACAATAGATCAATCATTGTTTCCAGAGAAACATTATCAACAATTCTGAAAATTGCTTCCACGATACACATGTACGGAAATTATGTGGTAAGTGTGCAATCTTAATTCATGCTTCTCCAACTAGTGATGTATGTTTCTATTTGTCTCTGTCCTATTTTATCTCAGTCGTTATAGCTAACACAAACTATATTTATAATATGAGAGTTCCATGGTTTTTCATGAAATAAGAACCAAGACCCAAAAGTATAAACTTAATATTACCAAATTTTTCAAATCCTACAAAGCCAAAACAACTTTATGCCTTGCAAATAGAAAAAAATATTGCCACCCAACTCACAATTATACAATAGAACACTAGCAGGAATTATATCTTTCCAACTAATAATGTGTTCCCTTCAAATAACACTACATTTTAATTAATATATTTAATGTACAATTGGTTGAACCATGGTGTTGTGGTTCTTGTCATCAAGATTCAAAACCTTTATTGAAGTGTTATTGCTGAGTTTTCATGTAGGAGATGAGATATCGCTGAAGTGTTATTGTTGAGTTTTCATATTAGAGAAAGGCATTCTTGATTTCTTTTTTTCACAAATTTTTGATACGACTTCTTTCTAGAAGCTTATATTCTTATATGTAGTGTGTTTTCCAACATTATTTGTAGTGTTGGAAAACACACTATCCCTTATCAATTATTTCCACAAGGGACAGTGTGGTTTCCATCATTGCAAATAATGTTGGAAAACACACTGCCCCCTGTTAGTTATTTCCAATTAGTTATTTCCTTGTTGGAAAACACACTGTCATTTTTTGTTCCCTGTTGGAAAACACACTATCCCCTATTGGAAAACACATTGTCCCCTTTTGGAAAACACATTGTCCTCTATTGGAAAAAACACTGTGTCCACCTTCAAATTTGAAAACCCACTATCCCCTGTGTAGGAAAACACATTGTCCCCTGTGTAGGAAAAGTGGACAGGGGACATCATTAGAATGTAAGAAGCAATCAGGACAGAGACGAAGTAGGTTGTGTACAACGTCCGAAATACCAAAAAGCATAAAATTTGAAAACCCACCAATACATTATGTGTTATCATTCTTCCAAACCATTTTTCACCATCCCCCTCCATTATACTAGCCCAAAAACATTATCCCTATCCCTCTTTGACGCTATAAATCCAATTTGGGTGCCTATGTCCCATAATCCACCATCACATCTCCCCCTCCTACTAAGTCTAAGATATTATTTTTTTTATGTTTCCATACCATTTCCCATTTATAATTATTACTGTATAGTTTTTTATCATGTTTATATCAAATGTTATTATTTTTTTGTAGGATTAAAATTCTAGTTCTACCCTATTGGTTGTAACATATTTATGGTAATTTATCAAAACTAAAAGATCTAATTATCTCCAATGTTTGAAATTTACATAAAATTATAATTTCATCACATGATTTTGGATGGAGAGATAGGGATCTTCATATCTTAATTTCACACAAAATAAAATCAATTGAATTAGAAAATTTAAAATACATTTCATATCTGGCAACCCAGGGAGCACATGTTAGGTAAGATATGAGGACCAATGAGAGTACCTTCAACCATGATGAGTACATATATAGTAGTTAGTTCTATTAATCCAATAACTTACTTTATTTGAGTTTCTTTATTTTTATATTGCATTCATCTTCACCATGAGCTCCTTATGTACTTTGACTATGTTAAGAGGCTTCCAGGGGTATACCACATGTGTAGACCTATTAGGATTGGAATGTGTGCTAGAAACTAGAAACTAGAAATTATTCAATGGTAGGAAATCTAAGATTTCTAGAAACACTTTGTAGCATGTTGTACACACACTAATTCCACCATATTTGATCTTTAATCCTACATATTAATTCATCATAGCCAATTCCCTCTAACATTGAACCATGTTGACTAATTAATTTAATTACTTAATTAATTGCACCATGTCATAACATTATATTTCACATTTGTTTATCTTTAAGCCTCCTTTTTCTTAGCTTTGAGAATGTCTTTATGATTAGAGAATGCAAATGTTTCTTTTAACAAGTTATTTACAAGAATTTTCTACCTTTTCAGATAAGACTTTCATGTCTCCACCCAACCGATTCATTTTTTCTATACTTAGATCTGATTTTACCTTTTCCTTATCATCTATTTCCAATTCTTTTTGTTCCATGGAATTCTTAAGTTCAAAAATCTTATCATCTAGGGAAAGTGCTACTATACCCTTTGATCCTTGAATTGCACCATCCCTCACAATAAGAGTATGCAAATAGAACCCTTTACCCTTCATTAACATCGAAACATTTTATTTTAGGTGTGTGCTACCATTTTTTCTATTAAAAACATCCAACTATACCAAGAATATATTTCTAAAGAGACTTCTCCTTTGTACTAGATCTTTTTCAATATCGTCATTGTTTTAAAAAACTCTAGTTTCTCTATCACTTTCTTCTTTAATAATTCATACCTTCTATAATAAATTTGAATATTTCAAACTCTCATCCACACATGCCTTATAAACACATTTGAGGAAAATTATGAATGATTAATTATGATGATTGCATCAATTACATGGTAAAAAAGAGCCTTCTTCAATTGTTTAATTAATCAATTATAGTGTAAATATGGATATAACATTAAAATCATTTATAGTTTAATCAATTCATTATTCAAATTATTCAATTAATCATTTATAATGCAAATATGGACAACATTAGTAAAAAAAAATGTATTAACTAAAAATCCATATTGAACTTAAGAATTCCATGGAATAAATACATTCCTCTATACTTCACTCTATCGCTCCTCTCTCACCATCCCTCCTAAACTTCCTCTTCCCATAGGTGGAGAGAGGGATGGATGGATAGGGGGAGGGAGAGACATGGAGAGGTAGGTAAAGAGAGGTAAGGTTGAAGGAATAGAGGGATAGGTAGGTAGAGAGAGTGATGGGAGATAGGGAAAGTAGAGAGGGAAGAGGAATAATAAAGTGTTGATTTTTACAAGACTTGTCTACCATTTTAGATAAGGGTTGATTTTTCGTTTTCCTTATCATATATTTCTAATTGTATTTGTTCCATGGAATTATTAAGTTCAAGAATATTTGACTTCATTTATTCAAATCCACTTATATCATCATCTCTAACTTTCTTTTCTTGTACAAATTCATATGCAATACAAAACCTCTTGACAAAGGGATAAAGGGAGTGACAAAGAGAGGGGTAGGTGGAAAGAGAGAGAGGAGGGAATAGGGACAAAGGGAGGAAGAGGAAGGTTAGGAGGGATGGTGAGATAGGAGTGATAGAGGGAAGTATAGAGGAATTGGGATAGGGAGAGGGCGAGGGGGGTGGCTTGTTTATAGAGGGAATATAGAGAGAGTTAGGGAGAGAGGGAGGCGTAGGTAGAGAGAGATAGTGGAGAGATGTTGTGTGTGTGTGAGGGAGAGAGGGAGGCATAGGTAGAGAGAGATAATGGAGAGAGGTTGTGTGTGTGTGAGGGAGAGAGAGGGAGAATGAGATACATAGTGAGTGGTAAGGTGGGAAGGATAGAGGTACATATAGAGAGAAATAAGTTCTTCCAAACTATATTGAAATCATTTTTTTTAACTCTTAATAAATAATTTGTAAAGGATAAAAATGGAGGGGATTTTAATATGGAATGATATCTCATTAATACAACCAATTATTTCATGAAATTCTCACCTCCCCTAAAAACTAAAGGCTAGGAGCAAGGTTCTAGTGCATGTTATTCCCCAATCCAAGATCACCACCTACTATCCCAATTACCTCCCTATTTCTCTCCCTCACTATCTCCACCTACTAATAGGGGATAGTAAGTGGGATAGAGGGAGGGAGAGAAAGAGGGAGGTAATTGGAACCTAGGTACAAGGTTATAGTGAATGTTATTCCCCTAGAGGGGAGGGATAGGTTATCACAATGCTTATGAATATTTGAAAGTAGTTATCACTAGATCATAATAAAGGGAGGGAGAGAGAGAGGGAATGGGGGTTATCAATGGTGGAGAGCTCGGGGACGATTTGTAGGGGGGATACATAAAACTAATCAAATTGACTTAAGGGGTGACTAACCAATTGGGTTGTTATGTGTAGAGGGTTTTACAATAGTATGTGGGTTGCAGGTTTCATAACACCCGATGGTTTCCAACATGCAATTATAGTAATGATTTTTTTTCTTAATTAGAGAGTGTGAATGTAATGAAAGTAACATTCAAAATTAAATTAAATTTGATGATAAAATCTCCTTATCTTTTACTTCCTTTTCTAATTGGTTAATTTTTTTTTTTTCTATAGTTTTAGCTCTCCCAACTATTTCTTTTGCATCTACAAGTTGATCATCGACACATTTTTCCTCATAACAATTATGTCTTTATGAAACTAAATTTATATTTTTTATAGGGTAGGAGAGGTGGGTATAGAGAGAGTTAGGGAGTGAGGGAGGAGTAGGTGGAGAGGTTGTGTGTGTGAGAGAGAGAGAGAGGGAGGGAGGGATAGATGGAGGGAGAGAAATAGGGAAGCAACTCTAGATAGAGAGAGGTATGGTAGGAGAGGTAGGTATAGAGAGAGTTAGGGAGAGAGGGAGGGCTATGTGGAGAGAGGTTGTGTGTGTGAGAGAAAGAGGGAAGGAGGGGGATAGGGAGTGGGGAGTAAGTGGAGAAAGGTTGTTTGGGAAGGAGGGGTAGAGAGGGGGAAGGGGGAAGCTAGGGAGTGGTAAGGTGGGAGGGATAAAGATATATAGAGAGAGAGGGTGGGAGATGTATGTATAGAGAGAGAGAGGGAAGGAGGGAGGGAGGGATGGATGGATAGGTGGAGAAAGGTTGTGTGTGAGAGAGAGGGAGAGAGGGAGGGAGAGAGATAGGGAAGAAGGGAGATAGGGAGTGGTAGGGTGGGAGGGATAGAGTGGGGGATAGAAAGATGGAAGGAGGGAGATAGAGAGAGGTAGGGTAGGAGATGTAGGCATAGAGAGAGTTAGGGAAAGAGGTAGATCTAGGTGGAGAGATGGAGGGAGAGAGATAGAGATAGGTGGAGAGAGGTTGTGTGGGAAGGAGGGAGAGAGAGAGAGGGGCAAGGAGGGAGATAGGGAGAGGTAGTTAGAGAGATTTAAGGTGAACAAAATAGAGAGAGGTAGGTAGAGAGAGGGATATAGGTAGGGTGGGAGAGGTAGAGAGAGGTGGTATGTATGTGAGAGAGAGAGAGAGGGGAGAGGTAGAGAGGGGTAGGTAGAGTGAGGGAGTTGTGGGTGGGAGGTATGGAGGGAGGGAGAGAGAGAGGGAAGGAGAGAGTGAGTGATAAAGGGGGGTAGATGGAAAGAGAGAGGGGGGGAGAGATGGACAAAGGGAGGGAGAAGAAGGTTAGGAGGGATAGTGAGAGAGGAGTGATAGAGAGAAGTATAGAGGAATGGGGGGAGGGAGAGGTCTAGTGAGTTAGCATGGGAGAGATAAAGGGAGAGAGGAAATAAGGGAGACATGGAGAGGTAGGTAGAGAGAGGTAAGGTTGAAGGAATAGAGGAAGATGTATGTAGAGTGAGGGGAGATAGGGAAAGTAGAGAAGGAAGGGGAGAGAGAAGTAGATAGAGGGGGAAGTTGGGAAGGAGGGAGATTTAGGTAGAAAGAGAGGTGGGAGGGATGGATTAAGGGAAAGGTAGGTAGAGAGGGAGAGGGTGAGTGGAGAGAGAGAGGGAAAGAGGGAGGTGTAGGTAGATAGGTAAGGGTGTGTGCAAGGGAGAGAGGGAAGGAGGAGATAGGGAGTGGTAGGGTGGGAGGGATAGAAGGACCCAAAATAGAATTACTAGGAGGGGGATATGTAATGGTGGATTGTGGCACATAGGCACCAAAATTGGATTTATAGCATGGGGGAGGGATAGGGATATTTTTTTTGGGTTGGTATGATGGAGGGGGATAGTGAAAAACTATTTTGAATAATGATAATACATAATGTATTAACTCAAGAGATTCTTCTTTCTCTTGAGAAGTTGGGAAAGGAGCATGTGCACTATGTGCAATGGGAAAATGGAAATGTAGAACTGGAGGCAACATGTACTAGAATGTATAAAATGAAAAAGGGATATGCTCTAAAAACACATGAAAATAAGTAGACCAAAGTGAATGAGATAGATAATGTATTGACTAAAAAGATTCTTCTCATTCTTGAGAAGTTGAGGAAGGTGTGTGTGCAATATATGCAATGGGAAAATGGCAATGCAAAAGTGGATAAATTCAAGAGGTTTTGTATTGTGTATCAATTTGTGCAAGAAAATAAAGTGAGAGATGATTGTATAAGTGGAGTTGAACAAATGAAGTCAAAGATTCTTGAACATAATAATTTCATGGAACAAATATGATTGGAAATAAATGATAAGGAAAAGGAAAAATTAGATCTAAGAACAAAAAAATAAATAGTTGGAAGTGTTGAACTATAGAAAAACAATAGAAGACTAAAATTAACCACTTAGAAAAGGAACTAAAAGATAAGAATAATATTTCATGTATTGTTTTATTTCATTACAAACTACTACTTCATCTTTCTTCAATTTCTTCATTATAAGGACTTTCAACACCAGCTTTATGTCTCTCTTTTGGGTTAATCCATAATCATTGTTGCATTAATCCATTAGGTTAAACCTTAAACCATAAACCATAAACCTAACATCTATCATCATTGCATTAATCAATTGCATGAAACTATAAATGATTAATGTTATATATATTTACACTATAATTGATTAATTAAACAATTGAAGAAGGCTCTTTTTTACCATGTAATTGATGCAATCATCATAATTAATCATTCATAATTTTCCTCAAATGTGTTTATAAGGCTTGTGGATGAGAGTTTGAAATATTAAAATTCTTTATAGAAGCTCACATTATTGCAGTGTTGGAAAACACACTATCCCTTGTCAGATTTTCTTATGAAAAGTTTTTGGTTCGCACACACCAAAAATGTAATGAAGTCCACCTTAAAATTTTAGAAAAACTATTTGGTACAGTAAAAATGGCATTTCACTTTCTTCATTTGATTGAAACACAAAAATGCTCACTTTATTTGCACTATTGGAAAACACATTGTCCCTTGTTAATTATTTCGTTATGAAAAATGCTCACATTATTTGTAGTGTTGGAAAACACATTGACCCCTGTCAATTATTTCCTTATGAAAGATGCTCACATTATTGGAGTGTTGGAAAACACACTGTCCCTTTTCAGATATTTTCTTATGAATTTTTTTTGATTTGTACACACCAACAATGTAATGAAGTCCACCTTCAAAAATTTAGAACAACTATCTAGTACAGTAAAACTAGAATTTCACTTTCTTCATTTGATCGAAACAAAAAAAATGCTCACATTATTTGTAGTTTTGGAAAACACACTATCCCTTGTCAATTCTTTCCTTATGAATTTGTAGTGTTGGAAAACACAATGTCCCTTGTTAGTTATGTAATGAACTCCACCTTCAAATTTTAGAACAACATTGGAAATAACTAACAGGGGACAATGTGTTTCCAATAGGGAACAAAAAAATGCTCACACTATTTGCAATGTTGGAAAACACACTGTCCCTTGTAGAGTTGCATAAAAAAGAACTCAAAAGAGGCATTCTCATGGCTGAAAAAGTAGGCACAACAGAGTAACTTCTCCATAATTTAAGGTAATGGAAATCAACCCCATTGCAATCTTCCACAACAAGGGCCTCATGTTGGTGTTCTACTTGGTGGTGATTTGAAAAGCTATATGTGCCTTTAGTACTTGATTGGACTTTGTTTTACCATTTTTCACAATGGATTAACAAAAAAACATGTATGTAGCTACTAAATCATCAGCAAATGTACAACTATGTTCCATATACGAAAGAAAAGCCAATAATAAACAATTAAATTGAATAGAAATATCTTAAAGAGTTAACTTTCAATAAACTCAAATGAAGCTTCCATCTCTCTCACCATAATATGATATGAAAATTTCTTTCAAAGTTGAATATTGAAGTTTTAAAATGTGTAACCACATTTTGCATGTTTTCTAACCAGTTGGTAGACTACTTGACAAAATTCATCTACCATTTATGCTTTGATGTATGTCCATACACTGTTCCAAAGCTAGATACAAACTTCGCTAGATTTTCATCATGTTGTTTGCTTCTTTCTTATATTTTCTATGTATATGTTGAATATTCACCTTCCAAAAATGCTTGATAATAAGAAGAATGGCTTTGATAGTGTAACATATATCAACTGATTTGAAGAATCTTTTATTCATGACTTTAACTAGATATATTTTCATTCCCCATAAACTTTTAGAGAGCTTATTGACCTAACTTATTGAGCTTATTTGGAAAACACACAGGGGATAGTGTGTTTTCCAACACTGCAAATTCATAAGGAAATAATTGACAAGAGACAATGTATTTTCTAACACTGCAAATAATGTGAGCATTTTTTATTCCATGTTGGAAAACACATTGTCCCCTATTGGAAAACACATTGTCCCCTATTATTTATTTCCAATGTTGGAAAACACACTATCCTATGTTGGAAGAACAGGTAATATGAAAACACACTGCCGTTTGTTAGTTATTTCCAATGTTGAGGTAGGTAGAGAGAGGTAAGGTTGAAGGAATAGAGGGAGAGGTAGGTAGAGAGAGTGAGGAAAAGATGCAACACAAATTATTACTTATCTCCATTGTTCTTACCTATTAACACCCCCTACTATTCATTGTCATGATCTTCTAACATTTTTTCATATCTTTTACTAGAATCTTTAAATCAACTACTCCCTCATCAACCCTTAGGATAAAAACATCCCTTTCTTGGATAGATTTTTCAATGTCTTGAATACTTTTATGTAGCTTTGTAGCCACTTTTTTCTCAACTTTGAGAGTGTCTTTATAATTAGAGAATGTAGACCTTTTTAGATACTCCTTTCATGTCTCCACCCAACTGATTCTCTTTATTTTCACTTAGATCTAATTTTTCCTTTTCCTTATCATCTATTTCCAATCGTATTTGTTCCACGAAATTATTATGTTCAAGAATCTTTGACTTCATTTGTTCAACTCCACTTATAGCATCATCTCTCACATTCTTTACTTACACAAATTCATATGCAATACAAAACCTCTTGAATTTATCCACTTCTATATTTCTATTTTCCCATTGCACATACTGCACATGCACCTTCCTCAAATTCTCAAGAGTGGGAAGAAACTCTTCAGTCAATACACTATCTATCTCATTCACTTTGGTCTACTTTTTCAGATTCCTTTTCCATTTCAATTTCTCAAGAGAAGGAAGAATCTCTTAAGTCAATGCATTATGTGTTATTTGAAGAAGTTGAAATGGAAAGGGAATCTAAAGAAGCAAACCAAAGTGAATGAGATAGGTAGTGTATTGACTGACGAGATTCTCTCCACTCTTGAGAAGTTGAGTAAGGTGCATGTGTAGTGTGTGCAATGGGAAAATGGCAATGTAGAAGTGGATAAAGTCAAGAGACTTTTTATTTCTTATTTAGAGAGTATGAATTTAATGAAAGGAACTTTCAAAATTTACCACAACTATTATTGATCTCTCATCTATTGTGATCTGTTGATCTTTGGATTACATCATTCCTCACAACAAGAGTCTACAAAGAGAAGCCTTTACCCTTCATTAAATCATCAAACACATTTTCTAGTAGGTGTGTGCTAGAAGTTTTCTATTAAAATCATTTAACTATACCCAGATTATGTTCGTTTAAGGAGAAATCCATATTCCATTTCGTAGTATTCAATCAAGCATCTAAGAGACCATATCAAATAGAGCAAGGGTACAATCCATTTTAACTCTATCTAAGAAGAAAAGCTATTTACAGTAAAAGGTATTGTCTATTTTCTTTATATTTATGTTTATCGAGGGAATATAGGTTTGAATTTTATATATTGTTAAAATAAGGTGAACTATTAAAAATTTTAATGCTCCAAGAAGATGCAAATCTAGTTTTATCAATGCGATTTTGGGTTCATATATATAATGTGAAAGCCTAAAATTAGCAAATAGAAATTAGTTAGCCATATGATATGATTGAAAAAAAAGTGAGGTTATGAGTGATATGATTGTGCTTGTTCTAAGCTTAATGGTGGAGAGCTTGGGGAGGATTGGTAGGGGGGGATACATAAAACTAATCAAATTGACCTAAGGGGTGACTAACCAATTGGGTTGTTATGTGTAGAGGGTTTTACAACAGTATGTGGGTTGCATGTTTCATAACACCCGGCGGTTTCCAACATGCAATTATAGTAATCATTTTTTTTTCTTAATTAGAGAGTATGAATGTAATGAAAGGAACCTTAAAAATTAACTTTTATTTGATGAGAAAATCTTCTTCTTATCTTTTACTTCCTTTTATAATTGGTTAATTTTTTTCTTCTATTTTTTTGCTACAGGTTTAGCTCTCCCAACTATTGCTTTTGCATCTACAAGTTGATCATCGACACATTTTCCTCATACCAATTATGTCTTTATGAAACTTAAATTCTATTTTTTTACGATAGGAGAGTTGGGTATAAAGAGAGTTAGGGAGGGAGGGAGGAGTAGGTGGAGAGGCTGTGTGTGTGAGAGAGTGAGAGGGAGGGATAGATGGAGGGAGAGAAACAAGGAAGGAACTCTAGATAGAGAGAGGTATGGTAGGAGAGGTAGGTATTGAGAGAGTTAGGTAGAGATGGAGGGATAGATTGAGAGAGGTTGTGTGTGTGAGAGAAAGAGGGAAGGAGGGGGATAGGGAGTGGGGGGTAGGTGGATAAAGGTTGTGTGGGAAGGGGGGAGCTAGGGGGTGGTAAGGTGGGAGGGATAAAGATATATATAGAGAGAGGGTGGGAGATGTATGTATAAAGAGTGAGAGAGAGGGATATAGGTAGGGTGGGAGAGGTAGAGAGAGGTAGTATGTGCATGAGAGAGAGATGGGAGAGAGGTAGAGAGGGGTAGGTAGAGTGAGGGAGTTGTGGGTGTGAGGGATGGATGGAGGGAGAGTGAGGGGGGGAGAGATTGAGTGATAAAGGGGGGTATATGGAAAGAGAGAGGAGGGGGGAAGATGGACAAAGGGAGGGAGAATAAGGCTAGGAGGGATAGTGAGAGAGGAGCGATAGAGAGAAGTATAGAGAAATGGGGGGAGGGAGAGGTCTAGTGAGGTAGCATGGGAGTGATAAAGGGAGAGAGGAAATAAGGGAGACATGGAGAGGTAGGTAGAGAGAGGTAAGGTTGAAGGAATAGAGGGAGACGTAGGTAGAGAGAGTGAGGGGAGATAGGAAAAGTAGAGAAGGAAGGGGAGAGAGAAGTAGATAGAGGAGGGAAGTTGGGAAGGAGGGAGATGTAGGTAGAAAGAGAGGTGGGAAGGATGGATTAAGGGAAAGGTAGGTAGAGAGGGAGAGAGTGACTAGAGATAGAGAGGGAGGGAGGGAGAGAGAGGGAAAGAGGGAGGTGTATGTAGAGAGGTAAGGGTGTGTGCGAGGGAGAGAGGGAAGGAGGGAGATAGGGAGTGATAGGGTGGGAGGGATAGAAGGACCCAAAATAGACTTACTAGGAGGGGGATATGTAATGGTGGATTGTGGCACATAGGCACCAAAATTGGATTTATAGCATGGGGGAGGGATAGGGACAATTTTTTTGGGTTGGTATGATGGAGGGGGATGGTGAAAAACTATTTGGAAGAATGATAATATATAATGTATTGACTCAAGAGATTCTTCTTTCTCTTGAGAATTTGAGGAAGGAGCATGTGCACTATGTGCAATGGGGAAATGGAAATGTAGAACTAGAGGCAACATGTACTAGAATATATAAAATGAATAAGGGATATGCTCTAAAAACACATGAAAAGAAGTAGACCAAACTGAATGAGATAGATAATGTATTGACTAAAGATATTCTTCTCATTCTTGACAAGTTGAGGAAGGTGTGTGTGCAATATATGCAATGGGAAAATGGAAATACAAAAGTGGTTAAATTCAAGAGGTTTTGTATTGCATATCAATTTGTGTAAGAAAATAAAGTGAGAGATGATGTATAAGTGGAGTTGAACAAATGAAGTCAAAGGTTCTTGTACATAATAATTTCATGGAACAAATACGATTGGAAATAAATGATAAGGAAAAGGAAAAATTAGATCTAAGCACAAAAAAAGAAATAGTTGGAAGTGTTGAAACTATAGCAAAAAAATAGAGGACTAAAATTGACCACTTAGAAAAGGAATTAAAAGATAATAAGAATATTTTATCATCAAAATAAAAGGAGGTTCATGTTGTTTAGAGAGAGTTGCAATCTAAAAGACATGAAGTTGATAAAATAAAGACAAAAATTTCCAAGCTGTTGCTTATGAGGAAAGGCACATGTAGACATTAGAAAAAGAGTGTTTGCAAGAATTTGAGGTAGTTCAGAAGTTGAAGACTGATATTAGGCACCTCTATTCTACATTCTCTATCTCACCTCTCTCTCCCTCCCTCTCTCCCTCACACACATTCAACCTCTCTCCACCTACCCCTCAAATTATCCCTCCCTCCCTCCCTCTCCCTCTCTCTATGCATACCTCTCCCATCCCCTCTCTATATGTGTACCTCTATCCTTCCCACCTTAACACTACATATCTCTCTCCTTCCTCTATTTCTCTCTCCATTAGGTTAAACCTTAAACCCTAAACCCTAAACCCAACATATATTATCATTGCATTAATTAATTAGGTTAATTTTAGGCTAATATAAATTTATTAATCTAAGGGAGAGAGAGAGGGGGATGTAGGGAGACAGGAAGTGGTAGGGTGGGAGGGATAAAGGGAGGGAGAGAAATAGGGAAGGAGTGAGATAGGGAGTTGTAGGGTGGGAGGGATAGAGTGAGAGAAAGAGGCAAGGAGGGAGATAGGGAGTGGTAGGGTGGGAGGGAATTGAAGTAAGAATTGCAACATTGTTTCCATTGCATAAGTTTTCACATTTGAAATCTCAAGTAGAGTTGAAGTCATAAGATCTTTCTCTATTTCAAAATAGAGCTGAGTAGAATGAGCACCATATGTTGAAAGAATCAAATTCTATAGGAGAAGGCATCTTAAATAGTATAGGAGAAGGAGGCACTAATGATGAATCAACCTTACTTCTCTCTCTCTATACAACATTAATTCTATGATGAAGGTTGTTTCACCACATCTACCATATCATCCTCCATATATCTAATATTCATGTATTATTTTATTTCATTATGAACTACTACTTCCTCTTTCTTCAATTTCTTCATTATAAGGTCTTTCAACACCATCTTTATGTCTCTCTTTGGGTTAATCCATCATCATCGTTGCATTAATCCACTAGGATAAACCTTAAACCATAAAAATTGAACCTAACATCTATCATCATTAAATTAATCCATTGCATGAAACTATAAATGATTAATGTTATCCATATTTACACTATAATTGATTAATTGAACAATTGAAGGCTCACTTTTACCATGTAATTGATGCAATCATCATAATTCATCATTAAAAATTTCCCTCAAATGTGTTTATAAGGCATGTGGATGAGAGTTTCAAATATTCAAATGCCTTATAAAAGCTATGAATTATTAAAGAAAGTGATAGAGCAACTAGAGTTTTTTTAAACAATGATGGTATCGATAAAGAACTAGTACAAAGGAGAAGTTTGTTTAGAAATATAAACAATACTAAATATAAGTGTTATAAATTCAAACAATGGTAGTAAATATATTTTAGCACCAAAAGAGATGGTATAAATTCAAACAATGTGTTCTTCAATAGGGGACAGTGTGTTTTCCAAAAGGGGACAGTGTGTTTTCCAATAGGAGACAGTGTGTTTTCCAATAGGGAACCAAAAAAAGACAGTGTGTTTTTCAACACTAGAAATAATGTGAACATTTTTTTGTTCCACTCAGATGAATAAAGTGAAATTCCATTTTTATTTGACCAAAGAGTTGTTCTAGCATATACATACAAGTATTCACTTTAATTTGGATAATGTATGAAGGAAAAAAATAGATTTGTTTGATTAGAGAGTGCACAAAACAATCACGATACATTTGAAATTTATTAATGAAAGATAAGAACAAAAATAATGTTGTGAAGCAATTTCTGTGAGGAATCCATTATACATATACAATTCTCCAAATGTTTTAATAAGTGAAAATCTCATGATTGTTTACATCAAAGACTAAACACAATATTTACAAGGCTTTACTAGTGTCACCCAACCACTTCATTGGAACAATGTGAGCCAAGGCTGCAACAATAACTAGTTGACATTAAGATTGGTATCATGGATTTCTCCATTGAGTATATGCTCTTTTTTTCTCAAAGCTTCACAAGAAATTGAATACAATTTACTTTCTTGTCCAAGCATGAATCATTTGAAATTAGAAACCAACAAAAGATCTTAAGAATTAAAATATATGGAACATATTGAATACAACTTTTGAAACCTTATTTAGGAAGAAATACCTTTGATTTCTTTGAAGGCAAAGGCCTACTCTGCCCATGCAACACAAAAACATAGATTTAGATATATATTTAAGATGAAAATAGATAGAGCGCAAGAAAGTAACAATATATTTTTGCTAAAAATAATTGTATGTAGACACATAAGATTTTCAACCTATAATATCAATTTTTTTGAATTTAATTGGATGGTTTATTTTTCATGGAATCATATTTTATAATTTTTTTTTCATTAAAAATTTCATCACATTCTATGATCTATCATCAAGACATAGTGAATGAGAGAAGAGGAAAACTAATGGGTCATTATGATAAAATATTTTGTGATCATAAGAAATATCTATGAAATCAAATCCAAAAACTTTCAAAAAAAAAAATCAATGATAATCTTTGTTTAGTAGCAGACAAATAATACTGTAGCATTTTTATTTTGGATTCAATTTGGATTTAGATGTTATTGCAAAAGGGCTACATAAGAGCAATTTTCATTGTGGAAAGAAAGATATCTTAGTTCATAAGGTTCAAGAAAATTTGGCTGCTTGTCCAATTAAGTTTTCTCTGCAAATACAAACCCTGGGCTTTTTGAGGTACTTAAAAAGTTGCTTACTCCAGGTAGATATGTTGTAAGGCTTGTTTTGGGGCCAAAGAAGGTCGTAACTCCATAACATGTGGTGCATTGTAGTATGTTCCTATCACATTTATTGATATGACTCATCTTGATCAGTTATGTTCTTTAGTCTATTCATGTAATGAAGTTGTTATTATGAAATGTAATGAAAAGGTCAAATAAAAGGTGAAAGTAGTCCCTGAATTTTGTTCTGCCAAATTTTGGAAAGGTGAAGAAAAGAATGCACACAAATATAAAAGATAAAAATTGTTTTATCAATCACAGCCAAGCCAAATACTAACTTGTCCTATGAAACCCCTTGTTGAATCCCACAAGGGAATTCTTTCCATTTACCTTATTTATTAAAATCAAATACTGTATTAGTGATTCTATCTCATGATCAAGCTAGCAAGTAAATCAGATTTAGCCAATGCACCTACACATGGTAGGAAAATTCAATGTTCTCACAACAAAACATATAACATTTACATTTAGTTCTGTGTTTCAGCTTCTATGGCACGTATCTGTTAAATTCATGCAAATCACATAATGTTTGAAATCACACCAGACTTTCGCTTCAATTTTCAGGCATTGATCAAGGGGCAAGAGTAAATGATTTAACATGTTTGGTATTATTTTAAAAATTATCTTTCATTGTTCTTGTTGTGGTGGTGGATGATGATGCTATTGATTCTTCTTTTGCTTTTGACTACTGATACAACCATGTGGCAATGCTAGTTTCACCTGCTACTTGTTTTCATTGAGGATCCTCTTGTTATGTCTACTTATGTTTATATTTTTCTTTACAGATAGTTTTTTCTTCTTTGGCTTTCCTCCCTCTTAGTTTCTCTTTCATTGTTTTACTGCTTTCATAGTCAATTCCTCAGCTCTCAGGGTTATTGTTTTTACCCTACTACCTCATACTGTAACTGGATGTATTTACAAGCCTTGTTGACCTCACTCTTGCACTTTAATATATATCATATTATTTTATTTAATCACAGTTATTGGAAGAGCTTGTGAAAGATAAAATATCAGTTGCTTGCTAGCCCAGGTAGGTCATGATAACAATGATACTCTTTATGAGATTTTGCAGGTGAACTATGGGGAGTTTATGCATGGATTGATGAATGAAAATATACAACTATACATCACATATTGCTCTAAACCAATCCATCCACACCAAATGCTCAAATATACTATACAATACAAAAATATATTTGACAGTACCAATGTGCGGAAACATAAAATAAAATTAATAGATACCTCTTTGGTCTCAGAGGAAGGATGACTTACATAAGAGCTCTGAAAAAATATTTTGTCAATGGAGCTCTTACTCTCTATTCTCTAAGAGTTTTCCATACCAAAATGAAACTTAAAAACTTCTCTATTAGAAAATCCAATATAGTTTAGCTTATACTACAGGAAGGGTAATCTCAAATCCACAACGGTGATTAATGTTGGCAACATATAAATCTGTGACCTCTCTTAATCCATGATCTAAAATCCGATATAAATTTCTTGGCCTTCAAGTATACATTATCACCAACATCAAAATAGTATGGAATTTTTCATGTGCGGATCCTCCTTATGTCGTAAGAGATACCAGTATGCCCGACCTTGACTATGCAACGGTATCCAATCTTCTCTTAAGGATGAGGCTACATTCACAGTAAATATTGCTCCAAATTTTTTGCCCATGGAGAAGTATAATATTATGATATTACATTCTTAGGATCTTGTAACTGACTACCAAACCTCGTGGATATCATGCATACAAAATATTTTTTGGATCCTTTTCTTTATGAATGCCCTCAATACTTTGCTTTGCAATCAAACTCCTCTTACCCATATATTAATTTGGCTCCACGAAATGTAAAACTTTCTATTGCTGGAAGTACCTATAAAAATATAGATTCAAAAACCATTCCACCATCATGCCACAAACATAAAAAATCAAACAATCAAATAGAGAAATGGAGATTCAGTGTACATTGATCTACCCTTTTGTATTTTGTATACAAGGCTGATTGCTATGAGTACATTCTCTTAATCTTGCCCAAAAACAAGCACAGTATATCCTTCAGATTCCATTAAAAGTAGTTGCAACAATTTTGGCAAAGGAGGAGAAACATTCTGCAAATAGCATGCCAAATCTCCTGTCAGAAAAAACATGAAAGGAATAACAAAGGAGGAGAAGAGCATTACGATTTTATGCAGCAAAGAAATCCCAAGATCAATATACCTGTTTCCATCACAGACGTTGTCAGCCATATTCTTCCCTACTTGCACGAAAATGGTGTTTCTAGAATGGGTCTACGGGATATTGAAGCATTTCAAATTTCAAATATCCCGCTCGAAAATTGGCACTCTTTTTTAAAACCACAGTCTGTTTATCCATTGCCGTCCGTCCATCCATTGTTGTCTGGCTCCGTCAGCATCCTCTGTCAGTCTTTCCGTTGGTGCAATTTTTTCCAGTATTGGATGGGGATGGGGATGCTATATTATCATGTTACATAGATAGGTGAATTTTGTCTACGAGTTAGCTTTCGCCTACAAAATGGGTAAACATAAAAGGGGAATGCATAAGTAACTTTCATTAATGGTAAAATGCAATTATAAAAAATGTTTTACTAAAGAGTGAAACATTTTTACCAAAGGGATTTAAATGAGAAATTATCAAGTAATGTAAAAGTAATTTTTTTTTTTTTAATCAAAAGTTGCAAGCCACTATAATTATATTAATATTAAAATATAGATATTACAAAACCCTGGTGCAGGCGAGAATACTGGCGGGAAAGAACCAGGAAGAAAACCCCTAGTTATAGCTCAAGTAAATAAGATTCCTAATTATATTCCATGATTGACTCTTCCCTAATATCGACCTCTTTACATTGACAGACGACATACCCCTTTTACATTTTATAAAAGTACCCCCCTGACATTTCCAAAATACAGCCCCATCACCATTTGAGTTTCAATCCCCTTAAGTAACCCTTTACATTGTCAAAAGACAACCCCATTACATGACCAAAATACAAACCCTTTACAATCTGTCATCGGAAAGACTAGCCACATGTCTCACTGATCTGACCACTTCAAGCCTTTAGAGATAAACTGCCAGTTAGAAAGACATCCCAAGTGTCTCGCTAATTTTTCTCTTTTAGGAGGAAGCATCTATGACTTGGAGCCCAAGTCGATTGAACCTGAGCATGCATTGGAATCTGCACCGATTGAACCTGATCTTGCATTGGAACTCATTCGAACATCCATGACCTCAATACACCCATTGACATAGATCCCTTCTTCTACATAGTATATCCATGTTCTTCTGACTTGCTAAGTTACACCAATATGACCCTCATTGGGATAGTACCATCGATACAAAGCTCATCAAGATAACTTCCTTCATTGACGCAGAAAATAGAGATCATTTTGATAGTCTAAGTCACACTGATAGAACACTCATTGGCATAACTACAGTTAGGTTACACCAAACTGATCAATAAGATCGATATGGGAATTGAACTCTCTATCAATGTAACATCTTCGGGTTACATTGACGTTCAATAGCCATCAAAAAAACCACCAAAATGGGTATAACATTCTCAGGTCCAACCGAAGGCCAATGTTACCCTAATGCCACTGAGATCAGTAAGACTCTCCCCGATAGAACTTCTCAGCCAGACTTCTTGCATTGACATGAGTTAGAGAACTAACATCGATAATTTAGGTCACACCAACAAACTTCCATTGGAAAGACTGACCACATGTCTCATCGAACATCTTCAGGTTACACTAACGTTCAATAGCCATTGGAAAAATTTAAAAAATTGATATAACATTCTCAAGTCCAACCGAAGGCCAATGTTACCCCAAAGCCACTGAGATGGGTAAGACTCTCCCTGATGGAGCTACTCGGCCAGACTTCAATCATCGATATTGTAAGAGAGGGGGACCAGCCACTGCAAGGCCCTAGGTCATGAAAGGCCAAGAGCAGTATGGCTGCCCTAACCTACCTCAATTAAAAGGAAGGTTAGGATAGGCGAGATGAGAATGATGAGGACTATAAGGTCCCTCGATCACTCTGTAGACTCAAGAGTCAAGGGGAGGCTAGGTGAGTCGATCTTCAAGGTTAACTCTGCGTCTCAGGTAGCTCTTTGTCGGAGGACAGAAGCACAATCCTGAGATGAAAGTGCGGTGCACTGGCATCTCACAGGTGTGCTAGCATCCATATACCTAGAAAACTAGAGAGACAAGGTTTAAGCCCTAAGAAAGGACTATCAGCCTAGTTTAGAAGTTTCTAGAACGACATAATAAGATTAAGAAGAGTGAAACAAAAAGATGAATGTGATAAATGAAATAAATTACTGCAAGGGTGACGAAGATGATTTCGCACATCAACCATCTCTATAGCTTTCTCTAAGATATCTCCACCTACACACACAAAAGTGGGAAAATTTTGGGGGGTTATTTAGGGGTCTACCTCAGTCAAACCCCCATTTTGGTGTTTCCACCTCCATGGACAACCAAGTTTGCAATGATAGAAATAATGATAAAGAAAGGAATACAAGCTACATAAACAAAAGACACTACAAAACAATATGTGCTTACTCAACCAAACGATAGAGAAGATAAGAGGAGCTTACCACCTCCATCCAAAGAAGTCAAGGCTTGTGGAGGATAAAATGAGAGGAACTCAAGCCTCTGTTGCAATGGTGTTTGTCTTGCGCTCGCACTATCAGAGTGATGAAGTAGTGGATTGCTCCTATGGAGTGTAAATTAATACTACAAAGCTTGAAGTGAATTCTCAAAAGTGTGGAGAGATTGAGTAGAGATGAACCAAAACATCTTGCAAAACTTGAGAATGGATGATAGAGTGAAGAATATGAAGGAAGAGGATGAAAAACGACCATATTTGGGTCAGCCAGCTGAAGGGAGGCATTACACTTCGACTTCCAATGGGAAGAGTAACGTCTTCGCAGAATCCAGCCACAGGAATTTGCCAGGGACATAAGTGTGCCACGCGGATTTTTGCACGCCATGTGGTTCTCCCTGACAGAAATGCTCCCACTGACACACAAAACAGGTGCCAAGTGTGATGTGAGCAATGGGCTTAAGTGGAATTAAGCCTCCAAGTTTGATTTTCTAAAGTTTAAGGAGGTAAAGGGGAATTTTCATTAGGGGTGAAAATTCACGCCTATACATTATTCCCCCACTTTAGGGAGCATGAGTACTGATGATTGCTTCAGTAAAGTAGAGTAGTAAGAAGTAACAAGGTAAGAGATGTATTCTTGAACCAACGAGGAAGCAAAGCATGGTCTGGGAAACTCGGAAGTGCAGGAGAAGACTCCATAGTTCTGCAAAATTATAAAGCTGAAGTACAAAAGCACCTCACAGGCTCACTATCTTGCAAGGAAGGTATCTTTCAAGAACTCTCACATGAAGGAGACCGAGCAAAGGGGAATCCACAAAGTCAGAGTTGCTGACACGTTTATCTGTAGATAGAACATGTCAAGAAGTGGTCGCGCAGGCCAATAAACGGATAGTCACACAGACCATTGCTAAGTTGCAAGACTTTCAAAGGGGTCCCTCGAGAACCCTTCAAAAGGAAGGAGGGTCCACTCAAGGGTTGTGTTGTTTGAAAAGTAAAGTCTAGTCAGGCTGCCCCCAAGCTAGACATTAGGATGTTAAGTAGGTCTAGTCAGGCTGCTCCTAGAGTAGACGCAAAGATGTGAAACTTGTCTAGTCAGGTTGCCCCCGAGCTAGATGCCATAGAACCTATTGAAAACTTTTGAAGGGGTCCCTTGGGAACTCATCATGAAAAGAAGGGGTCCACTCGAGGGACGCACTATTCAAAAGTTAATGTCTTCTTTCTCAAATCGATTCATCATCGAGGAATCCTCTCGAAAGATGTTCACTTCATCAATTAATTCGAAAGGAAGGATATGCGACCATGCGAGGGGAAGGTCAAGACTATTCCCGCTTCAAGGGGAGGTTCCCAAATCCTTTATTTATGAACCCATGATGAAGGAAACATGTTATGTTAGGGTTTCAAGTCAAGAATGTAATTCTAAAGGAGTGTGTGAAGGATCTTGAGAAGGGATTCATTTTACCATGAATGCACTTTGTAAAGACCAAGTTGTTTAGAAGTGGTGTCACACATGAGAGGGACAACTCAAGAAAAGAAGAGAGAAAGATAAAGCGAAGGAAAACATACACAAAGGGCATAGGGGGATTTGGTTTCACGGGGTCAGATCTAACTTTATTTATGAATAATAGGTAACCACGGTCCGAGTTGAAAGATCATCAATCCCCAACCAGATCAGGAAGAATGCATGGAAGACAAATTAAAAATAAAGAGTTGGGTCAACACGGAAGGAAGCCTAATTATCCTAATGCTTTGCATCATCCCCAATTCATCTAAAGTTAATCAGAAACATGGAAGAATGATGATACATATAAAGGAAGGTTCACAACACAAACTCCACGCATGTATCCAAGCACCCAGAGGGGTGATGAGTGTCATCTAGGCACATATAGCATGATCACGAGAGAATCACATCACAACATACACACACATCTAATCCAAAGATCAAGAAGAGGGTCTCCCCCTAACACTAGTCAACCAAGAGGTCATTAGCTTCCCACTCTAGATCATCGTAGGGGGAAAGATGACAAGCCTACAATGGTGTAATTTTAAGGGGAGGAGCTTTCAATCCTCCCACAACAAGGGCCAAGGCAGAGGGACCTATGAGGTCTTTGTCGCTCAACTCTTGTGGGTATAAGGTCAACGACTTCACGAAGATTGCTGACAAGGTCAAAACTTCATCCACTAAGTTAAACATGCACTTAGCAGGAGTGCCATCCTTCACCTTGATGGATGGAGTTTGTACCTGAGGTTCATCATTGGGCTCACCAAGAGACTCGGGAGCGGTGAAAAACTCAAGGGAGGTCGTTACTAGTTCTATTACTAGGATATAATAAGTCAATGTGGGGCCACCTTTCAGAGAAGGTGGTCTCTTCTTGCATCCTTGGTTGTTGGAGGGACCACGCTCTACCTTCTTCGTCAGAGGAGGTGAACTCCTCACAGACGAAACAAGATGGATAGAGGAGGATAGAACCATAGTGGATACAACCAAAGTATTAACCATATCCATGGGCTTCAGGAAAGGCGAGACATCCACAACGGAAGTTAATAGAGGTGGCTCTACAAAAGGAGCGATAAACACCTGCACCTTTCCAAGCACATGTGAGCTCGGAGAAGAAGTCAGAGGGGATTCATAACTAGTTTGGATAGGGCCAGAATGAGGGAGAGAGGAGGACACAACAAGGGGTGCGGTTGTCTCCTCCTCCTTCTGCAAGGAGGCTTTCTCAGCTAGAAGAGCCTTTCGCCGACACTTACGCTCGTGCACAAGGCAGTTTCTACGGATCTTTGAACTAGAAGTCAGAGCTTGCAAAGGGGTGGAAGGCTCCTGCTCATCCATGGGAGTTTCCTCCATGGTTGTTTTCAGCAGAAGGATAGACTCCTAAATGGGAGAAGAAGGAGCAGGTTTGGAAGTGGTAGGATGAATCAACTCCAACACCTTGGTGGTGGGCCTCATTTAGCTTGGGGGAATGGGAAGATGTTGTGGGGAAAATTCTCTTCACAAGCCTTTCTTTCTACCATATAGATAGTACCAAGGTCTAGGAGACCCGTTAGGGAGACTCAATATCTTGATCTTGGGTTTTCACCAAGTAGGTATCATCGGACTCAGCGGGTAGAAACCAGGCTTACTCATCCAATACTCCTCCCAAGAAAGGGGAGTAGATGAGGTGGCTCGAGAAGGAGAGAGTTTGTCTTTTCCCTTTTAGGAGGAGGAGGTAGTAGGTTGCTCTGCTATAGGAAGGGTTAACTTCAGTTGTCCCTTGCCTCCAATTTTATACTTCACATAGTTCTTGTAAATTAGATATGTTCTTTGTGGGAGTGGACCGACTAGAGTGGGAAAAAAGTGATCTTACGAGTGTCCTCCACGGGATACCATAGGTTGATATCCAGCATCATGCACTATGTGCATGACACATTCATGGGAAAACTTAAGGCATTTATGAATTACGGGGGCGATCCCATTCATGGAAGCTAGCCAAGGTATACCTAGCTTCACTTTCAATAGGTCCAACTCAAGAATGACATCGAAGACCGCGTTCACATTCATGGGTCCAACCAGGTTGGACAACATTATCGATCCATAAGGTTTAAGAGAAATTCAATCATCCGTATGGATGATGGATTTTTTTTTTTCATATTCCTCCCTTTGTAGGGGGTTTAAGAGGAATGTCTCCTGCATGATGACATTCAATCTACTCACAGGGTCAACCAAGACTCATATCACAATGTTTCCATTGAGGCGAGCGGGAATGTAAAGCAGAGAAGGTTTGTCATTTGCTGGTACATCTTGCAAACTGAATGTTACATTCGGCGAACCAATCACAAGACAAGGAGAGGGAGTAATAGTAACTATGTTAACATACGCCTTGAGGTAGGAAACAAAATCAGAGGGATCGATAATCATGTTAGCAGAATGTGATGAAAATGAATCCGTGTATATCTACAATTCACTATTAGCTTTCACCACGGATTTGTTCATGTTTTGTTTGTTCCCATGAAGACGAATAGTACCATCCTCGATGTGATCTTGTATCTCATGATGTAGGCGCATGCAAGATTTGGTATCATGTCTATTAACGCAATGGTAATAACAATATGTATTTGCCTCATACTAGTTAGGATATGGTTCCCTAACTGGTTTATGGGTTGGAAAGTTAACAATCTTATCCTTTAACAACTTCTGTAAGATGGAAGAATAGGATTTTGATAACTTTGTAAAATTTCGGTCATGTCTAAGGTCGTTGTTATCCACATCAGCTACTACATTCACAATGGATTTACCTTTTCCAGAGATTGATATGATAGACTTCCCTTTAGGACAGGAGCGCGAGGAGGAACCCCTGAACTAAACTACTTTCTATTAGTACTCCCGTAATCCCACACACAGATGTGCAAAAGAAGGGTATTTCATAAGGGTGAACTTCTCTTGCTAGGGCCTTTGTAAGTTCCCTATGAACACCTTCAGTACATCGGAGTCAGGTAACGTGTACGATATTTGTGAAAAGAGCACTTGATATCATGCTATAAAGTCTGTAATCTTCTCATTATCCCCTTGTTTACATCAAACAAGGTCAAAGAAGGTCATCTTAGGCTCGATGTTAGCTTGGAATTGTCGTAGGAATTGGTTCACAAGATGATCAAACATAAAGATGGAATTGTCAGGTAAGGAACAATACCACTCGAGTGTTGTATCCTTGAGGGATCGAGGGAACAGTTTTACCATCAACGCATCATGATGGAAAAAGTTTATGCATAAGGCGTTAAAGGTGGAAACATGTGTTTGTGGGTCCCCTTTACTGTCGTACTTATTGAATTTAGGAATCTTCATCACTTGCAAGAAAGGAGTATTTATAATTGCAATTGATAATGGGCTGTGTCGGAAGAAAGGTTGAAAAATAGGTTAGGCCAAGGCCTGGGACAGGTTCACCAACTAATTCTACATATTCAGAATAGGGTCATTAGAAGATATAGGACCACTGGAACCACCACCAGAGCCACCACCTCAACCGCTGGCATGACTACCGCTAGAGAAACCACTGGTGCCACCGCCACCAATGTTACTTCCACTGGTGCCACCGCCACCTCCAAGGCCACCACCATGACTCCACCGGAACCGCCTCCACCAATACCACCTCCACTTTTGAATTTTCCACCACCAAAGCCTCCAACGATCATCCCATCAGATCCTCCACCACTAGAGGTGGAAGAAGGGGTGAAGTGGAAACCTAAAGGGTTTCTGTTCACTTTGATATTTTACAGTTTTTGGAAGCAGCGGGCACATTGATTGAAGGGACCATGTCAGCCATGTATATAGATATAGGAGGCATCGACATTTCTAGTTGTCTCTCATATTCCTCGAAGAGGCCACCTCGTACCATGTGACTATGGTTTGAAGGGGCACATGCTTCGGCCAGACCAGTGAGACTAGCTACGCATGTCTGGTCTTTTCTTACCATATATCTTATTTCACTGATCACTTTAGCAACCCTAGCCATCTTCAAGTTTCTTTCCAGGTGATTTTCCAATGCACCTAACCCTTTACTAGGACTAACAATGTATTCAAAAGACATATGGATGGCCTCATGCTTGTCTATGGACAAGGAGGTCGGTAACGCAGGAGGGGTAGGGATGCGATCATTTTCATCAAGGAATCTAGATTTACCCCAGAATATGTGCTCCTACATGGACAAACCAACTATAGAGCTAGAGAAAAGGGTAGTGAAACTAGAAGATACCTTCATCTTCTCCATCGAAAGGTGTCACAAACCTTCTTCTGACAATATGCCTAGAGGTCGTAGATTGGGTTGTGATGCTCATAAACCTTCACAACACACAAAGTGCAACAATCAGAGGGTGTAAGAGAAAAATCCAAAAACACCAAAGAACAAAAAGATGTTGGTTCATGTTGGATTCACCAAAAATGTAAGAGGGGAACCAACCACTACAAGGCCCCAGGTTACAAAAGGACAAGAGCAGTATGGCTACCCTAACTTTCCTTAGTTTAAAGGAAGGTAAGGATAGGCAGGATGAGAATGATGAGGAATATAAGGTCCTTCGATCACTCTGTAGACCCGAGAATCAAGGGGAGGCTAAGCGAGTAGATCTTCAAGGTTAACTCTGCATCTCAAGTAGCTCTTTGTTGGAGGACAAAAGTGCAATTCTGAAATGATAGTGTGGTGCACTGGCATCTCACAGGTGAGCTGGCATCTGTATGGCTAGAAAATCAGAGTGATGAGGTTTAAGCCCTAAGAAAGGACTGTCAGCCTAGTTTAGAAGTTTCTAGAACAACAGAATAAGATTAAGAAGAGTGAAACATAAAGATGAATGTGATAAAGGAAATAAATTACCACAAGGGTGACGAAGATGATTTTGCACAACAACCTTCTCGCCAACTTGCTCCAAGATCTCTCCACTTGCACACAGAAAAGTGAGAAAATGTTGGGGGATTTTTTAGGGGTCTGCCTCAGTTAGACCCATGTTTTGGTGTTTCCACCTCCACAAACAACAAAGTTTGCAATGATAGAAATAATGATAAAGAAGGGAATAAAAGCTACATAAACAAAAGACACTACAAAATAGTATGTGCTTACTCAACCAAATGATAGAGAAGATAAGAGGAGCTTACCAGCTCCATCCAAAGCACTCAAGGCTTGTGGATGAGAAAATGAGAGGAACTCAAGCCTCTGTTGCAATGGTGTTTTTCCTACACTCGTACTATCAGATTGATGGAGTAGTGGATTGCTGCTATGGAGTGTAAAGTGTTGTTGCAAAGATTGAAGTGAATGCTCAAAAGTGTGTTGAGATTGAGTAGAGATGACCCAAAATATCTTGCAAAACTTGAGAATGGATGATAGAGTGAAGAATATGAAGGAAGAGGATGAAAAATGGCCATATTCGAGTTCGCCAACCGAAGGGAGGCATTACACTTCAACTTCCAATTGGAAGAGTAACGTCTTTGTAGACTTTAGCCATAGGAATTTTTCAGGGATGTAAGTGTGCCATGCAGGCGTCCTTGACAGAAATTCCCCCACTGACACACAAAGCAGGCGCCAAGTGTGATGTGAAAATTCAATAAAGTGTAAGGGGGTAAAAGGGAATTTGTGTTAGGGGTGAAAATTCATGCCTATACAGATATGAGTTAGAAAACTCACATCAATAATTTAGGTCACATCGACAACAGTCATTGGCAAGACTGACCACATGTCTCATCAATATGACCACTTCAAGCCTTTAGAAATAAACTATCGGTCGGAAAGACATCCCAAGTGTCACACTGATAGAACACTCATCGGCATAACTACAGTTAGGTTACACTGAACTTTTCAATAAGATCAATATGGCAATTGAACTCGCTATTAGTGTATCATCTTTGGGTTACACCAATGTTCAATAGCCATTGACAAAACCACCAAAATCGGTATAACATTATTAGGTCCAACCGAAGGCCAATGTTACCCCAATGCCAATGAGATCGGTAAGACTCTCCCTGAGGGAACTTCTCAGCCAGACTTCTTGAATCGACATGACTTAGAAAACTCACATCGTTAATTCAGGTCACACTAACAATTGTCGTCGACAAGAGCAACCACATGTCTCACCGAACATCTTTAGGTTACACCGACATTCAATAGCCATCAACAAAACCACCAAAATCAATATAACATTCTCAGATCCAACTGAAGGCCAATGTTACCCTGATGGCACTGAGATCAAAAAGACTCTCCCTGACAAAACTTCTTGGCCAGACTTCTAGCATCGACATGAGTTAGAAAATTCACATCGATAATTCAGGTCACACTGACAACTATCATTGGCAAGACCGGCCACATGTCTCACCAATCTGACCACTTCAAGCCTTTAGAGATAAACTTCCAATCAGAAAGACATCCCAAGTGTCTCACCAATTTTTCTCTTTCAGGAGGTTCAGGTCAGAATATTGAGGCACATGTTTCCAACAAACTCCCACTTGATGAAGAAATTTTGTCACCTCCAGAGCATTCAAGAACTACTACGATTCTTGGGTCCAAGGCCCTTCAAAATAGAAACAAGGTGATTAACTATAATGAACTGATGTGATTGAATTGGTATATGGTCAACATCATCAGGTGGTATTAATAATCCACCCTATCTTCATAGATTGCCTAGTCATCATACCACTGTTGACACACTAGCCCAACACTTACACTGTCTTGCTTACCCTTCTGACTCACCCTTACTTAACTTCCCCTGCTGACTCAACAATACTTGTTTTACTCTACAACCTCATGTGCCTCCTGTCTTATGAACCTCAATAGGTGTGGGTATGGGATAAGCTAATCAAATTTATTATCAATCTTCAATTCAATTGAATTACAACCCAAATTTTCCAAGCAATCCGCTAATTTATTTCCTTCTCTATACGTGTGGGTAATTACAAAACTTTGAAATTTTTCCAATAATATCCAGATGTTTTGGAATACATACTTTAGCTCTCTATTATGAATGTTTTTTCTTTTAAATGCATTGAAAATTATTGTTAAATCTCCTTCTATATGACTCTTGAAAATTCCTCTCCTTAAAACCTCCTCAAGACCCAACAGAATTCCTTTAGCTTCTGTTATATTATTCATCCCCCATGAGAGATGAGAAGAAACAAGTGCAATAATAGAACCACAGTTATCCCTTAGGCATACACCAACCCCTGAAAAACCCGGATTTCCCTTGGAAGCACCATCAAAGTTCAATTTAATGAAACCATCTTGTGGGGGTTCCATTTTACTAATGCTCTATCTACTTTTTTCTTATTGGGTTTGTGTAGACTTCATGTCAATGGAAACACAATATTTTTCCACCCCTTCAAGATGAAAGCATCCCAGCTATTAAACCCAGATCCTAAACTCTTGTGTATCATAACATAAGCATTCACCATGTCTGAAATTGCCTTTTCAATCTTAATAGTTACCACATGCTCTAATGAAGATGTTTGCCTAAAGATGTGAATATTTCTTTCCCACTAGATATTCCACACCACCATGGATGGAATAACCCACCAAATGCAAGCAAAAAATGCATATTTATACAAAATGGGCCAACTTTGAAAGAGGTCCCATAATGTCTTTGGTAACGGTAGAGCTAAGTCCAATTTATTCTTGACGAATTCCCAACATGCCTGAGCAAAGGAACATCGCACAAATAAATGATCTACCATTTCCAACTCAAAATGACACAAATGACACTTGAATGGCTTTTTAATTTTTATTTGAGTCAGTCTTTCACTCATTAGGATTCTTTTCCTCAGGGAAAGCCATGAGAAACTACCTGCTTTCGGTAAAGTCTTATCATTCCAACAAAAGGAGAATGCTCTTTTAGGCACACTATTGTCTTTTATTTGCACTAAGGCTTTATAACCCAAATTCATAGAATAAGAACCATTTTTGGCTAGCACCCAAACTACTTTGTCCATATTTCCCATTAAAAATATAACTCTATCTTTTAGAATATCAAATAAAGGTTGGCATTGTTGATTAGATAGCACAGTAGAGGTTGTATTATCCTTCCATTGGACTCTCCTTGTGAGATCGTCCACACCCTAAACATAACTGGAAAGATAAACACCCCAAGAATCAATTTAAATATTCCTTACCTCTTGCGATTATGGCACTTTCTGCAAAGGAGGGTATCCATTCCATGGGTCATCCCAAAAGCTCACCGACTGTCCATTGTGAACTTCCCAAGTAACATAATCAGTAATTACATTCCTACATAAAATGAGAAAATTCCACATTGTTGAACCCCATGGAGGATTAACCACTATAAGAATCCTCGATGAGCATGGTGAATCCATTATTTCACCAACATGATCTTACACCATCTAGCCTCAGGCTTAGCAAATAACTACCAAACCAACTTTTCCCCAAATGCTTTATTACGGATAGACAAATTTTGAATACCTACCCCCGATGAGATTTGTCTTTCACCATAGAATATAGTGAAATGAGAGGGATTTTCTTTTGATCATCCATGCTAACTTTCCAAATGAAAGACTTGATTATTTTTTCTATCTCCAAAATGACAACTTGAGGATCCTTTAAAAAAGCCAAGAAATAATTAGGAATAGAATCTAGGACTATTTTGACAAGGAGAATTCTACCTGATAAAGCAAGCCATCTAGCTTTCCACATAAGGATAACAGATTTCAATCTTTCAATTACCTTATTCCAGTATGCAACTCTTGACGAACCCATAAAAAATGATATTCCTAGATATTTACAAGGTAGATTAGCAGGTTGAAAACCCAGAAATTTTAAAATTTTCTGAGATACCTTCTCCTCCATGTTGACAACATATATTTTTTATTTTTCCTCATTAACCTTCTGCCTAGAATCCGATGTGTATTTTTCAAGAACCTTTTTAACAAAAGTGGTAGTAGGGAGAGTAGCAAGACTAAAAAGTAAAGTGTCATCAGCAAATAATGATGCAAACATAGAATATTTTTCTCTACAAAGTAAAATAATTTCACCAGGATGGGAAATATTTTCACCAAAGGATTTATAAAGCGGTGATTATTTTTACCCAAATAATATATTTAATGGGTGAAAATACAAACATAAAGTTTCCAGCAGAAGAAGGATAATTATTAAAATTAATTTTCACGGGGATACAAAAATGAAGATTAAAATTAAATAATTTATTTTTGTCAAAGATAATCAAAGAGTTGTACCATATAGATATGAAGGGTCATAACCCTAAAAATGTAATGTATATATGTAAGATGAAATCATCATGATCAATCAATAAGCAGTAGTAGATATGAAATCATTAGTAGTTAGATAGGTTCATCAATTGCTTCAACAAAATATCATGATGTGTATTGCAAAATCTTTTGAAATAATATAATGGAGAAGAATACATAATTTGGTGATCCAATGTTGGTGTCAATTGTTTTTTGATAGTATATGATTATTTGGTTGTCTTTGGTTTGGTACTTTCTTATTATTTAAATTGGTCTATCAAGCTCAATTTATCAAGGCACATTCATTGTTCTTGTGTGATTTAATTAATTGGTTTCTTCAAGGAATTGAAAATCCTTTTAATAAGTCACAGTAATCTGGGAGTATTATTTGGATTGATAAGAAGAGCCCTATAATCGATAAAATTATCATACTGTCTCTAGTTTGATTCTATCTTGTTATTCAAATCAGAAGTATATTTGGTTTGTCAAGGAAAACTTGTTTCTTTTGTGTGATTCAATTAACTGGTTTCTTCGAAAGGATTAATTCTTCCTATTAATTAATCACAGTAACCTAAAAAGAATCATTTGGATCAATAAAAAAAATGATAATTACATTCTTACACGTTTACACAAGGTGTAAACAATCACAAGTGCCAAGCAATTCGAGTTGTATCTTGTAAGTTAGTCACATATCACTCACCTCTTTACTCCATTAGCCCAATAGTAGTAGGCAATGGTCAATACCCATTCCATTTTCAAAATCTACAAAATCTCATTTATACATTCTTATTTCAAATTTCAACATTAGGACTAGGAGTAGCTTACAAGCCTTCATCTATTCCACATTTCATACCACTATGGGTAGATCCTTAAATCTAATTAAATCATACAACTCTTAAACCTACATCTGTCATCAAGGTTCACCCGCCTAAGTTTAGTAGAGCCTAAAATGCAGGGAGTCATCAATCACCTAGGTTAACTTTGTTTGTTAGTTCAAAAATGTTGTAAGTCTGACCATAAAGCCTAGCATCCTCTTAGGATTTACAACATCGATTTTTGAGATGTAATAGAGGGTTTAGGGTTTATAGTTTAGGGCTAATGTTTATGGTTTATTTTATAATATTATGTGTTTAGGGTATATGTACTAGGGTTTATGATATTGGGTATAGGGTTTACAATATGGGTTTTTGGTATAAGGCATAAGGTTAAGGGTTTATAGTGTAGGTTTTAGGGTTTAAGTATAGGTTTGAGGGTCGAGAGTTGTGGATTGAGGGACAATGTTGAAGGTTTAGGGTATAAGTTTGAGGGTATTTGGTATAGGGATAAGGGTTGAGGGTTGATAGTTTGGGGTTTAAGGTATAGGGTTGAACGTTGAGGGATTAAAGCTTAATTATAGGATTTAGAGTACATTGTTCAAGGTTTAGGCTATAAGGTTGAGGGTATAGGGTATATGAATGAGGGTTGATGGTGTAGGGTTTAGGGATTAATTTATATGGTTGAGTGTTGAGGGTTGATGGATTAGGGATTAAGTAGAGGGGTGAGGGTTTAGGGATTAAGGTATATGGATTGGTAGGATGGGATGGAGTGATAGGGAAGGATGGAGAAAGGGAGTGGTAGGGTGAGAGGAATAGAGATAAAGAAAGATATAGAGATTAGTAGGGTGGGAGAGAGAGAGAGAGAGAAGGACATAGGGATTGGTAGGGTGGGAGAGAGAGAGAGAGAGAATAAGATAGAGATTCGTAGGGTGAGAGGGAGAGAGAGAAGGAGATATGGATTGGTAGGGTATAAGGTATAGGGATGGGGTTTGAGGGTGTAGGATTTAAGAAATAGGGTTGAGGGTTGATGGATAGTGTTCAAGGATGAGGGTATAAGGTCAAGTGTATACAAGATATAGGGATTAAGGGTATAAGTCATAGGCTGAAGGGTTGAGAATGTATGGTTTAGAGTTTAATTATAGTGTTGAGGGATAATGTTCAAGGTTTATTGTATAAGATTGAGGGTATAAGATATAGGGATGAGGGTTGATAGTGTAGGATTTACTATGTAAGGTATAAGTTTGAGGATTGAGGGTGTAGGGTTTAAGTACACAGGGTTTAGGGTATAGGGTTTAGGGTTGAGGGTTTAGGTTTTATAGTTGATAGCTAAAGTTTAGGGTTGAGTGTATAATATTATGTGTTTTGGGTATAGGTACTAGGGTTTATGATATGGGGTATAGGGTTTATCATATGTGTTTTTTGTATAAGGCATAAGGTTAAGGGTTTAGAGTGTAGGATTTAAGGATTAAGTATAGGGTCAGGGGTCAAGGGTTGAGGGTTGACATTTGAGGGATAATGTTTAAGGTTTATGGTAGAAGGTTGAGGTTATTTGGTATAGGGATAAGGTTTGAGGGTGTAGGGTTTGGGGTTTAAGGGATAGGGGTGAGGGTTTAGGGATTAGGGCTTAAGTATAGAGTTTATGGTTGTAGTGTCAAAAAATTTCATCATGTACATTTTCACACTTAATTTGGGAATAATTAATGATAAATTGGACTTAATGTCACCTTGATCTAGTGTTGTGATGAGTTTTACACATCCACATTAGGTCTTGGGCCCTCTTTAAGATAAATTAACTTAAATATGCCTTAATTTAATGTTGTAAAGTGTATTTATTTACACCTTCATATTAAATTAAGGAGGCTTGAAAACTAAATGGACCTACTCTAGTGTTGTAATGTGTTCTTGTAGCATCAAAAAAGGTCATTTGGATTTTTCACACTCGTTTGGGTCCTCCTTACGGATTTTGGCTTAATTTTGCCTTGATTTAGTATTGTAATATGGATAACACATTCACATTAGGTCTTGGGCCCTTGTGAACTAATGTATTTCAGTGGTACCTTGTTAAAGTGTTGTAAAGTGTTGTAACTCACTTTCACACTTTTCTAGGGTTTTATGACATAATTAAACATAATAAACCTATTTTTAATCAAAATTAACATTAATCTTGACTTACTCGAAGTGTTGTAAAGTTTGCTAACACACTTTCACACTTTTCTAGGCCTGTCATTAATAATTGGGCTCTCTTATGCTTTAATTGGCCCTATTTAGCATCCACAAGCCTCATTTATTGCATCTTTTTTAGGACAATTCTGACACCAATCATTGTCCAATCATAATTCTGGTGTTTCTAGCTTGTGTGGCCCACATTTAGTGATTTGGGACTCATTTTCCACCTTGGGTGAATGAGTCCCACCTAGATTTTTGGGTTCCAGGCCTATTTTTACACCTTTCTAAGAACTTTTGATTTTTGGTCGCATACATTATGCCAGATGGGACTCATTCACCACTTGTGGTGAATGAGTCCTGTGTGACCAAAATTCAAATTTAAATCAAATTTCTAGCAAGATTTTATTCTCCTAGATCTGATGTCAGCTTGTAGTGTTGTAATTTTGGGAATTCTTGTATAATTGAGTATAAATACAAGGTTCTTTCACTCATTTTAATCCTAATAACCTAAGAATTTTGTGAGAGTATTCATAATAGAAAATTGATTTTACAAGAGAATTCAAGCATTCATAAGGGCATTCAAGTGTCTTCAAGGGAAGATTCCTCATCAATTGTTGAAGAAATTCAAGATCCATCAAGCATGTTAGTGATCTAATGTTGTGATGTAGCATTGAAGATCCAAGACCAAGCATTATTCTATTCTTATTGGAAAAGATCAAGATCTACATCCTTCATGGAAATTTCATGATTGAGTTGAAGATTTATAGAATCATCTACACGACATCATCATTCAAGGTATCATTGTTACGGTTTCATGTTTCATGTTCTTGTTTCATTGTTTCATCATTTGATTTAATTACCTACAAGGGGTTTGACCAAGGAAAACCCCTATTCCCTAACAATCAAAAAGTTTTCCCCTCTTTAATGTGTGATTTTAGGTTTATAGATTGAAGAAAACTGGATTTGAAGCCTTCAAAAGCACCAAAATGACAAAGTTGCAAATGTTGTCAAAGTTGTCATGAAAAGTTGTCAAGACTCACGAAAACTTAGATCTGGGGAAAAATATCCATCCAATCTACATGATATCAGTGGTAAAGTGCTTATTTTATTCATCATCAGAGGATTGTAAATTTTTCATTCAATATTTTTCTCCTAGGATACTTCATGACAAAATAAAATTGATCCCCTAGTTGTGGCGAATGAGTCCCAATGTGGGTATTTTTTAGAGATCTTTGCAGATTTGGATACCCTTTTGGATAAAAATTACTCTTGTGCAAAGATCCATATCCGGGACTGATTTATCCAGAATGGCGAATCAGTCCCACCAGGCCTAAAAAGTAGCAATTTCAAGATTTCAAAGCCCCATTTCATCTCTATTCCTATTCCAGGTGCTCACTTTCATTTTTGTAGCTCTTCTTTGTTTCATGGTCATTTCTAGGTCATTCATTAAAGAATTGCATCAAACTAGGGTTTTGCATTTCATCCTCCATTAGATTATCTTTCCAAGTCTAAGCTTGGTGGTGAACCCCTCTTCTAACCTAAAATCATATCCTAGGACACCCTATTGTCAAATATCTTGCCTCTATTCTTGGGGTGACATCTCTAGGGTCATACTTGAATGTAAAGTATAGAAGATTATTTCCCTAGGTCCTAAAACCCTAGTAGAGCATCAAAGTTTTCTATGATACAATTCTACACATTCACATTGGATTTAGGGACCTTCTAAGCTAAAAAGACCCAATTTTTCCTTAATTTAATGCTGTAAAATGTATTTATTTACACTTTCACATTGGATTTTTGCCCCCCTTGAAATTATGATCTTTATATCATCATTAATAGGCCCCTATTACCTAATATTACGCATCCCAAGGCATAGTTTAATAAAAAACCCAACAATATCAACAAATAAGATTAATTTACACACTCCTTGACATCTTAGCAAGAAAAATAGCCCTTGTGGGACCCATTCGCCACTTTGGGCGAATGAGTCCCATCTAGGTGGAACTCATTCCCCCAATTTGGTGAATGAGTCATATTTGACCTATTTTTGAGGTTTTCAGTGAGAAATTTGGGTTTTAAGTTCAAATTTCTTCTATGTCGGCCTTGGGGATCTAATAAATAATTATTTGAGTGCATTTCCTATATAAAAAAGCTTTCAAATCATTATTTCACATAAGCATTTAGTATATCAAGCCAAGCAAGCAAGATTTAAGCATTCCAAGACTTCACAAGGTTGTCAAGAGAGCATTCAAGATCATTTCTAAGGCATTTAAGAGCAGAATTCTCAATCAATTGTTACAAAAATTCAAGATCCATCATCATGTCAAGAATATCAAGCATTAAGCATGTTATTGACCTAGTGTTGTGATGTAGCATTGAAGATCCAAGATCAAATATTGTTCTACACCTATTGTCAAGATCAAGATCTACATCCTTCATGGTCATTTCATGTTGAGTTGCAGATTTATAAGACATCATTCAAGGTATCATTTTTAATTTTTCATATCCTATGTTTCATGTCCTTGTTTTATTTTTTCATCATTTGGTTTATTTACCTAAAAGGGGTTTGACCAAGGAAAACCCCTATTCATTAACAATCAACAAGTTTTCTCCTCTTTACATGTGTGTTTACAGATCTAGGTTTCTTGGAGCTTGAAAGATCATTGAAGATAAGGTTACAATCTTGTTGGATTTTTCTCCCAATTTTCAAGGTCATAATCTTCACTAAAAGGTAATCTACAACCCAAAAATCAGGGTTTCATATCCAGAAACCTGAAGGAGCAGATTGAGCAAGAGTAGCTCGAGAAGAGATGATTTAGACCTTGAAGTTCCAAAAAATCCAAATTGGACTTACTTTCCACAAGTGGTGAATGAGTCCCACTGTAGGTGGTTTTTAGAGATCTTTGCAGATTCAAATACCCTTTTTCTCGAAACCTACTCCTATGCAAAAATTCAAAACTGGGATTGATTCACCCAGAATGGTGAATGAGTCCTAGTAGGCCAAAATTTCAAGATTTGCAGAATTTCTAGTCTACATTCAAGTCTCTACAAGTTTCCAAAAGCACACTTTCTATTTTGTTTTACACACTTTTCTAGGTCATTTTTTAGGTCATTGCATCAAACTAGGGTTTAGTGTTGCATCTTACATTGCATTAGTCTTTCCAAGTTCTTACTTGGTGGTGAACCCCTCTAGTAATCTGAAATTATATCCTAGGATACCTTATTTTTCAGATCTCTCCCTCCATTCTTTATTGGATTGAGATCTATAAGGTGCCCTTGAATGTAGCAAGTGTGAAATAAGAACCCTATCCTTGTGTTTATTCCTCAAAGGTTGGGAGTACTATTTTTGTGACTACATTTAGAATACTTTCTTTTTTGATTGGGGTTCCATCATCATCCTAGATCTAGCTTGCATTGACTTTGCATTAGTTAATTTGCATCTAGGGTTTCTAATTTTTGCATTTGTAAAAGTGCATATAGGTTGCATTTTTGCACCTCAAATCATTGAAAATCATCTAAAAACTGCATTTTCATTTAGTTTATAGACCATATGAACCAGAAAAGATGAAAATCAATTAAAATTCCTTGAAATTTTTGAAAAAAATCCCTACTGGGACTCATTCGCCACCTTGGGTGAATCAATCCCAGTGCACATTTGAAACTACCTTTTATAGCACTAAAAACCTTGTTTCTACACTTTTGTTTACTACCATTAACTATATGTTTAAGTGGGTTGACTTTATATTACATGCATTTCACTAAATCTAGCTTAACCTAGTCCATTTCAGGCATTTCTTGATTCCAAATTTGCATTCACAACATTTCAGTTTCAAATCATTGCATAGTGTAATAAAAAAATTAACTTGTTTGAAATCTGAAAATTGCATTTCATTCTAGGCCTTTACATTGCATTTTAAGTTTGCATAGATTACTTTTCAAAAATATTTGTTTCAATCTTTTCCAAGTTTTCAAAGAAAAATTTAGTCAATAAGCATGTTAGTCATTCATTCAATGCATTCCCTAGTTATGAGAGTCTCTTAGTGCAAGAGAGTGAAAATATTAAAGTTTTCCCTAAAATTACAACCCTTACTATCTCTCCTATTTGTGAGGATGATGTGATAGAAAAAAATACAAACATAGATAACCATGATGATCATAATTTTTATTCTCTCGATACCTCTCCTTTTACTGAAAAAGGTATCTTGGTGAAAGAAGATACAATCGTTGAGAATCACGAAGGTCTTGTTTTCCCTTCTCCGCATTCCCCTTGGGAAGATAGTATAACAATAAAAGATGCCACAACTTTACTTAGTTTACATTCCTCTCCCAAAATTTCCCCTACTTGTGAGAATGCTATAATCGTGAATGACCATGACAATGACATTTGCGATGAGGACATGTTGGTGTTAAGAGATCTAATAATTGAGAGCTTTGAAAATTCTACTTCTCCCACTTCGGAAGACATTATAGAGCATAAGGGTGTAATTTTAGATAACCATGATAATCACATTGGCTCTTCTCCTAATATCCTTCATAGTAATGAAGACAATAGTTTTGTGTTAGAAGATATACTTGAAAGTCATGAAAATACCGTTTCTCCCTTTCCTAATACTCCTACCATTTGTTAAGATCTATTTCAATGAAAAAATCCAGTCACTAGCAATCATGATTCTCCTTCTCTTGATGCCTCCCGTAGTTGTGATGAATCTACTTTACAAAACCTAACATAGAATGTGATGAACATCTTGTTTATTACTACCTTAAAATCTCTCTTACTAGGGTAGATATTAGGGCACAACATAATAATACCTTAAAAAACAAGAATGAAATCATGGAAAATGATGATAATCACATTTATCCTGCTCATGGTATCTCCCCTATTTGTGAATAAGAAAGCAATGAGAGTCATGAGAACCCTATTTGTCTCTCTCCCCCTAGGGAAGACATTATGGAACAAGAGAATGCCATCATTGATAAACAAGACAATACAACCATTGATAATTCTCTTACTTGTGATGAAGTCATTTTAGAAGAACCAACCTTTGAATGTCATGAGCATTTAGCTTGTAGTTCTCCTAAAAAATATCCTAGGGAAATATCATGGTGTAAGAAAATGACAACATTTTGGCTCCCTTAGATAATGATAAAAAGGTTATTCTAGATTTCCCTTTATTAGAAATACATCAAACCAATACCATTGAGGTTATGAATGCACAAGTGTCCATTAGATCCCCCTCGGTTAATGGACCTCCTACATACCCTGTGGGACATCCTAAGGATCCTCTAATTCTTTACCCACCACCACACAAACAAAAAAATCAAAACAAACCTAAACTTATCCTCTACCCACCTAAGAATAATGTGTCACAGCAGCCGAGTCATAATACCGTTGCTCATACATATAACACTAGAAACAATCTGCAACCAATACAAACACCTTCAACATCCCTCCCATTTCCTAGTCCTATCTTACTTGGTCCTCCTCATTTTCCTTTGCATAGTGGGAAGGAGTATGATATTTTTGAACTTAAGAATACTCCTACAAAGACATCCCTATGGGACCTAATTCAGAATTCACCTAATTATCACACTATGCTCCAAAAAACCTTGCAACAAGTTCCTATCCCTTATAATGCACAACCAAATGACATAACAGCCATAATTCAAGGAATTAATGCTAACATTTTTTCCACCAAAGTGATATCCCTCCTTTAGAAGTGCAAAAATAAAATGAAGCCTTCATAATAATATCTTGATATAAAAAGATAGGGATAAAGAGAACCCTTGTGGATAATGGCCCCTCCCTTAATGTGTGTAGTGTAAACCTTTTGGATAGGCTTGGTGTGGATAAATAAAACATTCAACCTAATTCTTTATCTATTAATGGATTTGGCAATGTAAGAAAATGATCACTCGGTGTGATCACTTTACCTATTAGAGTTGGAAAGGCTACATTAGAAACATCGATCCATGTTATTCCCCACTATCTTTTATATAATCTTCTTTTAGGAAGGCCATTTAATGAATTGGGTTCCTTCTACTCTTCATCGTAAAATGAAGTGTGTCTACAACAACAAAGTGTACACACTCGATGTTGACCTTGACCCAAATAGTTGTTTGAACATTGAGAAAAACAAGAAGAATCCTCTGAAAGCACTGACACCAACTACACAAGTGGAACCCATGCAACAGAAAGACAAATAAAAACACATTGAAGAATTCATGAAGCTATTAGAATATTATTGGGGTTCCTTAGAGGGTAGGGCCACAAAATTGGTTGAGAATTTTATTAAGGAAGCAAAAATGCATTTTGGGCACTTAAACATATTTAGGGGGTTCGCTCAAACTAATGGGTTTGATTGAATCCTATGGTTTGAGCGAATCCCCTAGTTTTCTCAAACCCTAAAATGTAAATTGTTTTTAATATAAAAAATGAGGTTTGAGTGAAAGGGGGTTCACTCGAACCCCCTAATTAGGTCTTTTTTAAATAAAATATTTTGATAGTCGAAACTAATGGTCATTTTCATTTGCAGCAAGTGGGGAACCTTGGGTGAGCCTCCTAGAAAACTCACCACCTTGGGTGACCTCCTACAGTGCATCACCCTCCAGGTTGGTTTCATGCTTCCATTATTCAAATACATGCTTCAAATGAATTGCATTTTCTTGAAAGTTTCTAGACCCTTTTCAAAAAATCCATTTTGTGCATATCCTTCAAACATCGCATTCCATGAGAATACATTTCTTGAGGCTATCTCTCAAATGGTTCATTCACCTTTTCAATGCTTCCAAATTTTGTATTCATGTCTACTAGGGAAATTGCACACGCCCATACCCTGGTCCAAAGCTCCCATTTTGGCACAGGCAGGGAGGATGTTGGAAAAGGTTGTGAAATTTGGCTTTACACCCACCAATTGCATTTTCTTGAAATTTTCTAAACCTTTTTCAATAAATCCCTTTTGTGCATATCCGTCAAACAATTCACCTGCCTTTTCCAACTCTTCCACATTTCACATACATGTCTACTAGGGAAAATGCAAAAAAAATCCTCTATCCTTTATAATATGATGGAAATCCATACCCTATTCCAAAGCTCTAATTTTGGCATAGGGAGGGAGGATGTTGGAAAAAAATTAAAGCAAAGTATCTAAACACTTCAAAAATTAGAATGAAAATTTGAGAAAATCTATTTATATTTCAGACAACACTTGTTTTAAGTAATAAAAATAATTTTAATGGTGTATGTCACTTTTATTTTGATTCTTGTCTCTATTAAATGAATATATGAACATATGTTTACTATTATAATCATCTCCTTTATGTTGTATTTCTTTTAGAGGGATAATTAAGGGTTATTTTCCTCTCCATTCTCATGTTTAAAATTCAATTATCAGGCTGTGTTTAAGCAATACCATAAATATTTCATAGATGATAATAGGGAATTTGATTTTATTAAAGGGTTATTAAGTAGGATCATATAAGAATTCCATAATCATTAGTGTTATCACTAAGTTTCATTTTTTTTTTCTTACTAACTAGAATATTAGCTTATTAGTTGATTCAACCAAACCAATTTAACTTGGGGTGTTAATAATAATTTAGGCCAAAAGTTTCAACCAAACCTTTGGAAATCAAGATAGTTTGAGAACAAGAATTATAATGTGTACATAAATATTAACATCTTAACATTAATATTGAGCAAAGCTTCTTGATCCAATAAACTAGCTTTCCTGCTAGTGCAAGCAATCCTAGAACTAGTAAAATCTGACAACCATTAATACAAGAGGAAGCATGGTGAAGTGAGGAAAAATAAGAAAGAAATAAGGTGACTAAAGGAGATAGCTATGGAAATAATTTTATGTTGATGTAATCATTTTTAATTAAAAATTAAGCTTGTAAGTTCCAAAATTATGCCATTGATTTATTTGAATTTTATCAAATAAAAGTTGATTACATCAACCTAAAATTATTCCCTTGATTTATTTGAATTTTATCTAATAAAAATCTAGATTTAAAATGTGAAATATTAAATTAGGGGTAAAAGAGAAATGAAAATCCTAATTTCAACAAATCAACTATTTTGATGTCTTAGCTATGGATGAAAATAATTAAAGTTTTATAGGGTTTCATTTAATGGTCTAAATATCCTCTTGTAGAATAGATCTTTATAAAGCCCTAAATTCGAAAACTTGTATATTTTATTATTTAATGAAGATAATTGAAAAGTGATGCATATTGTATCAACCTCCATTTTAAAAATCTACCAAATAAATCTAAAAATTTGAAAATAAGAAAAAAAAATTAAGAAAATTTGCAACATAGTATGTTGGATAAGGAGATTTTGACCTTCCACAACCATATATGGATCCATTAGCTTTTCCTAAATATCTTTCAAACTAAAATATAACACTTCATATAAAAAAAAATAGAGCTTTTCTATGGATTAGGATGTCAAAATATGAAATTTCAACCTTCCATGCCTCATATAATTGACCTCTAATGTTCCACAAAGATGTAAAAACAAAGAACATATCACATTTCCACATGATCATAGATTTTCCACAAAGGAAATTTGAAGCCAAAACTTAAAAGGAAATCTAAATTTGAACATTAATAAAATCAATACCAAATCTAGACCATCATAGAACTTCCATAAGAAGTAGAGAGTTAATATTAATGACTAAAATCTTAATACGATCAATAATGGATTATTTAGATTATTTTCTCTCTAGATATTGATGATATCTCAAGATAATAAAATGAAGTACAAATTTAAATGAGTAATGTTACTAGATTTCAAAATTATTTTTCAATCAAGTTACATATTAGATACTAACTTTTAATATGTATGCCAACTTGGATGACTTTAGGCAAAGTATGGCTAATATAGATGTCACTAATAAAACAAATAAAAATGGTTAAAAATGGAATTGATAAGGGTGTGATTTTTCATACCACTCTTAATGTCTAGAATGGGGTTATGGAGTGTGATAAGAACAATAATTATGGATAGAAAAAAAATTAATAATGATCCTAAAGACATCTCTCTAACTAGCATCGATAAGGCATTTCATATTCCTTTCTATGAAAGGGTGGTTATAATAAAAATAGAAAATTTTGAAGAGGATTTAAATGAGGATGTTAAAACATAATAAATAAATAAATTTAAAATAGATTGAATTCCCTCAAAATATTGTATACAAAATAGACAAAATGTTGTGTAGGAGTGATTTTCAATATGATATATGGAATATGGTGGTGTAGGGCACCTTAGGCCTCCTGATGCATGAAAGGGTCTAATGTTGTGTTTTTGGTTTTTATTCATGTTTTTGATTGAATAAGGTCTATTTAGCCTATGTTTAATGTCTTTGTCATGTTTTTGAGTCATTTTGTATTAGGTTTTGCAAAGTTGTCATTTTGGCTAAAAGTTGGAAAAAGTTGCTAAGCAATTTTGCATTTTGGGTCTAATTGGGAAGTTGAATAGTTAGGAGTTAAAAAGGTGGTTGTATTCGGTTGGTTCTGGTTGGAAAAGCATAAATATATCATGTAATGGTCAAACCAATGTTTTGGTGGTGATTTTTGGAAAGTTGAACATCAATAAAGCTTGGTTTCTGCATTTTTTTATTGTAATTTGTTACTACAAGAGGTTGTAAATCCTGAAAGTGGTCTCAAATGATTGGAGGTGATGTGGGATTGAATCTACTTTCCAAAAAACTTGGTCTCATCACATTTTACAAGCATTTTACTCCAAACCGCTTTGAAAACCTAGGTTTTGGTGCTTTGAGAGAACAAAATGATGTTTTGAGCCATTCCACTAGTGAATGGCCTAAGAACTAGTGGAATGGAAGTAATTAGGATGTGTTTTGATTTTGTTAATTTTTCAGGAACATGGGTTAATTATTTGAGAAAATGGTTTGATGCCCTACTTGATTTAACTCATGTTTTTAAGCAATTGTGATGAATAGGTGATAGGGTTAGTGAAAAGGCTTTGTAGAAATTATTTTGGGTGATGGAAAGTTTTTTTGCATACCTTATTCAACATGTATGGGATTTTTGTATGAGGGTTTGAGGTCTGGGTTGTGAAAATCACATTGTGACCTATCAAAACAAGCCTAATTAGGCCTTTATGCAAGCATAGTAGCAATTTTTTGAGGGTTATGTTCCAAAGAAACCCATTTTGATTTTGAGATATGTTATTAAAGGGCTTAATGGGTACTCCAAACAGGTTTTATGTTGTTGGTTAGAGGTTTAATTTGAAAGTTATGAGAAAAATACCCTATTTGTTGTGCTACTAGGTAAAACGGAAATTTGTGAAGAAATTTTGTTTGTTTGATGTGTTAGGGGTTTTACCAGTGGTTGTTTGAGTTGGATTGTGATCCCCACCCCATGCTCTAAATAAAATTGGTATCAGAGCCTAGGTATGATCTGAAGAAGGAAAAGGTCGTGTGGAGAGAAGGACAAGATACCTCCAAAAGGTAAAACTATAGCTAGGAAGGTGAATGAGATGTAAGAGAAAACTACAAGGGAGATTAGAAGGTTGAAGGAGCTGCAAGATAGGATGGTATCAAGCCTTGAGTTTTTGGAAACAAGTTAGATAAGATTTAAGGTTGCGAGTGTTGAGAGTGACTCCAAAAAAGAAGAGAAAGAGGAGAATGAAGAAAAGGAAGAGGAAGAACAATTTGATCCTGATGAGTAGAGGATGGCTAAGCTATTGAGAGCAGTTAAGGGAGCTAACACAAGGTAAATATTTATTTACCTATGTATGGAGGTAATTTGAATGATGAAGATATTTTAGATTGGATTGCAACACTTGACAATTATTTTAAGTGTGAAGATGTACCTGAGGGGAAAAAGGTAAATATTGTAGAAACAAAGTTGAAGGGGCATGCCTTATTATGGTGGGATTATGATAAGATTGAAAGGAGGAAGAAAGGTAAGTCAATTTTATTTTTTGGGGATAGAATGGTAGCTAAGCTTAAGAGCAAGTTCCTACCAAGTGATTATGCACTTCAAATGTACAAGAAACTTCGAGGTTTAAAGAAAAGATAAATGGATATTAAATCTTATACTGATGAGTTCTATAGGCTGAATATAGGGGAAGGTAACATGGAGGATGATGAGAGAAGTTGGCTAGATATCTAAGTGGGCTAAGGTTCAACATTCAAGATGAATTAACCTTGGAAAATCCAAGAACAGTTAAGGAATGCTATCAAATGGAAATAAGGGCTGAGGAAAAGTTAAAGAGAAGGAAAGAAAAATAAACAAGGGGTAGAGATAGCAATAATAGAGGAAGATATTAATTTTCTACTTCAAGGAAGTCACATGAAGGTCAAGAAGATACAAGTAAATCCAATGAACAAGTTGTAGATCAGAGAGGTGGATTTAGAGGTAGATTTGGAGGACAAGGAAGAGGGTCACAAGGATTTACAGGAAGGTGCTATCAATGCCACAAATTTGGACACCAAGCATGGCAGTGCAACGAAGTTCAAGCCTCTAGTTGACATGGAGGTGAAAGAAGAACACAATTGGTACAAGAAGAGGATAATGAGAGTGTAAAATCTCCATCACAACATGTTGGTCCTGAAGTTGGAGAATCACTAATGGTAAGAAGAACACTCATCAAAGAATCAAAGGAAAATGAGCCATCACAAATAAGGACACTCTTTAAAACCACTTGTAATTGCATGGGTAAGGTATGTAAAGTTGTGATTGATTCGGGAAGTATGGATAGCATGGTTTCCATAAAGACAATTGAGAAACTTAGATTTCCTAGAATACCACATGATACTCCTTATAAAGTTTCTTGGTTGAATGAGGGTATTGTTTTGGTTAATGAGAAAGCTTGGGTGGAGTTCAATATAGGTGGGTATAAGGATAGAATTCTATGTGATGTGTTTCCTATGGATGTGTGCCATTTTTTGCTAGGGAGGCCTTGGAAATTTGATAGGCATGCAATGTATGATGGTAGGAGGAATACATAGAGATTGAAAAATATGGAATCTATTTTACTTTGACACCATTGATAGAAGATGATAAAGGGAAAACTAAGAAAACTAATGTTGTGATGGTTGGTAGGAAAGAGTTTGTAAAGGTTGAGGAAAAGGTGGATATGAAGCTTCTAGCCATTCCTAAACATGAAGATACTAAGACAACAGACTTAAAAAAAGATTTGAATTTGGAGGGAAGTGATATTGAGTTGGTTTGTAGACACTGAAAAATGTCCTAAGTCTGCAAGCATCATTTTTCATGGTCATCATCTTTTGATAATTGAATAATTTTAATTATTCAATTATGTTCGATCATATTCCTCTATTAATTAAATAATTTTTAATTATTTAATTGATTGACCTTCTCATTTGTATCCTGGTCAATTAAAATTATTTAATTGCATCGCTAATATATCCCTTTCTCCAATAATTAAATAAATTATTTATTTAATTATTTGTATTGCATCCATAGTCAAATAATAATTATTTGACCCTTTATTCTTCTATAATTAAATAATTGACGAAATTATTTAATTATGTGTCATTCCTCCCTTTTGAATAAATTATTAAATTATTAAATTATCCATGTCTAATTTCTATCTCCTCCTTTAAAATTAAATTTATGAATTTAATTAAATCTCTTTTTTCATTTCCTCCAAATAAATAATTTAAAATAAATAATTTATTTTTGACTTGTCCCTCTCCTCCATTTTCAAATAAATAATTTAAAACAAATTATTTATGCACCTCTTCTGGTTAAAGTTGTCTTGTCTTTAATCCCTGTCATTTCCTTCATTGTTGTCATAGCCATCGGGTGTCATAGCCATCAGTGTCATATATTTTCCATGCATGGCATATTCTAGTTGCATCAATTTTCAACTGTTGATCTAAGCATCTTTCTAGAATATCGATCTCAACCATCCATTTCGTAACCTCCATCTCATTCATTCTCACCCACTGATCTTGGAATCCTTCTAGAGGATTAATCTCAGCCATCCATTTGAAAGTTTGTCTGTAAAATCAACCTTTCTCCTCCATTTTCAATTTAACAGCTAATTGTCTCCAACTTTCTACTTACTATTTTGCAGGTATTTGCACATGTGAGGCAACAAATATGAGGGAAAGTATTGCAAAAAGGAGAAATAGGAGAACAAGGGAAGTGATTCAAGATTCAAGCATGGGGAGTATTGTGATTTAGTGTTATTATTTTCTCATGATTTCATTGTTTTCTCTTGTTTAGGTGTGGTTAATTTTCTAGAGGTGTTAGTTGTCACTATTCTAAGCTAGGAACTCCCTAACGCCATCTTACAGGTGTCATAATCTGATTTGTGGAAGGTCAAGGATGAATTGATCTTGGGGATTCAGGAAGGACTTGAGAAGTGTGTTGATATGAGGATAAGAGAGGTGATTAATTCAATGTTTTCAAAGGAGGATATTAGTCATTCAAATTCTTTCATATCAGAGGTTGGCATACTTGAGCAAGTAGTAGACATTTGGGTAAAATATCAGATGGAAGAGATTGAAAGAAAAGGTGAAGAGCTCAAAGCTAAACTAGAAGGAAAAAAGAGTAAGATCAAGCATACATCAAGAGTGAAGCATGATAAGATTCATTACAATCATGGAAGAGGTTTGGTAACAAGTAAAGAGGCAGGTGAAGGTGACAAGCAGGTTAGGGAGCATCCATCAAGCAACCCTCAATAGTTGGAGCATAACTTAAGTGGCAAAGAGTTCAAGAATGAAAAGAATAATGCTCATTTTTAGTACTTGGTCCATTGAAAGGGTGTAACACATGGAGAAATAACTTGGAAGTCTGATAATATCATGGAAAAACATTAATTTGTTGTCGCTACACAATTCTCGAGGGTACTTGAGTTCCTTTTGCCTGAAGAGTATGGTGCAGGGCACCATAGGCCTCTTGATGCATGAAAGGATCTAATATTGTGTTTTTGGGTTTGAGTCATGTTTTTTATTGACTAAGGTCTATTTAGTCCATGTTTAATGTCTTTGTCCTATTTTTGAGTCATTTTGTATTAGGTTGGGCAAAGTTGTCATTTTGGCTAAAAGTTGGAAAAAGTTGCTAAGCAACTTTGCATTTTGGGTCTAATTGGGAAGTTGAATAGTTAGGAGTTAAAAAGGTGGTTGTATTCAGATGGTTTTGGTTTGAAAATCATAAATACATCTTGTAATGGTCGAACCAAGGTTCTGGTGGTGATTTTTGGAAAGTTGAACATCAATAAAGCTTGTTTTTTGTATTTTCTCATTGTATTTTTTGCTACATGAGGTTGTACAAGATTGTACGGCCTGCAAGTGGTCTTAAATTGATTGGAGGTAATTTTTAATTGAATATAATTTCCAAAAAACTTTGTCTCATTGAATTTCATTCAGTTCTAAGTATTTTAGAAGCATTTACTCCAAACCGCTTTTAAAACCTAGGTTTTGGTGCTTTGAGAGAACAAAATGATGTTTTGAGCCATTCCACCGGTGAAATTTCCTAATAATTGGTGGAATGGAATTAATTAGGATTTTTTTTTATTTTTTTAGGTTTTAAGGAGCAGGGGTTAAGGATTTGAGCAAATGGGTTGATGCCCTAGTTGATTTAACTCATGTTTTTAAGCAATTGTGATGCATAGGTGATAGGGTTAGTGAAAATTCTTTGTAGAAATTATTTTGGGTGATGGAAAGTTTTTTTTTAGACCTTATTCAAAATTTATTTTCTTTTGGTATGAGTTTTTGAGGTATGGGTTGTGAAAATCACATTGTGACCTATCAAAACAAGCTTAATTAGGCCTTTACGCAAGCGTGGCAGTAATTTTTTGAGGGTTATGTTCCAAAGAAACCCCTTTTGATTTTGAGATATGTTATTAAAGGTATTAATGGGTATTCCAAAAAGCTTTTAGGTTGTGGTTTGGGGGTTTCATCTAAAATTTATGACAAAAATACCCTGTTTGTTGTGCTAGTAGGCAAAATGACAATTTGTGAAGAAAAATGTTTTGTTTGATGTGTTAGGGTTTTGACCAGTTGTTATTTGAGTTTGATTGTGATTCCCACCCCATAATATATATCATATGGTGAACCTATTAAGAATAATAATGGGGCTACATTTGAAGCTAATTTATTACCATGTATGTATTCATATATTATAATTATATGAGAAGAAGAGAATATGATCCATTCAGTTGAGATTATTAGTTATATGATTCATGAATAATTAATCAAGGTAGAGGAAACAAAAGGAGATTTTATATGGTCTCTTATTTTTTATATTCATTGGATAGAGGAGCCACATTACCAAGGTTAGAAATAAGGTATCATTTTTTCTTAGATCCAAGAAAAATTCCTATGTATGTCCATTATCCATAACTAGAAAAAAAATATAAGATCTATTAGAAAATAGTGAGAAATTCCTTTTCCATGTGGTTAGAAGGATAATAGGAGGATACATAACTAGAAAATTTATCCTTGAATCTTGATACTAAGGTAAATAAACATGGTAACTAGTTTATATAATTCCCCATGTTATCTTATACTAGATTCTCATACAACCTAGAAGTGAAATCTATCTCTTTATCCCTTCCAATGGAGAGATGATAAATTGGCTTACCCTTTTCACCTTTCTTTTGAGGGTTCATCTTAGAATGCAACTTCCTTCAACATGGTAATTTTATATAAGCATCTTTCCCACAATGATCACAATAACTAGTAGGATTTACTTATTGTGAGCTTGTAGCACTTTCCTTCTTTATCTTGGATATAGCTCCAATTGTTTTTGAGGACCTGATAGAGAAATTTGAGCAAGTACACATTATTCTTCATCCTTAAAAAACTTTCCCTCTTTATATAATTTTATGTTAAATTATTTCATAAATAATTTCTTAATCTACACCATTATTTTTAACATGATCGTGCTTTCCTACAACCATATAAAATTATAGATTTTTAAATAAATTCAATGCATAATTTGCTAGTTTCAACTTAGGATAGGAAAGATTTATTCTTCAACATTAATAAAATTCAATTGAAATTATACCTCCATGTGCTCAAATCATTTTTCTACATCTCCTACAAATGAAAATATCTCAACTATTGATTTAGAACCATCAAGACCTGTATTTGGTAAACTAGAATGACCATGGAAATTTTCTTCTACTATATATTCCACGTTGTTCCCTTACTTTCCAATGAACATAACTTATCTAAGAGACACTTTACTAAGCACTATGTTATCTCATTGGTTGAGATAATCTTGCACCTTTAGTATCAAGATTGAGGAATCTTACATTTATATCCATGCTTATGGTTTTCTTTGGGAAAATATTAATTTTTTGACAAGGAACAAAATTCTAAAATTTCTCTATGTTTCGTAAATATACAAATTAAATAACAACAAAATCCACAATGAAATAACTTGTTTGATTACCACTTGATTCATTTAAACTAGGATGGTTATTCCATACACTAGTAGCAAATAAATGGATTAACTTAGAGAACACAATTAGCTAACTTTAATCAAAATTTCTTGGAATTACACAAGTAATAGATGAAACAATCAAGAACACCTATTTCAATAGTAAAGCCTTAGTATCTAAGTGAATCCAACACTTATAATTTAAAGAAATATGGCCAAAAAGAGACTAAATATATAGGTTTATCTTTCTTCGAGTCTTTAAAGAAACATGGCCAAAAAGAGTAAAATTTTAGAAAATTAAATAAAATGGTGAAAATGTTTTTATGAAAAACTATGATACATGTTGAATGTTTTTTTGTTAATGGTATGAAAATATTATTGATGATTAGATGAATTATTTGAACTAGTGAATGCTCTATGTTTCATCCCAAGTAGCATTCATTACTAGTGATATTATCTTGCATATACAAATCTAATATAATCTATGCATATAAATTATATGTGTGCAACCTATAGGTTCAATATATATGCTAATTTTTAGAATCTACAATTTACCTCACCATGATGTTAATTATCTATTCGTACATTAAAATTGATTCTTGTGCTTTTTGGTTTGCATGTGGTAAGGATAATTACTCTATTGTGTCAAACCATGTAAGGCTACTAGGTTGATGACTAGATAAAACATTAATAATGAGACTTTGAAACATACTTTGACCTAGTCATATCTATCCTTTATTAACTATGTGAAAATTTTCAATACACCATTACATAAAAAATAAATAAATAAACTTTAAATATACATTTTGGAAAGATTTTTATAGATAGAAATGAAAATAAAAATGACAAATGAATTGGTAGATTCATGCCCATCCCCATAATAATAAAAGCATAAAAAAACAACATTTTTTCTAAGGGGATGTAGTCCTTTACTCAAAGAGAGGATCACAAACCTTTATAGAGGATCACAAACCTTTATAGCTTGAAACTTCTATACTTGAAATGTGAAACATATTTTATTTTAAATAGTTTGAACACTAGACCTTATCTTTATTCTATGTGTGTGCTTTCAAATCTCAAGCTAATTTAGAACTTGTTGGCCCTTGTGATTTACTCATGTGGATCATATATTTAAGATAATTTTATATATTTAAATGTATAGTTAGAAGTTTCTACATTTTGGTTCAAAATGAGTTCATGCATGAATTTGAATTATGTAAATTTAAAGATTTATTAATATTTCAAATTGATTTACTTGTTGCAGAAACTTGTTTAGCAATATATGTATCTAAGTTAAATTAAATTTATTGAATGTATGTATGCACTTGAGAATTATTATCTAGATATCTAGTGTTCATGTTTAATACATTCTATCTCATGTGTACAATTGTAAAGTTATTTAGAACTGTTTTAGATTTATATTCTCTAAATCTAGATATATTAAACCAAGGTCTCATTTATCCTTTAGGTACATACATATCACATGGAAAATGAACCTGTTCCACCTCCACAAACACTCTTTGCAAATACTAATAGTGAAATTATGAGATTGAGAGAGTCATTAACAGATGGTACAAACATAGGCATATATTCAGAAGTTTGCATGTCCATATTACAAAGCCTAGAACAAATAAGAGATGAACTTGGACATAATAGTGCATATTCCCCTGATAGTAGCTGCTATTCTTTCCCACATGATGGAATAAGTACATGGTGAGGTTCCCTATAAAAAAATACATGATGTTGTGACCAAAGAAATGATTAAAAACATGTGTTTTCCATTCTATGAAAATAAACATAAGGCGAGGGGATACCAGGTCACCAAATGTGTGGATCGTGATATGCCCTGCTTGATCTACCCATAATTTCTTGCAACACATGGTCAATATCCAAACAATGACCAACTTCCATTATATTTTGTTCAGCAATTATATGTTGATGTCCATTTGGGCCTCAAATTCAACTACCTAGACATTCCATCATATGTTGGTCAAGGGCATGGCAAGATTGCCAATAGGCCCACCTATTATCGAGAAGATAGATCAGCCACTGTGTTTAGGGAATTGGTTGGTGTCATGTCTCCTGCCCTCACCCTAGCTCTGGCCCCCTTAGCGGATAAAGTTGTCATTGCTTCCCAAAAGGAAGCAATTGACAATGTAGGTGGCATTGCAACTAGGATCACTAGGATATCTACTGATCATGTGGGTCAGTATTTGATGTCTAAAAATTCATGATCCACACCATTTGCAGCACAACACAGTAGCATGGATCCTTTTATAGTGGTAGGCATCCCTACACCCACACAACTCAACAAAAATGGGAGATATGCCACACAAGACTATGCATTGTTTGGCTGAGAACCTCTTGGAGGCATATGCCTTCATTGCATCAGACTATGGGATCACTATAGACCAAGTCAAAGGTCATTTGGATTTAGTTCATTCACATCCAGGATCCCATCACTGTCAGCCTAGCACTAGTGCACATCAAGATCCACCTACAGATTATTCGACTGTTGCATAGACTATATGTTTTATGGATTTGTTGAACGGTCTTGGTTCATCATCATTGATGCCATCTCAGTTGCATAGATATAGATAGATATTTCAAAATACATGTACATTTTTAAATAAATTTCATAAAATTTATAATATATTATATTTATTTAACACATTATGTACACAATTTTATCTCCAAGGCTTGGCACATCCATCAGAGTAGGGTTCTCATTCAGATGATCGTTCGACTAGGAGTCAACATTCTTATTAGGCTACACACTAGATTTATGATTTGTTTAACATTATAAATGACTTGGGCTACATGTTTGATGATCTCTAGCACATGTGTGTTAGGTTGTTGATACATTATTACTTACATTTGATGATCTAGATAGTACATTTGTTAGATTGTTGATACATTGTTACAGGTACATTTGATTATCTCTAGTACATTTTCTTATATGATATATACATACACATTTTCTTATGTTTATATGTTTATTTTCATTCAATCTATACATGCATGTACCTATATTTTCTTATAATGTTTATGTTTATGTTCATCTATCTACATGTACATGTGTTTTCTTATGTTTAAATGTCCATACATTAATCTACATGTGTACATGTACATGTTTAGTACACTCAAGAGTGTTTATACAATCTATGTTTATATGTTTATTTTCATGAACAATCTACATGCATGTACCTCTTTTTTTATAACATGTTTATGTTTATACATTGAATCTATCTACATGTACATTTTTTTTCTTATGTTTAAATTTTTATACATTAATATATACATGTGTACATGTACATGTTTACACTCAATAATGTGTTTATACAAATTTTTAAATCTATATTTAGAGAACTCATGCTCACGTATTTACATTTTTATCAATTGAGGCAAATTTTGGAGGAGAATTTACCTTTGGTAGAGGATTTTTTTTGAGTCATCTTTAACTTGAAGAAGAAGATGGGACAACAAAGAAGAAGAAAAAATAAGGCTCAATGATTTTTTTCAAAAGAAGAAGAACAAAAGAGGCACGAACAAAACTTAACAAATTATAATAGAAAGAAACAAGGTACATGCTTATTTCTTCTCTCTCTCTCTCTCTTGTGTGTTTTTAGGACTTTTATTAACACCTCAATGTTTTCCTTATAAATCTATTTCAATTTATGAAAACAATGTTAGATAACTTGGAAACTTTGATACTAAAACATAGTCATCTTGCATAGACATTACCATAACTTGGAACCTCATTTTGCCTAAATTCGTTATCATCTATTTCCAATTGCATTTGTTCAATAAATAAGAATATTGTTGGACTATGATCTTGTGTATTATTTTTTTATGATGTAGGTTTTTGTTATGTTAAATTTGCAACCATTCTTATGAATATTTATTGTTATGTGGTGGATGAAATAATTTTTAATACAAATAGTGGATGAAGTATTGGGTATTTTCAAAAAGTATGAGTCTAAAAACTCTAGGTGAGGTCTTATTGCTTATGTTAGGTGGAATTTCCTCATCGAAACACTTCTTATAGTTTTCTTTCAAATCAACCTTTATATAGGAATAAAACTTTGTGTGTGTTTCCTTCTTTTTTTTACCAATAATCTATTCTTAATTTTCTAATAAAACTAGGTTATTGGACCCATGTTAGCCTTATCTAGGTTTTCCTCTTCTTACATTCCAATTTTAATTTTTTCACCTTTCTTTATTTTTGGTTAAAATAATATACCTTAAAAACTTTTTTTTCCATATAAGGGTTCTTCCCCTCTCAAATACAAAGGAATATTGTTAATCCAATAGCAATCTCTCTAATTATTGTAAAATTTGTCTCTATTTATTAGGTGAGTTAAGTTATTTTCAATAAAATATTGTAGTGAAATCTATTTACCAAAAGCATAAAGTTGCAAACATTAACTATTTATCTAGATTTCAACTTCCCTATACAACAAGATATCAAAGCAAAAAAAAGAGAGAAGGATACCAAATAACATATTAATGATAAAATGAAGCTAAACTAGATAAATCAAATGAAATGCGAAGATGAATGAAGAAATAAAAAGACATGAACAAAATTTTGTACATTTGAATTCTTTGAAAATATGTTTCTTAGATAGAAAAGAAGGTTTAGATTACTTATGATCTTACCATTAATGATGAAGGCCCTATTTTAGCCTTCCAATTTCCATGGGTAGTCAATGATGTAGAGGAAATAGAAATGTCTATTCACTTAGCCTAGGTTCCTCTAGAACTAAGAGAAACAAAATAAAATCTATGAATACAAATCTTAAGTAAACAAGAATTAATAAACTAATGTGTGTGATTGTCAAAGGAAATATAAATCCCAACAAGAAATAAAAAGAGAGATAAGAAGATCAATTTTGGAACATAGTATTGTCAAAGAATCTTCAAAGTGCTAGAAAGAGTGATAATTATAATTCCATCAAGAGCATCCACAAAGAGTCTACTTACCAAAGAAGTTAATGAGCTTGAGAGGGTGAAATATTGAGTGTTAGATTAAAATTAGAGCCAAAATTGATTATGGAGAGATGCATAACTAAAAATGGTCATTGGGATTCATCTGAAGGTGGTAAGATTCAAACAAAATAACTATTCTATGATAAAATATTATTTTATTATAATGCATCATGGGGACATCTACAAGTTATACTAGTGTTCAAGTATAATAGGTCATCTAAAAAATTGACACATTAGAAAAACATCAGATAAGTACAAAAGTAACATTAGTTAACACAAAAGCAAGAAAACATTAAAAACATGAATAACACAAGTTAGCATCAAGTGTGAAAAAAGGCTAAGGCAAGGCAAACTGAGATTAAAAACATGCTAGGTTTTACAAACACTAAAGTGAGCTAAAAAAATTGAAAAGTTGTGCAATTTTTGATGTTACAAACACCATCCTAAAATAGATACTCAAACGAAAAGGGTAAACTATAATATCAAGGATATGTTTTGAATGTATCATATGGACCAACCATCTAAATGCTAAGACTATTTACACTTGGTGGAACTTATATATAACATTGAATATCATTCCTCTATCAATAACATTTATCAAGGATTGTTTTATAGTATTGGATAGTTTCTTAAAGGAGATAATTTTTGGATTTCATGATCAAAATATGGTTGAACTAGTGATTATTGTGAATCTATGTTATTTTTCTATTGAATTATTATGTCACAACTATATACACCCTACTTTGTTCCTAAGAATGGGGTTAGTGGTACACAAAAAATCTAAGGTAGGGATTCTCTAATAAAGTATATTTATGTAGGTATTTGGTAAAATATGGAAATTTTAGATGTTAAATCATTGAAGAAAAATAAGACATGACTCATATGGCTACTTCTTGGAATAAAAATTGAATATTGTTGAATAAAAATTATTTATAGTTATATATTTCAATTCTTAGAAAAAATTTGTATTGAAATTTCACACATATATCTATATATCAATATCGTTAACCATGATTCATGGTGAGGAGATAACTAATCTAGTATTTGATTGATTATTTCCATATTATACTAAACTTAGTGTATTTATGATCAATTTATTACTTTTAAATTAATGAGATTTAAATCTACAAAGGTAATGTTGAATCAAAGTAGATATTAAGAGTAGAATATATATAATTGTTATTTGATAAATTTATTCTAGTAAAGGGTGCTTATTTAGAAACGGCATTTAATTCTTAAATTTTGATAAATTTAATTAAATAAATGAAATGATTGTGTGCACCTTTAATATAGTTATTTAAATCTATAGAAGTAAAGTTCAAATGTTACCGTTGACTCATTTTTATACTATAATATTTAATTCTATTGAAAGATCCCAATTTTTAAGCAAAATAAATAAATAAAATGTAGTTCTTACAATATACAACTATATTGAAAATTTAAAAACTATATAGTTAACATACCTAATTTATACAATCAACCATAAATTAAATTCAAACTAATTATCAAAATCTACTAAGTATGTTATGTTAGGGAAGCATTTCACTCCTTACATATTAGATATTCAAGGACATAATGCAAGGCACAAAAAATCTTAATGCTCAATAAAATTGAGTTAATGTACCTAATGTTTAGGCTACTTATTACCTACATAAGTAATCTAATGATGAAGTATATGATATCTTATTAATTGGAAATATGAATGGTTGAATAAATAATAATAACATCTAGTTAGTAATGTGTGTAATGCTTCATTAGCACAATATACTATATTTAATTTAAATAATTTTTATTTCACTAAATAATTTCTAATTGTATTTGTTCCATGGAATTCTTAAGTTCAAGAATCAAGATTTATGTCATCTTATATAGAATCATCTCTCACTTTCTTTGCAAAATATTTTATGACATGTAGAAAGGGTTCAACAAGCAAGAATTTCTCATGCTGAAGTCGAGCCAAATCTAGATATTGGATCAAATGAATCTGTTGAAGAAGACATGGATCTTGAAGATAGGGAGGACGCCCAAGTTCAAACAATGCATGTTGGAGAGGGGTCAGGATCACTTCCCTCTACTAGTATGGATGGGCATATAAAACTAGTTGAAACTTCTCTCACTTTATTTTCTTGCATGTAAATCCATGTATCCAATTTCAAAAACCTAGTGACTTTTAAAATTCATTTTTCCATTTCCAATTGTATTTGTTCCATGGAATTCTTAAGTTCAAGAATCGAGATTGATGTCATTTGAAAGTTCTACTCCACTTATAACATCATGTCTCTCACTTTTTTTTCTTGCATACATAAACTCCACTTATATAGCATCATCTCTCACTTTATTTCCAAAATATTTTGTGACATGTAGAAAGAGCTCAACAAGTAGGAAGTTCTCAAGCTAAATTCGAGCCAAATCTAGATATTGGATCAAACAAATCCACTGAAGAACACATGAACAATGCATGTTGGAGAAGGGTCAGAATCACTTCCTTCTACTAGTATGGATGAGCATATAAAACTAGTTCAAAAGGTGAGGAAACAAATTTCTTATAGAAATTTAGATCATTTACTTGAAATGGATATGGATAAAATGAAATTTTATGCTGACCAACCTACAAATATGAGTAAGAGGTCAATGAATAAATTTGTAAATGGAATAATCAATGATCATTTCAATCATCTTGAAACACTTGAAAAAACCAAAGTTTATCATGTTGTACTTCTTCGTAATGAGTTGAAAGAGTCATTACAATTGTTGGGTGTACATTGGGCATCAAATAAGAAGAAACACATGGCATTACAAAAAGATATTGTTGAAAATGTTAAAAAGGGTTTAGATTCCTTTGGGAAAGGACCTCGATCAGTTGATAAGGCCACTATAAGAAGGGTGATGTTGACATCTATTTTAAATCAAAATATAACAAGAAAAGGAAAAATGTCTACACTTTCAACTGAAATTGGTTATAGTAGAACCACACTAATAAAATATGAGAAAAAGAGAAAGGTTTTGGATGATAGTTCAGAAGGAAATTGAGAAATTATGTGTAGAGCTCCCCATTCTGATAGGATTGAAGATGTTGTTAGGAACTTGATCTCAAGTTTTTGGGATGAAGAGACTCGTCCATCATCAAAGACTAGAGATGTTATGAGACACAAGATTGGGCCCAATATTTATGAAAATCATATTAAGCATTGGCTAGACATAACATAGCTTGAGATGTATATGAATTTTTGTAGTAAGTATCCTTATATAAAGATTGGGAAAACAATGTTTACAAGGTTTAAGCCATATTATGTGAAGATAAACAAGTTTTTTGAAACTTCTTGTTGTCGCTATCATATTGAATTTGATCTCTACTATCAAGTGTTTTGAAAGATGAGAGAAGAAAGTTATGGTTTTCAAAATGCACCTCCTAAATAGGTAAGTTTGTTCATAAAGGATATGTTATGTGATCATAAAAATGGACCTCAAATAAACTTCATAAAAGGACTTTGTGAAACATGTGGAAATTTGGCTAAATTTCCTTCAAGAAATGAACATACTAACCTAAAAAAGATATTAAATTGCAAGAGTTACAAGTATGTAAATTTTCAAACAAATTTTGGGAAAAAATCCACAAGGTTAAAATATGTAGAAGAGGGGATTCCTATTGGAAAATTTATGGAAAATTTTCAAAAATTGATACAACCATACATACAACATTTCTTTTTTTCTAAGTGGAAAGCACAACAATTTCAAACATTAAGAGAAACTTTCCCACTCATAACAGCTCTATCAGTAGTTGACTTTTCAGAAAATTATTCTTTTATACATCAAAAAGAGATTCAATCATAATATTACTTTTCAAAGTAGATCACTATTATGGTTCATGTGTGCTATCGACATGCACAATCAGAATTGGATGGTGTTGAGAGTATAGATGAACAATGTTACATTAATAAAGAAAGTGATGATAAAGAGCATGACACTTTTGTACAACATTGCTTTAAAAAAAAATTGAGAATTTGAGAAGAAGGGGTGTAAAATTTGAAAAGAATTTTGTATGGTCAAATGCATGTGCGGCACAATTAAAATCATGACGGCTATTTTATGCACTATCTAGATATCATAAAATTTACAAAATACCACATTTTTGGAGTTTCTTTGAGAGTGGGCATGGAAAGGGTGAGCATGATGGTGCAGGAGCTTGCATCAAACATGCTTTAAGAAAGCATCAAATGATTTATTCAGGAGATCGTATAGACGATGCACATGATGTTTTTGAATGGTGTAAGAAACACTTTGCATAAAATGAGATCGGCACATTTTCAAGAAAAAACTGACACATTCCACATAGAGTGCTTTGGGAGATATCGGGTATGTATAAATTACATTTTCAAAAATTTGAATTTATTTAAATTTAAAATTTATATATATATATATATGTTTGTTCACATAGGTCTATTTTTATACATGTATCTAGGTGTGGATAAAAGATCGATGCATGGATATAAGAGGGTAGACAAAACATGATCTTTGCATTGTGTTATGAGTTCAGATAGTCACCCTGGATGGACATTATACATGAGGGATTACTCTTGTTTCTGCATTGAGTGCATTGCAGGAAACTTTGATGCATGCAACAACCAAGAACTTGGATATGTTAGTAAATGGGATATGGTGCCACTATTTGTTTCAGACATACGATGAAAATGACGATGAAATATTTCAAGACATTCATTTGATTTCAAATGATTATGACCATATTTCAGGATTGGTTAGAAAAGGTACATGTCTAAGTTTTCAATAATTTAAATATTATATAAATTTAATGATCTTTAAAGTCTAGAGACAATTATATTTTTTTGTCTAAATTTGGTGTATAGGAGATGTTTTTGCAATCATAGCAGAGTTTGAAAACATAGAAGATGTTAGCTATTATTTACTGTGTTGCACAAAAGAGAGGAATAAACTAAAACAACCTAAAACAAGCAATGGAATGTTATTTCCCACATGTGAGTTTGAATTTAAAATTATATATATACATTGTGTACATGTGTACATTACATTAAAAACATTAAATATATATTATACAAACCTTGAGCATGAAAATGTTGTACACATTCACATGTCTTACCTCAGGTTCATGTTTACCATGCAGGTTATGTTGTAGTGCAAGGGATATATCTAAAAAAATTCAAAGGTGTTCAACATGGGATTCATTTTGTTGACTATCAACTTGATAACAAGGTATATCAATATAGTCACCTAATAATTTCTATTGCCCTAGATCTTCATGCACGTGGACAAAAAAATGGAGACTAGACAATGATGATCATCAAAAAAATTTACATGTTATTGAAGAGAAGACTGAACCAAAATGTTGTTATATTATATCCATGATTTTCAAGTTCACTTGTACATGTATACATGTTCAAGTGAGTACTTATTGTAACTTGTTTGAACTCTGGATTTTTTTAGTTAATGATAATATATGTTGATGACAAGTATTTCAAATTTGGATGGACACTTGAATTAGTGGTTGAAACACATTAGGACCCTTGAATTGAGTAGATATTTCCAATTACATATTTGTTCCATGGAATTTAAGTACTTGTTCAAGATTCTTTGATTTTATTTGAAAAAAGTTAGATACTCCACTTATAGCATCATCTCTCACTTTTTTTGTTTGCATGTGTAAACTCATATGCAATACTTGTTCAATCTAGTGAAGTTTTTTAAACTCATTTTTCCTAAATTCCTTACCATCTATTTCCAATTGCATTTGTGAACCAAGTGAAATTTTATCATTATGCGTAAATTCCAATTATATGTACATATATGTTCCATGGAATTCTGAAGTTCAAGAATCTTTTATTTCATTTGAAAGTTCAACTATAGTTATAGCATCATCTCTCACTTTTTTTGCTTTCATGTAATTTCATATATATGCTTTCAATACTTGTTTGAAACCTAGTGAAGTTTTTTAAAATTATTTCTCCTAAATTAAAATTATGTACAGCTTATATTTTTTCCATGTAATTCTTAAGTTCAAGAATCTTTGATTTCATTTGAAATTTCAACTCCACTTATAACTAGAAAAGTTATTATGGAGAGGGAGACAACTCTATAGAGAGAGAGGTATATATACTAGCACTTGCACCTAAAGGAGGTTCAAGGAATACGTCGATAGAAAACTAAATGTATGTTAATATGTTAGAGAGTATGTGTTTTGGATGTGATGTAAATTCTAGTTGCATGTGGTGTAATCAATCAATTAATAATAAGTGTTAAATAATGGAATGAAATAAATTTAGACATATCTATATTTTTTCTTTAAAGAAATTAAGTATTATCTAATTATAAAATATTTACACACATATTTAAAACATAAATAAATGCAAATAGAAAAAGAAAGTTCCCATCAAATTGACAAAAATATTGCAAATGGAAATAGAATGTTCTCATCCAGTTGTCAAATCAATATTTATATGACTTCTATGTGAAAAGTGATATTTTGGAGGATTTTACCTAATATTTAAAGGATTTTACCATTAAAATGCAGATTGATTACCATTAAATGGTAGTTGAAACTTGTTTTCCAATGACTCAATAGTGGTTTTTAGGCATCAAACTTATTTCAGCCTCAAATCTCACAATATATGTAGCCTATTGGCTAATAAAGAGAGAAAAACTCAAAAGATAGAGAATGAGAGAAGAAGAAAAATTAAGATAGATGGATATTGAGAGAGAGAGAGATATGGAGATAGAGATTGAAAGAGAGAAATATAAGAGATACATGGTTAAAACCTCTACCCTTAACCCTCTATCCTCTACCCTCTATCTCTCTCCCACTCCCTCTCCATCTCTCTCCCATCTACCATAAACCCTTAAACCCTCTACCCTCTACCCTAAACCCTTAACCATCTACCCTTAAACCCTCTACCCTCAACCCTAATCCCTCTACCCTTAATCGTAAACCATTAAACCCTTAAACCCTAAACCCTTAAACCCTCTACCCTTAACCCTCTACCCTCTATCTCTCTCCCACTCTCTCTCTAGTCTCTCCCTCCTACCCCCTCTCCCTCTCTCAAGTATCTCTCTCTCTCACTCCTATCTCTCTCCCATATTCCCTCTACCCTTAACCCTTACACCCTTGAACCCCATCTACCCTTAACCCTTAAATCCTAAAACCCTCTATCCTCTACCCTCTACCCTTACACCCTTAAACCATATACCCTCTACCCTAAACCCTTAACCATTAAACCCTAAACCCTTAAACCCTCTACCCTCTACTCTTAACCCTATACCCTCTATCTCTCTCCCACTCCCTGCATCTCTCTCTCAAGTCTCTCCCTCCTTACCCCTCTCCCTCTCTTAGATCTCTCTCTCACTCACTCACTCACTCACTCCTATATCTATCCCCTCTACCCTTAACCCTCCACCCTTAACCCTTAAACCCTCTACCCTTAAACCTTAAACCCTTAAACCCTAAAACCCTCTATCATCACCCTCTACCCTTAAACCCTCTACCATCTACCCTAAACCATTAACCCTTAAACCCTAAACCCTTAAACCCTCTACCCTTAACCATCTACCCTCTATCTCTCTCCCACTCCCTATCTCTCTCCCTCCTTATTACAATCATAACATGGTCCTATTGGTAATGGAGCTTGATTATCTTCTTGATTCAAAGATTTTATGTTAATCACTCTCTATCCATCCATCTATCTCCCTCTCTCTCCCTCTTTATATATTTATCTATTCCATCTCTATATATCCTTCTCTCCTCTCTCTTTATCTCTCCCTCTCCTCTCCTTATCTCCATATCCATCTCCTTATCCTTCTCCTTCTCCATCTCCATACCTATCTCTATCTTCCTATCTATCTCTATCTCCTTACCCCTCTCTATCTTCCTCTTCCCCCCACTATCTCTTCCTCTTTCTACCCCTCTCTATATATTTATCTCTTCCATAGATCTATATATCCTTCTCTCCTCTCTCTCTTTATCTCTCCTCTCCTCTCCTCTCACTATCCCACTCCTTCTCCTTCTCCATCTCCATCTATATCTCTATCTACCTATATATCTCTATCTCCTTACCCCTATCTCTCTTCTCTTCCCCCTCTAACTCTCCCTCCCTTTCTATGTCTCTCCCTCTCCCTCTCTCCCCCATATTCTTCTCTCTCTCTCCCTATCTACATATCTCTCTCCCTCCCTCCTCCCTCTTCTTTCTCTCCCTCTTCTACCTATCTCTCTCCCCCTCTCCCCCTCTTCTCTATCTTCCTCTTAGACCTATCTCTCTCTCCCCCCCACTCTTCTCTACCTCTTCTCTACCTATCACTCTCCCTTTCTCTCCCTCCCTCTCTATCTCTCCCCTCTCTATATCTCTCCCCATATCTCCCTCCCTCACTCCCTCCCTATCCCCCTATCTATCTCTCTATCTCTACCTCTCTCTCCCTTTCTCTTCCCAAATATCTCCCTAACTCTCTTTCCCTTCCCATATATATATATATATCCCCCCCTACTTCTTTCTCCCTTTCTCTATCTACCTTATTTATCTCTCCCTCTCAACATCTCTATTTACCTATCTCTAATTCTCTTTGTTTGTCTATCTCTTTGTCTCTCTCTCCATATCCTGATATTTTATTTGTCAATTTTTTCTCATCCCTATTGTTCACAGTGCACCATTCATTAATTGGTAATCAGAAAACTCTAAAATGATATTTATGATTCCTATGTCAAAGTCTTGTTTGTTGATGACCTTTCTCAATCAATTGCATATTTTAATTATACGGCGAACAAGCACTACCTTGTTACTGATGGGGGGAAATAATATTTGAAAAATATTATATTCAAACTAAGCATTTTATATTTAAACTAAATATTTTCTTTTTATAAATTATAATATATTATTGTTTATAATTTAAATTTTGTTTATTTATAATTTTATATTTATTTAAACAATATATTTTTTAATGTATTTAATTCAAAATTATATTGATATTATAATATTTATTGTAATTATTTTTAATATATACATATATAGTATATTATTTATAATTATTATTAATATATATGATTTATATATTATTAATAACTATTAAATAAATATGGGGTAGGGGCCATAGCTCGATTGGCTAAACCTTTCCTATTGCAGGAGGTTGGTCATGAGGTCTAGTCTCCCCAACCCCCATGGTGCCAGAGGGCGTGTCACACCAGCATCGCCGGTCAAATTAAAATTTTTACCAAGCGCACTGTAGTTTATAGGGGGTCATGGAATGCTACATATCTCACCTTGATCCCAAAGATTGAAGCCCCTTCCTCTTTTAATCAATATAGGCCGATTGCTTTGTGTAATGTGATATATAAAATTGTGGCAAAAGCAATGGTGTCCAGACTCAAGATGTGTCTGAATGACATAATCAACGAAGAGCATAGTGGATTCTTGAAGGACAGACAAATCCTTGATGGGATTATCATTGCCCACGAGGCCATTCACTCCACAGTCAACAAGAAGAAGGATGGGATGATGATTAAATTATATATGAATAAAGCATATGACAGAGTCCCTTGGGGTTTTCTGATTGAGATAATGAGAAGATTTGGCTTTAGCAAATCTTGGTGCAAATGGATTTTTAGTTGTATCTCCACCCCTTCTTATGTTGTTCTAATTAATGGGGTCCCCACTGATTTCTTTCCTGCTAGAAAGGGGCTTAGGCAGGGTGATCCCCTTTCACCCTTTCTATTTCTCTTGGTGGTGGATGTGCTTGGCAGAAACTTGAAGAAGAAGGTGCAAGAGGGTCATCTGGAAGGTATCCAGGTCTCAGGTGGTATCAACAATATTTCTCATCTACAATTTGTAGATGATACCATCATGTTTACTGCAGCCAAAATCAGAGAATCAAGAGCTCTAAAGAATCTCTTAAATAAATTTGAGGAAGTGATCGAGCAAAGGGTTAACACTGCCAAGTCAAAATTATATTTTCTAAAGGCAAGCAATGCTGACAGACTTGAGATATAGAGGATTCTTGGTTTTAACACTGATGTTCTCCTAAGAAAGTATCTGGGTATGCCTTTGATTAGCAAATCCAACTCAATCGGTGCTTGGAACAGTGTTATGGATCGTATCCAAGGGGTGCTCACCTCTTGGAAGGGAAAGTGGCTATCTTTAGCTGGAAGAATATCTTTTTTGTAGGCCTCTCTCTTGGTTGTTCTTGTATTCACTATGTTTGTTTTTCAAATTCCAAGTAAGGTTGCAAAACACTTGGAGGCTTTCAAGTGGGGCTTTCTTTGGAGGAGATGCGAAGATTCACATAAATATTGCCTCATCAAATGGAATGAGGTATGCTCTCCCACCTCGCAGGCAGGTCTGGGCATCAAGAAGTGCAAGGATATGAAAAAGGCTTTGGGCTTGAGGCTGATGTGGAGAGTATACATTGATAAAGGTAGACTTTGGAGCCGTATTTTACAGGCAAAGTACCTTGAGAATGAGTTTGAAAATCTATTCACTTGAGACTTACCCAAGGGCACTAGCATTTGGAACTTTATAAACTTTTGCAGCTCTATTTTGAAACCTAATTTGGTGTGGAGATTGGGCACGGGGAACAAGATATCCTTTTGGAGGGACCGATGGTTGGATTCCTATGCTTTGGGTGATGACCCTCAGCTGGTGCCTCTCGCATCTAACTTTGAAGACACAATTGGAGATACAGTCTATAATTACCTTGAGTGTGAGGCTCCTCTCCGGCGTTGGAAACAACTTTGTGCCCCTGCTGATGTGGTGGGACCGCTTTGCCAGGAGTTACAAGATAGATTGGAAATTTTGCTAGTAATTGGTGAAATTCAGGAGGACATTTTATGATGGAATGGTAATGGAAAAGTTTGTGTTACATTTTGTGACGCTTACCACATGTATGTTGAAATATTAGCAACTCAAGGCAATAGAAAAATTTGGTGTAAATACAGTATTCCCTAGATGAATTACTTCTTATGGATTGCTTGGAGGGGTCAGGCTCTGACGTGGGATAGGCTTAAAACTCTGGGAAAATAGGGCCCCTCTTGGTGTGTTATGTGCAAACAGAAGGAAGAAGACAACAACCATCTTTTCATTCATTGTGATGTTGCTTGGAACATATGGTGTAGATTCTTCAATAAATGGGAATTGTCATGGGTCATGCCTAAAGACGTGAGCTGCCTTTTGGATATTTGGTTTCTCAAGGCCAAGAGTTCTGGTCTAGCTTTGATTTGGGATGTGGCTCCTGCTGTCATCATTTGGGCTCTCTGGATTGAACAAAATTGATGTATTTTCAGAAGTGAGGAGAGGCTGATTGAATTAATCTGGGATGACATTGTTAGCACCATTGGAGAGATTGGAGAGGTGCACAATAAGAGTGATTGGGATCTCTCTGAATCCGAAGTGAGGTGGGCTGATGCCTAGCCTCTTTACTAGTGGTTAAGGAAGAGTCATGTAATTCCTCCATGCACAAAGATCATCAGGTGGGTGGCTTTGGAGAATGGGTGGATCAAGTGTAACTTTGACGGTGCTACCAAGGGGAATCCTAGAAGTGCTAGGGGGGGTGGCATCTTTTGAGATGATTTTGGTGGCTCTAAGTTGATTTTCTCCTTTGATTGTGGTAGTGTGTCAAATAACATTGTTGAGGCTAGGGAAGCTCTATGGGGCATTATGATCGCTAGAGATAAGGGGTGGAGACGATTGTGGATTGAAGGTGACTCCAAATTGGTGGATGATGCTTTGAATGGTGGGTTTCTTCATAATTGGAGGCTAGAAGTGATTGTAAAAGTAGCTAAATACATGTTGGGTGATATGGTGGAGCTTAAGATCACTCATGTTGGCAGGAAAGGTAACCAAGTGGTTGATTGGGTTGTGAACATGGGAGTTGAATTGCATAGTAGGAATGGCTATAATTCAAAATTATGGGTCGAAAACTTCCCCTAGAAGTCCGACATTTGTTGGATGTGGATAGACACTCTTGGTGACTTGCAAGCTCTCTGGTCTCTATTACAGAATTCTAATCGGACATCATGTGACTTTTCATTGTGTTGATATTTGGATCATCCCTTTTCTTTTTTATTACTCTGGTTCCTGGACCTTTCAAAACTAGGTTTTTCTTACCAAAAAATATGGAAAAAAATTGACGGCCAAGCGTTCGAGCGGATGTCGGCCAAGAGTTTTCTCAAACCAACCCGGCCAATATTTTTTATCATTATTTTGAAGGGGTTCAATCAAACTAGGGTTCGCTAGAACCCTCATTCAATCAAACTAGGGTTCACTCAAACCCCCATTCGATTGAACAGGTTTAGGAGGGTTCGAGCAAACAGTGGTTCGCTCGAACTCCCCTTTTTCCCCCTTCTCCCCCTCTTGCACCAAATTCCTCCAAAAAATTTCCCTTCGAAGCTCAAGTTGAGGATGAAAATGGAGGAGACTTCACAAACCCAACTGGATAATGATATTCTTCAAAATGAGCTATCCAGCAAATATAATTTTAATATGTTTTAGTTTTATTATGTATTTTTTTTTTAGTTTAATTAAACATAGGTTTGAAAAAAACAAGCTCTCTATTCCACACATATGGAATAATAGAAGATTATCAAAAAAAAATTGAAAAATATCAGTGCACTAGATATTGAAGTCTTTGATCCAAAAAAAAAAGAATTTCGATATAGACAAAAAAACTTATGCTGTATACAATCCGCATATGTCTGAATTATAATTGGTTTGACTTCAAAACTTGATTATGGAAAAAATATTCAATCAAACACTATGAAACCAATTGGAAGCACTAGATATCATAGTTACAAATCTAAATTCAAAAAAAAAAAAAATTATCCTTCATGGAAAAAAAAGTTATGTTGTATATGGTGAGCGTCACTCCTTAAAAATGGTGTTTACTGAAAAAAACTAGTTTTTGAAGGAAATGGAAAAAGAAGTGAAATATGATTCCAAATTTTTTGAAATAATTATATTTAGAATCTACAAACAAAATTTCATAATTCACTAGTTTGCATCATCTTGGAATTCCTCACAGTTTAGCCACTATAGGTGCCTGAAATTGAAGATTTAGTTAGAAAAAATCAGTTCAGTGTCCAGTTTGGCCAAACAAATGTAAACCAACATTCATGGGAGAATACAAGATCATACACAAAGACTCTAAAAAGTGAAATGTAGTAATTTCAACACAAAATTTGGAAGACCCTTTGAAATCATCCATCTCAACCACTTTAGAACACATGACAACAAATTATACAAGAATCTTTGATGAAGCTAATTATCAACAACCATCGAATCTAAAAGAAATGAAAAACTTTATGGAAGAGGTTATGAGCTTATGAAAAAAAAATTCATCATGGAAAAGAATGTGGTGCTATAGAACAAGGTATTCATGTCCCTATAGAGCCTCACATGCAAGAAAAGACTAGTGTTCTTGGTTATTGTCCCTTGAAACAAACAAACAATCCTTCACTCAATATCAACACTATTACAAAAGATTATTCTAAGCCAAATTTAATAGTAATGTATCCTGAACTGATAAACATCAATGCTCCTGATTATTATCCTTTGGAAGGCATGAAGGAAATCAATAAATTCTCTCTTAATGATAATGGCATCTTGCAAAACATGAATGATTTGAATTTGATAGATTTTACACCCTCCTATAAATGAGAGAATAAAATATGACAATCTAAAGAGTCTTGTGTAAGTATGACATCTTGTACTAAGAAAGAGATATCTTTGTTGCAAAATAAAGTAAAATATTCTACTTTTGATCAAGAGGGTATCTTGTTGAGACTCCTCCAAGATCACTTCATATCTCTCCCTCTGAGAACACAAAGCAATTTTACTACAAGAATTCATTTTGCACATACAATATAGTTCATGGTCACTCTACTAACGAATTTAAGGCTTTAAGTGATAAAATTCAACATCTTAAGGAGTGTGGTGCTCTTACTTGTGTTGAGGCACCTAATTCCTCTAATTGATAATGATTTTTACATTAGCCTATTTCTCGTTAATCATTTTGGCTCATCCTTGTCCTGCACTAAGTGAGAGCACGCGGTTAAGCAACCTTGTCCTCGTATGTCACTTTTCATAGTATCTTTTGGATAGTTGATCACCTTTCATGTACATATAAGATAAATTTTGGGATGTGGACGACATGCCTTAAGTTGACCCGCATGTGACATACTCATCCATGATGTAGTTTGATTCAAAAACATATGACTTGGCATAGGTCTTTTTGAATATGCTCTCATGTCTTCTTCTACTTTAAAGAAATTGCTCATAGTAATGGTGTTACCAACTACTTTAAAGTAGGGGCATACATCGACACTCATGTTTCATTGTGCAATTTTTTTTCTTTCTTCTTGTAATGTGTCCTTTCCTTGGTGGTGTCATTGGGCTTGATTTCCTCCAAGAGTGTGATATTTCTTTGACTTGTCCTCTCTTGGTGACATGAGGCACAATGTTCCCTAAGAAGGGACCTTGCATGAACTAATAAAAATCCCTTTGAACATTCCTTACATTATTTCTTATTTACAACAATTATTATGTAACCACCTTGTATAACACATTTTGCATTCCTGTAGAGCCATCTTGTTTGTTCATGAGTTTCAAGCATACAAATTTTTTCTTTCCTCATGGATCTTGAAAATCATTTTTTGTGGCGCCTTATCAAAGTTATCAGGAGGTATAACTTTGGTATGGTTGGACGGGAAGCTGAACGAGGGCATGACTTTCCCTTAGCCACTTGTGTGTGTATCTAAGCACATATCGGCCGTATGTTTTTCACCTTCTTGGATTACTCACCCAACGGACAACCAGGAGTTTTGTTGCCATAGAGTGAGTATGCATTTTTCTGACAAACAACTTAGATTTGATCTACATCATGTTGGATAAATGGTCAAAGCTTGATCCACCTCATTTTTATTTTTACTTACAGTTTTTTTTTTTTGTTTTTCTTTCTTTTAGTTATTGACATTTAATGTTTGTGTATCTTGTTTTGCTGCAAATCATACACCTTTTGTGTGTCCTTTCGTGCTTACGTTGGTTTGACTAAGGGTCTTGGATCCTATGGGATTGACCACTTCCTCAACCTTTGTTATCCTAGACCATTTGCATTGGTACAATTGGACCCCTCTTGAATGTCTAATTTAGTGTGAGTTTGAAGCAAGTTCATCCTCTCACTAAAGTGGGGGCTAAATGTAGTGTTGAAAAATGTCATCGTGTACATTTTCACACTTAATTTGGGAATAATTAATGATAAATTGGACTTAATGTTGCCTTGATCTAGTGTTGTGAAGAGTTTTACACATCCACATTAGGTCTCGGGCCCTCTTTAAGCTAAGTTAACTTAACTCTGCCTTAATTTAATGTTGTAAAGTGTATTTATTTACACCTTCACATTAAATTTAGGAGCCCTTTAAATGAACTAGACCTAATCTAGTGTTGTAATGTGTTCTACACATTCACATTAGATTTAGGGCCCTTGTAAGCTAAAAAGACCCAATTTTTCCTTAATTTAATGTTGTAAAATGTATTTATTTACACTTTCACATTGGATTTTTGGCCCCTTACAATTATGACCTTTGTATCATCATTAACATGCCCCTATGACCCCATATTATGCATCACAAGGCATAGTTTAATCAAAACCCTGATAAGATCAACAAATAAGCTTAATTTGCACACTCCCTAACATCTTAGCAAGAAAAATAGCCCCTATGGGACCCATTCACCACTTTCGATGAATGAGTCCCATCCAGGTGGGAGTCAGTTGCCCTGTTTGGCGAATGAGTCCCATTTGACCCATATTTGAGGTTTTGAGCAGGAAATATGGGTTTTAAGTTCAAATTGCTTCTATGTTGGCCTTGCGGATCTAATAAATGGCCATTTGAGTGCATTGCCTATATAAACAAGCTTTCAAATCATTATTTTACATAAGAATTCTAGATATCAAGCCAAGCAAGCAAGAGTTAAGCATTCCAATACTTCACAAGGTTGTTAGGAGAGCATTCAAGATCCTTTCTAAGGCATTCAAGGTCAAAATTATCAATCAATAATTGCAACAATTCAAGAGCCATCATCATGTCAAGAATATCAAGCATCGAGCATGTTATTGAGCTAGTATTGTGATGTAGCATTGAAGATCCAAGATCAAGTATTATTCTACACTTATTGCCAAGATCAAGATCTAAATCCTTCATGGCCATTTCATGTTGAGTTGCATATTTATAAGACATCATTTACAAGACATCATTCAAGGTATCATTTTTCATGTTTTATTTCCTTGTTTCATTGTTTCATCATTTGGTTTAATTACCTAAAAGGGGTTTGACTATTCATTAACAATCAACAAGTTTTCTCCTCTTTACATGTGTGATTGCAGATTTAGGTTTCTTGGAGCTTGAAAGATCATTGAATTTTTCTCCCCATTTGCAAGGTCATAATCTTCACTAAAAGGTCATCTAAAGTCTCAGAATCAAAGTTTTTAATCTAGAAACCTAGAGGAGCAGATTGAGCAGACTGAGAAGAGAAGATTCAGACCTTGAAGTTCCAAATACTCTAAACAAGACTCATTCGCCACAAGTCGCAAATGAGTCCCACTTTAGGTATTTTTCATAGATCTTTGCAGATTCATATACCCTTTTTTCTTGAGACTTGCTTCTGTGAAGAAATCTAAAACTAGGACTGATTCACCTAGAATGGTGATTGAGTCACAGTAGGGAAAAAATTTAGGATTTTCATAATTTCAATTCTCCATTCAATTCTCTACAAGTTTCTAGGTGCACACATTTTTTTTTTGCAACTTTTTTTTTTTTACACACTTTTCTAGGTCATTTTGTAGGTCATTGCATCTTACATTGAATTAGTCTTTCCAAGTTCTTACTTGGTGGTGAACCCCTTTTTTAATCTCAAATCATATCATAGGATACCTTATTTCCAGATCTCTCCCTCCATTCTTTATTGGATTGAGATCTCTAAGGTGTCCTTGAGTGTATAAAGTGTGAAATAGGAACCCTATCCTTGTGTTTATTCCTCAAAGGTGGGGAGTACTATTTATGTGACTACAATTGTATAAGGTTCAAGTTTTATGCTATAAGGTTGAGGGTTTAGGACATGTGGATGATGGTTAAGGGTGTAGGGTTTAGGGTTTAAGGTATATGGTTGAGTGTTGAGGGTTCATGGATTAGGGCTTAAGTATAGGGTTAAGGGTTTGTGGATTAAGGTATATGGATTGGTAGGGTGGGATGGCGAGATAGGGAGTGGTAGGGCGAGAGGAACAGAGAGAAAGAAAGAGATCGGTAGGGTGGGAGGGAGAGAGAGAAAGAGAAGAGATAGGGATTTGAAGGGTATGAGAGAGAGAGAGAAGGAGATAGGGATTTGTAGGGTAGGAGGGACATATAGAAAGAGATAGGGATTGTTAGGGTGGGAGGGAGAGAGAAGGAGATAGGTATTGGTATCATGGGAGGGAGGGAGAGAGAGAAGGATATAGGGATTAGTAGGGTATAGGGTATAGGGATGGTAGTTGAAGGTGTAGGGTTTAGGGTTTTAGGTATAGGGTTGAGGGTTGAGGGTTGAGGGATAGTGTTCATGGATGAGGGTATAAGGTTAAGTGTATCAAGGGTATAGGGATTAAAGGTATAAGGAATGTGGTGAAGGGTTGAGAATGTATGGTTTAGGGTTTAAGTATAGTGTTGAGGTACAATTTTCAGCATTTATTATATAAGGTCAAGGGTTAGGATATAGGGATTAGGTATAATAGTGTAGGATTTAGTGTTTAAGGTATAAATTTGAGGGTTGAGGGTGTGGGGTTAATGTATAGGTTTGAGGGTATAGGGTATAGGTATTAGGATTTAGGGTTGAGTGTATATTATTATGTGTTTAGGGTAAAGGTACTAGGGTTTATTATATTAGGTATATGGTTTACAATATGGGTTTTTGGTATAAGGCATAAGGTTAAAGGTTTAGAGTGTAGGGTTTAGGGTTTAAGTATAGGGTTGAGGGTCGAGGGTTAAGGGTCGAGGGTTAAGGGTTGAGGGTTGAGGGTTGATGGAAAATCATGAAGGTTTAGGTTATAAGGGTGAGGGTACTTGGTATAGGGATAAGGGTTGAGGGTATAAGGTTTCAGGTTTAAGGCATAAGGATGAGGGTTGAGAGATTAGAGCTTAAGTATAAGGTTTATGGTGTAATGTTCAAGGTTTACGCAACAAGGTTGAGGGTATAGGGTATATGGATAAGGTTTGATGGTGTAGGGTTTAGCGATTAAGGTATATGGTCGAGTGTTAAGGGTTGAGGGATTAGGGTTTAAGTATATGGTTGAGGGTTAAGAGATTAAATTATATGGATTGGTAGGGTGGGAGGGAGAGAGAAGGAAGGATGGAGATAGGGAATGGTAGGGTAGGAGGAATAGAGAGAAAGGAGATAGATATTGGTAAGGTGGGAGAGAGAGATATATTAGTAGGGTGGGAGAGAGAGAGAGAAGGAGATAGGGATTGGTAGGGTGGGAGGGAGATAGGAGATAGGGATTGGTAGGGTGGGAGGGAGAGAGAGAGAGGAGATAGGGGCTGGTAGGGTATAGGGATAGAGGTTGAGGGTGTATGGTTTAGGGTTTAAGGTATAGGGTTGAGGGTTGAGGGATAGTGTTTAGGGATGAGGATATAAGGTTACATGTATCTAGGGCATAGGTATTCAAGGTATAAGGAATAGGGTGAAGGCTTGAAAATATATGGTTTAGGTTTTAGGTATAGTGTTGAGGTAAAATGTTTAGGGTTTAGTTTATAAGTTCAAGGGTATATGATATAGGGATGAGGGTTGATAGTGTAGGATTTAGTGTTTAAAGTATAAGGCTTAAGGTTGAGGTTATAGGGTATAGGGTTCAGGGTTTAGGGTTTATAGTTGAGGGCTAATGCTTAGCATTTATTGTATAAGATTAATTTTTTAGGGTATAGGTACTAGGGTTTATGATACTAGGTATAGGGTTTACAAAATGAGGTTTTGGTATAAGGAATAAGGTTAAGGGTTTAGAGTGTAGGGATTAGGGTTTAAGTATAGGGTTGAGGTTTAAGGGTTGAGGGTTGAAGGTTGAGGGACAATTTTGAAGGTTTAGGGTATAAGGTTGAGGGTATTTAGTATAGGGATATGGGTTGAGGGTGTAGGGTTTGGGGTTTAAGGTATAGGGTTGAGGGTTGAGGGATTAGGGCTTAAGTATAGGGTTTATGGTTCAATGTGTTGTAAGGTGTGCACCCTTGCTCTCCTTGTGTTGTGCAACACAATTATTTGGTTCATGACATTTCTTAACCACCTCCCATGGATTCATTAACTATGATAGTTGTATCAGGCATTAATAGGTCAATCTTTTGGTGAAATGATAGTTGTTTGTGCAATATTTGTTATCGGATCCTAGGTAACGGGTTCAAACCACTTTCTTGCATTGGGGGGGTTGTTGCAAGGTTTTTATTGTTGGTCTCCTTGTGTTGTGAAGCAAATTTCTTGGGTTCATGACATGGCTTAGTCACCTCTCATTTATTCATTAACTCTGTCAATTGTATCAGACATTAATAGGTCGATCTTTAGTTGCAATGGAAATCATTTGTGTAACACAATCTCCAAGGTTTAGGCTATAAGTTTGAGGGTATATGATATATGGATGAGGATTGAGGGTGTAGGGTTTAGGGATTAAAGTATATGGTTGAGTGTTGAGGGTTGAGGGATTAGGGATTAAGTATAGTGTTGAGGGTTTAGAGATTAAGGTATATGGATTGTTAGCGTGGGAGGGAGAGAGGGAAGGAGGGAGATAGGGAGTGGTAGGGTGGGAGGAATAGAGAGAAACAAGGAGATAGAGATTGGTAGGTTGGTAGGGACAGAGAGAGAGATAGAGAGAGAAGGAGATAGGGATTGGTAGGGTGGGAGAGAGAGAGAAGTAGATAGGGATTGGCAAGGTGGGAGGTAGAGAGAGAAGGAGATATGGATTAGTTGGGTGTGAGTGAGAGAGAGAAGATAGGGATTAGTAGGGTGGGAGAGAGAGAGAGAGAAGGAGATAAGGATTAGTATGATATAGGGTATAGAGATAAGGTTGTAGGGTGTTGTGTTTAGGGTTTAAGGGATAGGGTTGAGGGTTGAGGGATAGTGTTCAGGGATGATGGTATAAGGTTAAGTGTACCCAAGGTATAGGGATTGAGGGTATAAGGCACAGGGTGAAGGGTTGATAATGTGTGGTTTAGGCTTTAAGTATAGTGTTGATGGACAATGTTCAAGTTTTAGTGTATAAGGTCAATGGTATATGATATAGGGATGAGTTTTGATGGTGTATGATTTGGTGTTTAAGGTATAATGTTGAGGTTTGAGGGTGTAAGGTTAATGTATAGGGTTGAGGGTATAGAGTATAGGGTATAGGGATGAGGGTTTAGGTTTTATATTTGAGGGCTAATGTTTAAGTTTGAGTGTATAATATTATGTGTTTAGGGTAAAGGTACTTGGGTTTATGATATTGGGTACATGGTTTATGATATGTGTTTTTGGTATAAGGCATAAGGTTAAAGGTCTAGAGTGTAGAGTTATGGGTTTAGGGTTTAAGTATAGGCTTGAGGGTTAAGGATTAAGGTTTAGGGTATAAGGTTGAGGGTGCAAGGTTTGGGGTTTAAGGTATAGGGTTGAAGGTTGAGAGATTAGGGCTTAAGTATAATGTTTATGGTAGAACGTTCAAGGTTTAGGCTATAAGGTTGAGGGTATAGGGTATATGGATGAGGTTTAAAGCTTTAGGGTTTATGTATTAAGTTATATGGTTGAGTGTTGAGGATTGAGGGATTAAGGCTTAAGTGTAGGGTTGATGGTTTAGGGATCAAGGTATATGGATTGGTAGGGTGGGAGAGAGAGAGAGAGGGAAGGAGGGAGATAGGGAGTGGTACTTTGGGAGGAATAGAGAGAAAGAAGAGATATAGATTGGTAGGGTTGGAGGGAGAGAGATAAGAATATAGGGATTGGTAAGGTGGGAGAGAGAGAGGAGGATATAGGAATTGGTATGGTGGGAGGGAAAGAGAGAGAGAGAAGGAGATAGGTATTGGTAAGTTGGGAGGGAGATAGAGGAGATAGGGAATGGTAGGGTAGGATGGAGAGAGAGAGAGAGGAGATAGGGATTTGTAGGGTATAGGATATAGAGATGGGGGTTGAGGGTGTAGGGTTTAAGGTATAGGGTTGAGGGTTGAGGGATAGTGTTTAGGGATGAGGATATAAGATTAAGTGTATCTAGGGTATATGTATTGAGGGTATACATAGGGTAAAGGGTTGAGAATGTATGGTTTAGGTTTTAAGTATATTATTGAGGGACAATGTTCAGGGTTTAGTGTATAGGTTTGTGGGTATAGGATATAGATATGAGGGTTGATGGTGTAGGATTTATTGTTTAAGGTATAAGGTTGAGGGTTGAGGGTGTAGGGTTTAAGTAGAGGGTTGAGGGTATAGGGTATAGGGTTGATGGTTTAGGGTTTAAATTTGTGGGCTAATGTTCAGGGTTGAGTTTATAAGATTATGTGTTTAGGGTATAGGTACTAGGGTTTGTGATATGGTTTTTCTATATAAGGCATAAGGTTAAGGGTTTAGAGTGTAGGGTTTAGGGGTTTAAGTATAGGGTTGAGGGTCGAGGGTTGAGGGTTTAGGGTTAAGGGATAGTGTTAAAGTTTTAGGGTATAAGGTTGAGGGTGTAGGGTTTTGGGTTTAGGGTATAGGGTTGAGGGTTGAGGGATTATGGCTTAATTATAGGGTTTATGGTATAATGTGTTGCAAGGTGTGTTCCCTTGGTCTCCTTATGTTGTGCAATGCAGTGCTTGGGTTCATGACTTGTCTTAACTCCCTCCTGTGGATTCTTTAACTCTGGAAATTGTATTTGGAATTAATAGGTCGATCTTTTAGTGCAACAATAGTTGTCTATGTAGCAATTAGTATCAGAGCCTGGTTCGCAGGTTAGAACCACTTACTTGAGCTAGGGGGATTGTTGCAAGGTGTGTTCCCTTGGTCTCCTTGTGTTGTGCAATGCAATGGTTGGGTTCGTGACATGGCTTAACTGCCTCCTATATATTCATTAACTATGGCAGTTGTATCAAGCATTAATAGGTCAATCTTGTAGTGCAACGACAACCATATATGTAACACAATGTTCAAGGTTTAGGCTATAAGGTTGAGGGGCATAGTTTATATGGATGTGGGTTGAGTGTGTAGGGTTTAGGGATTAAGGTATAAGGTTGAGTGTTGAGGTTTGATGGATTAGGGCTTAAGTATAGGTTTTAGGGTTTAGGGATTAAGGTATATGGATTGGTAGGGTGGGAGGGAGATAAGGAGTGTTAGGGTAGGAGGAATAGAGAGAGAAAAGGAGATAGATATTGGTAGGGTGGGAGGAAGAGAGAGAGAGGGAGATAGGGATTGCTAGGGTGGGAGAGAGAGAGAGAAGGAGATAGGTATTGCTAGGGTTGGAGGGAGAGACGAGTAGATAGGGGTTGGTAGGGTCGGAGGGAGAGATAGAATGAGATAGGGATTGATAGGGCAGGAGAGAGAGATACAATGAGATAGGGATTGGTAGGGTATAGGGTATAGGGATGGGGGTTGAGGGTATATGGTTTGGGGTTTAAGGTTTAGGGTTTAGGGTTGAGGGATAGTGTTCTGGGATGAGGGTATAAGATTAATTGTATCCAAGGTATACGGATTGAGGGTATAACGCATAGGGTGAAGGTTCAGAATGTATGGTCTATGGTTTAAGTACAGTGTTGAGGGACAATGTTTAGGGTTTAGTGTATGAGTTCGAGGGTATAGGGTATAGGGATGAGGGTTGATAGTGTAGGATTTAGTGTTTAAGACATAAGGTTGAGGGTCGAGGGTGTAGGGTTTAAGTATAGGGTTTAGGGTTTACAGTAGAGAGCTACTGTTTAGGGTTGAGTGGATAAGATTATGTCTTTAGGGTATAGGTACTAGGGTTTATGATATTGGGTATAGGGTTTGTGATATGGGTTCTTGGTATAATGCATATGTTAAGGGTTTAGAGTGTAAGGTTTAGGGTTTAGGTATATGGTTGAGGGTTGAGGTTTTAGGGACAATGTTGAAGGTATAGGGTATAAGGTTAAGATTATTTTGTATAGGGATAAGGGTTGAGGGTATAGGGTTTGTGGTTTAAGGTATAGGGTTGAGGGACTAGGGACTATGGCTTATGTATAGGGTTTATGGTAAAATGTTGAAGGTCTAGGATATAAGGATGAGGATATAGGGTATATGGATGAGGGTTTAGGGTGTAGGGTTTAGGGATTAAGGTATATGGTTGAGTTTTGAGGTTTGAGTAATTAGGGCTTAAGTATAGGATTGAGGGATTAGGGATTAATTTATATGGATTGCTAGTGTGGGAGGGAGATATAATGAGGGAGAGAGATAAGGAGTTGTAGGGTGGGCGGAATAGAGAGAAAGGAGATAGGGATTGGTAGGGTGGGAGGGAGAAAGAGAAGGAGATATGGATTGGTAGGGTGGGAGAGAGAGAGTGAGAAGAGATAGGGATTTGTGGGGTGGGAGGGAGAGAGAGAGAGAAGGAGATAGGGATTGGTAGGGTGGGAGGGAGAGAGAGATAGAATGGGATATGGATTGGTCAGGTATAGGGTGTAGGTTTTAGGATTTAAGGTATGGAGTTGAGGGTTGAGCGATAGTGTTCAAGGATGAGGGTATAAGGTTAAGTGTATCTAGGTATAGGGATTGAGGGCATAAGGCATAGGTTATAGGGTATATGGATGAGGGTTGAGTGTGTATAGTTTAGGTTTTAAGGTATATGGTTGAGTGTTCAGGGTGTAGGGTTTAGGGATTAAGGTATATGGTTGAGTGTTGAGGGTTGAGGGATTAGGGCTTATGTATAGGTTTGATGGTTTAGGGATTAAGGTATATGAATTGGTAGGGTGGGAGGGAGAGAGAGGGAAGTAGGGAAATAGAGAGTGGTGGGATGGATAGATGGTATAGGGTTGAGGGATTGAGGGTATAAGGCATAGGGTAAAGGGTTGAGAATGTTTGGTTTAAGGTTTAAGTATAGTGCTAAGGGACAATGTCCATGGTTTAGGGTATAAGGTTAAGGGTTTATGGTATAGGAATGAGGGTTGATGTTGTATGGTTTAGGGATGAGGGATTAAGTATTGGGTTGATGGTATAGGGTATAGGGTTGAGGGTTAAGGGTTTACAGTTGAATGATAATGTTCAAGGTTGACTATCTAAAGTTAAGTGTATAGGGTATAGGATATATGGATGAGGGTTGATTTTGTAGGTTTTAGGGTTTAAGGTTTAGGTTTGAGGTTTGAGAGATTAGTGTTAAGGGTTGAGGTTGGACAATTTAGGGTTTATGGTATAGGGTTGAGGATTGATGGATTAGGTTGAAGGGTTTTGTGTGTGTGGTTTAGGGTTAACGTATAGTGCTGATGGAGAATGTTCAAGGTTTAGGGTATAAGGTTGAGGCTTAAGTTTATATGGATGAAAGTTGAGGTTGTATGGTTTAAAATTCATGGTTTAGGTCTTAAATTTTATGGTGAATTGTTGAGGGTATAGGGTATAGGGATGAGGGTTGAGGTTTTAGGGTTTAGGGTTTAAGGTAAAAGATTGAGGGTTGAGGTATTAAAGATTAAGTGTTAGGTCAATAGTATAGTGTGTAGGGTTGAGGGATTGAGTGTATAAGTAATAGGGTGAAGGATTGAGAGTGTACATGGTTTAGGGTATAGATTGAGAGTATAAGGCATAAGGTTAAGGGTTGGGATGAGGGTATAAGGTATAGGGTTGAGGGTTTTCTCTCCCTCCCTCTAGCTCCACCTACCCTTTCCCTTCCTCCCTGACTCTCTCTACATCTCTCTCCCTATCTCCATTTCTTTGTCTAGATATTTTAATAATAATATGTAATATATAATATATATTTAAATACATAAATACACTAAAATACATTAGTACATATAAATATAATATATAAATATTAAAATTATCTTTACACTAAACCGAAAATGTGTGAAGCTTCCCCACAAGAAGGTGTAATCGATGGAGCAGATGTTGGTGCTAATGGGAAGTTGCTACATTCTAGAGCAAGGGTCAAGGCGTCGAGCAGAGGTAAAAGAGTTTCAAATGGTAAGTTGCAGGAAGGATGCTCAGAGGTGATGGATGGGAGGAAATGGTACTCCCTTTGTTCTTTGTTTGGTTCCCTCTCACAGCCTCCTCTAGGTTTGGATTTTGATCCTCTATCAGTTGATTTGGGCTTAGTGTAGGCGGAGGTAATGGATACCCTTGTTTTGGATTTTGAATCCCTGGTAAAAATAAAAAACAAGGCAAACCCCTACCATGTTTGTAGTGCCTTTTGTTTGGCACAGATTAGGAAGGAAAACCCTAGCATGCCTCCTCCCATTTTGCCACTGAAATATGATGCCATTCCCATTTCGGAGTAGATGTAGTGTTCGGTGGGCTCATCTTTCTCTATTGGTGATGTGAATATTTCCTACAACGATGAGCCGATGAATCTCCACATTTCAAACAAAAATATCAATGAGATCTCTACTAACATTGGTGTGCATTCTTTGGCCTTGTGATTCATGTGTAGGAATCCATCCATGGATTCAAATCTGGAATGGGAAAAAATGATCTGGACAAATCTATCCCTTTCTATGGTTGAACCAATGGATTTTGGATTTTTTTTCTTCACCTTCAAATCGGCTGAGGACGGCGACTTTGTGAAGCTTAATGGTCCATGGTTTTATGGGAACTTTGGCATTTATTTGTCCCCATGGACCCCTTTTTTTTATCCTACCAATGTCATGGTTTCTGATATCCCTATGTGGATCAAACTCTACATTTTTTTTCTTGTGATACATTCTCCAGACCAAATAAAAAATCTGATTAATTAGGTAGGTTATTTTGTTAGGATTGATTTTGTGGTATTTGATCCTTCTCACGGGTATATTAGGGTCTATGATTTCGTGGATATCTCCAAACCTTTGTCTCACTCCATCTGCATTCACTCATCTTTTGGAACCTAGACTCAGTTTTTGAATTTTGAGTGGCTCCCATTCAAATGTTTTCATTGCAACAAGTTGGGACATAAATTCAAGGCTTGATCAACCAAGCATTTATCTGGCATGGCATACATCAATCTCAAAAAATGGGTTAAAAAAACAAGAACCCCTGATGTTGATTTCATATGGCGAAATCATGGGCAGTTCTTGTCCTCTTCTTTGGATCCTACGTCAAAGACTATGCCTCTTGTTGTGGCTTCTCCTCCTCATGTCAACTAAGACTTCAAAAATTTAGATGCTCTTCCTATAATTCTAGAGGAGTATTGTTCTAATTCATAGGGTACTTACCCATTCATGGAGGAATTGGATGAGAATTTTGATACTTTCGAACAGGATTTTGTTCTTGCTCCCTCTCGATGTCTTGGGCTTGATCAAAGGGTTAACAACAAAACTAAACTAGACTATGGATCTGGGAAAAACAAAGGAATAAAATCAAATGCAGAGAAACTTCGTATTGAAGGATTGGATGTTGAATAATATAATATAATATAATATATAATATATAATAGAATTTTTAAGATTGATATAATGGATATTTGTTTTAAAAATGGATATCTATTCTGGACAGCAATACTTCCCCACATTTTGAAACAAACAATTTCAATTTTCTTTGGGAATAACAAATATTTGTTATTGAGAACACATACCTACTCAGATTTTTTTTGCTTTATATATTAAAATTAATACATATATATGATATAATATAATATAATATAATATTTTAATATTATCTACATTAATATAATATTTTATATTAATATTTTGTATAATATTATATGAAAAATTATATTATATTTTTTATATTATCATAGCATGCTTAAAATAATGAATATCTATTTTTGAAAGAAAAATAGATATCTGTTTTGTAGACCACCAGCCACACATTGTGCAAACCAGTGAATGACTATAATCAGAACAAATATCCATTTTTTTGAACCAAAAAATGTGGATATCCATTTTTTCTTTACAAAAAGGATATCCATTTTGTGAGAGTGAAAAAAATGGATAAAAGTCAATTTTTCATATTCCAAGGGCTCCCACATTCTCTTCACTATCGTGAATATCATGATTTATGTGCATTACAAACAAGAATTCACTTTTGGAGCAGTCCTTTTTCACAAAAAGTTTTTTCTTTCAATCATTTGGTACTTGTTTGGATTGGATAATGAGAAGAAGCAGTCATCACAAAGCAGAAAGGAAGAGGAAGTATCAAGCGGAGGAAATTGAAGTAAGTAGAGAGAAAGATAAAGAGAGGAAGAGGTTGGAAAGAAGAGGTATGTCAAATTCTATTCAAGGAGAAGGATCCTCTTTATCTTTAAGTGAAACTCAAAGTGACCATGATTTGAATTTGAAAATATTGAAGAAAATTTTGAAAATGTTGAACGTGAAAATAAAATTCAAAATATTGAGCATTAAAATGAAATTCAAAAATTTCAACACTCGGTTTAAAATATTGAAGAAGAAATTGAAAATGTTGAACATGAAAATGAAATTCAAAAATGTTGACCATAAAAATTAAATTCAAAATGTTCAACATTCAGTTGAAATATTAATGTTGAACATGAAATAGGTGAAAATGAAACAATGAATGTCAATGTATCTCCTAATTATGCAAGAAGAGAGGTTATTAGCGAAAAAGAAAATGAATTTTTAAATCCATCTATTTGTAATGAATTCAATGAAAATGGTCGACATTCAAGAACCCATAAATGCTTACTTGAAATAGATGAGAACATAATAGATAATCTTGATGGGAAAAGGTCATCATGAACAGTTCGGTTGTGGGATACCAATATGTTCAATCAATAATTTTCCAATAATACATTAACCAAAAAATGTCAAATTTTTGTGTAGTTTCTAAAGTCTTACAAAATGAGACCATTATTAAATAAATTGAAGATTCGTTTCACCAAAAAATTGGAAAAAAATAGTATTATTGTAAAAAATATTTTTAATGCTCTAATTTCTATTGGAAAGGCTAGTAAGGAAAAATATAGAAGAGTTTCTCATAGAGTGATTACAATCTCACTAGTAAGCCATCATTTGAGAAAGGCTCATTTAATGAGACAAAATTGTATTGATTTAAATCTAAATCATAAAATGTTATGTAGAGCACTCTCAAGAAGAGGAAGAATCGATAGTCCTATTCAAAATGATACATGGTATTTTAGTATGAGGCTTCCACATGTCAATAAGAAGCTAATCAATAACATAAAGAAGGAAATTGAACATTTTTGGTACTCTCAATCTAGAGTATCACCGAATGTAAAGGATGTTTTAAAGTTAAGAATTGGTAATCGAGATCGCACACTACATCTTAAAAATTTCTTGGAATGTAGCCAAACAATATTGTACAAAAAAAATTGTGAAGCACATCCAAATTTGAAAATCTCATAAAAGGGTTTTGAGTCTTGTAAGCCATTTTATTGTGTACCTATTAATACTTGTAATATGTGTTGTAAATACCACGTTGAGTTTTCAATGTATAATGAATTATAATTCTATATTCATTCTACTATGCATACTAATGAAATGTTGCAAGAGTGTCATGCAATGCAACTTCCCAAGTCATCTAGGGACTTGTTAGATTCAATTTTATGCATTAGAGGTGATGGTTTTTTTTATAGAAATGATTGTTTAAATGAAATGTGTTTGCAATGTGGTTGTTTATCGAAGTTTATAACATGTTTTCATGAGGGCAACAAACACAAATTTTCTAACAAGATTGTTGAGAAAAAATGGTTTGATACAATCAAATACAATTTGAAGAGTGGAGGTGAAGGTTCTAGATGAGATTTGGTTACAAGAGAGGTAAGTATTAGTGATTTTATTTTTTTATTTTAAGAAAAAAAATTTCTACAAGTATGCAAGGCATAGCCACAAGTCCGAGTGGTTAGATTGACAATTCAAGATGTGTAAGGACTCTTTCCTAATTGGAATTATTATATATGTTGTTGATTTTTTTGAAAATTACACATTGCAACCACAATATGAGGTACAATCACAATATTACAATTTTATTGAAATTGTTATTTTTATCCATATAACATATAGAAATTCCCTTAATAGTACATAAGAGTACAAGAAGATAATTAGGGAGTGCCATTTTTACATGAGTGACGTAGATCTCATTCATTTGAGTTTGTGCAACATTGTTTTGAAAAAAAATTGAGTTCTTTCAAGAAAAAGCTATTGCAATGGGTTGACATCTCATTTGGTTAGATAACTACATAGGGAAATTAGAGAATTATCGTATATTTTATTGGTTGAGAAGGATGAATTTAGAGAGCGGTGTACTACATATTTGGAGTTTTTTGAAGCTAGGCATGGAAAAGAAGAGCATGATGGGGCAGGTCGATGTGTGAAGAGAGCTCTGGTTAAGGAACAAATGAAGATCAAAGGTGGCACAACATTCAGTGATGCACATTCTATTATTGATTGGTGTACTTATGCATTATCATGAAGAGGGACACTTGATTCACAAATGTGCGGGTTCTTTTGGTTGGTTGATGAGTGCATATTGGTAGACAAACCAGAATGTCAAACAATTAGAGAATATCCAAAGATGCATTCATTTCAAATCTCAAATGCAAGTGACAAACCATATGGACACAAAAGTTGGTTTCTTTTGTTAAATTTACATTCAGTGTGATTGGGATCAATGCAATTCATGTGAGTGGGTAGATACATGGATTCCATGGTACCTAACCCCTTTTTCTATAGCACAATCCTCTTTAGAAGATGAAATGGAAAGTTCACTTGACTATAACCATCTTTCAGATCTTATATAGCTAGGACATGTCTATACAATTGTTGCACCATAGGGGAATGAAGAGGGATCAGACTATTGGTTGGAATGATGTGTACAGGGAAAGAAGAAGCTAACACAACTAATGACAAATGATGATGGATTCATGTATTATGTAGGTTTAGTTGTTATTTCTGGAACTTGGTTGCAAATGTATATGATTAGGAAGATTGGAATACCTGCATTTGAAGACTAGGAGAAATATAAAACCATTTTCATGTAGTCACACCTTGTTATAGCAAAAAAAATTAAGTTATTGAAACATAATGATAGACCAAGAACAAAGGAACTATGGCTAATTAGTAGTGTTGATCATGAAGCATTACTTGATACTCTGAAGGTAAGAGATGACCCTTCAGGCACACTTGAGTAGTGGATCATTTTTTGTATGGGAAAGGTATGATATTTCTCAACTTATTTTGATTCATGTTATTTGTATGGGTTAGATTAAATGTACTTAAAATTTTGCATTCAAATTAATCGATATGTAAAAACGTAGATTTTTTGGAGAACAAAGGTATATTTTCAAGTGATTCAGATCAAAACATCCATGGTAGATCATGTAGATAAATATATTTTGAAGGTACATATTTGTTAAATTTTGTTACACCTTGCATTTTATTTTGATATTACTATGTTTTTGTGATGGTGCATCTTTACTACAAATTTCTCATTTTGTTTTTCTTTGCTTTATCCTTGGGGTAAATTCTAGATGATTTCTATCCCAATAGATATACATTGAAAGAAGTCTTATCTATTCAAGATATACATGATCTCCATGGATTAAATATTACTAATATTAAAAAATATTAGGCAGGCAGTGGCCAAAAAAGTAGATCCAACTTGTTCTTTTGAAGAGAAGATGCATATTTACTACAAAATTCTCATTTTGTTTCTCTTTTCTTTGTCCTTGGGGTAAATTCTAGTTCATTTCCATCTCAACAAATATAGATGGAAAAAGGTCTTATCTGCTCAAGATATACACGATCTCCATGGATTATAAATTATTGATATTGAAACAAATCTTAGGAGGGAAATGGCCAAAAATGTAGATCCAACTTGTTCTTTTGAAGAGAAGGTGCATCTTTACTACCAAATTCTCATTTTTTTCTCTCTGCTTTGTCCTTGGGGTAAATTCTAGCTCATTTCCATCTCAACAAATATAGATTTGAATAAGTCTTATATGTTGAAGATATAGATTCCCTAGTATTTACCTACCTACCTCAACGTGTCTATGTTGCCTACCCCAGATTAGTACATTCTAGACTCATGTGGTGACCTAGGTGATAAAAGGAGGCCTTTTGTAGCGTTGGACTACCAACCTTTATGTGTTAGTATAGTTGGTTTCACTTCATTATGCACAAAACAAAAAAAATGCTTTTTTTCCATGTTTTGCACTGCTTTCCACTCATAAATTTTGTAAGAATGCATTAGACACTGAAACACACAAACCGTGTTGACTTGACCCAAACCGAGGGATGTTGGTTTGAAGGGATTTGATATCCCTTGGCCTCCATTGTTCCGAAGGGTGAATTGAACATGCCCATTGTTGCTTCAAATCCAAAGTAGGAGGATGAAAAAGAGGCTCGTAGCAGGAAATATGCGTGGATTTTCATGAGGAGCAATTACCATTTAATGAGCCAAGTCATTGGAGGAAAAATGGAGGCCAAGGGAAAGGAGCCTCTAGATTTTGTGGGAGGAACAAAGACAAAGATAAGGTATGGTCAAGGCACTCTAGAAAGGCATAATTCCCCTATTGACATTTTAGATAGCCCTTCTAATAGTGAAATGAAAATGTATTTGAGCTATGGTTGTTACCTCATGATTTTAAATGAATTAGCTGACTTAGATGAGAAGGTGGTAGCGATTGAGTCAATTTTAGTGAAGAGCCAAAGTGGGCATGATCATTCTATTGTTGATAAGGATACTAAGGATAAAGAAGCAGTGGTTTTTCCAACCTCCGAGAGGACACAAAGTGGGCATGTGTACTTTGGCTCTGGTTCTAGCATTGTTTTGGCTATTGTAACAACCCAAGTGGTTTTTAATGGTATGATGATGAACTTTTTCGCTCAATGTGTGCGCAAAATGTAAGGGATCATTGGCAGCTAGTAGTGTTTTAGTGACATCAGTCGGTATAAATCTTCTTTCCCCTGTGTGGTAAATGATTATAGATAACCATTTAGGGAATTTATAAAATGTAGTTGAAATTTGTTTTGAAATGAAATGCATTTGAATTGTAATTGCATTTGAGCCAGATGCTTGTTTCTCCCTTAATCTATAAAAGGGATTTCATGGCTCATTGCAAGGGTTCGATTTTGGAGTCACATTATAGTTCAGGTAGAAACTCGGCTTAGGAAGGAGCATACTATGGAAAATATGAATGAATAGAACAATACATTATCTTGGGTGTGAGTCTTATGTGTGATAGTCTTAAATTAGTTTTATAGAAATTGTTGATATCAAAACAAATCTTAGTTCTTAAACAGATACTCTCTTATGTACCTTTTTGCAAGTTATAAAAGAAAATATCAATGGTATTCTCGTTTATCTTCAATTGTTTGATTGAATGTACGACTTTTTTTTTCTTTTACTCATAGAGTGGATTAACTGCTTGAAGAGGGTTATAGATTTTTAAGAGACTGCATAGGATTTGGTAAGGAGTTATGTTTCAGGCATTGTGAATTTTCATATTTTAAATTACTATGGAAATAGTCTTCCAATCTGTGAATCAAGTAGCTTGTATATTACGGGTTATTGTATATCTGACTCCATCGTCCAAATTGATCAATCATTGGGATATTTGTTAAGTAAATATTATGATTAAATGGGTTATAAGTGTGCCTGGCTATAGATTTGAAATGAGAACCAAATTATTAAAAAATTCAATCATAGTGAGTGGATCTAAAGTAATATCTAATTCCTAGCAATAGATGTTAATTTGTTCAGAGATCAGCCAAGTCTTTAATAAATTGAGTCTATATGCATTCTGTAGGAATTAATCTATGTATAGAAGTGTTCTTGATGAATTTTATATCAAGAAACACAAATAGGAACACCCTCCTAGGTCCCATAGAACCTGAAGTGTAGGAGTAAAGATCTCAGAATCCTTTACTCATTGTGTTCGCCACTAGCCTAGGAATTTCTTGAACGTAGGGGTTGGCTACCCTTTAGATAATTTCGAGGCTCTGGTGGAAAAATTAAATAACCTAGAGAATTGGAAAATCTACTAGGGAGTGTTTCAAAATTTGGTTGTAGACAGCCTTATCAAAAGATTCATTCAAATTTGTAACCAATGATTGAAAATTCTAGTGTCTCATTTTCCCATTTGAGTCACCAACGAATTGGAAACTCTATTGGGGAAGAACTTGAGAAAACCTTGATAAAGGATCATCTGGCCTTAAGATTCATTGAAGTGTCAATATAGTTTGTAACCAAAGATTTGAAAATTGTGGAATCTTATTTGCCCATCCGAGTCACCAACAAAATTAGTGACTCCACTAGGGAGAAATTGTGTATCTCCAATTGTAGACTGTAATAGCACAAATTCAAGCATTTGGTGGATGCGAATATCTGGTCCAAATGTGGAAGAGTTCTTGAACCTAGTAAAAGATTTAGTTGCAATAAAGTTCAAAGGATTTGAAGGTGACTTTGTTGTAGGAGAAGACCTAGAATGAAATGTACTATTGAATAAACTTCATATTATTTGACGTGAATCCTCTATGAAGAGAGGTGGCAACTCTGACTAAAGAACCTAATAAAGAATATATCAAAGTTTTTGATCCGCAAGCTTCAGGAAGAAAGGGTTAACAAATACTACGAGTTTCTAGGACTCTCATAAATCTCAATAAAATGATATCACACTTGTAAGCAATTTATGGAAGTTTTCATGACAAGAAAAATAATTCCCAATTTGGTGAAATAGCACTAAGAGAGGGAAAAGAAGTGGTAATTTTACATGCTTTTAAAGTGAAATTGGAACTAATGTAGAAGTATGTTATATTCATGTATTTCACTTATTATAAATTCTTAGGCAAAGTAGAGATAGAAGATTTGTAGTGTAAAGACTTGAGATTGTAATTTCAAAAGGAACTTGCATTTCCTTGTGTAACTCCAAGATAAAATTTACAATTCTTTTGAGGGTTCAAGAAAATGCATCATTAGCCTGAGCATTCTAGTATGAGACTAAATGTAGTGATGCATGATGGGCACCACTTGTCATGTCAAGGAAATTTTAGTATCGAGAGGTACAGAGCTATATATTTTAGTAACATTCATGGTTATCCAAATGATGTACCACCTAAGATTAGAGAAAAGGTACCAAAGTTTAATGGTGAAAAATATGAGTCAGCAAGAAAGCATTTGTAGGAGTTTTTTGATATGATGGAGATTATGAATTGGATTTTGAAGATGTTGTCATGAAGTTGTTTGTTCAGTCTCTAAAAGGAGATGAAAGAGATTGGTTCTCTTTTTTACCAGTATCTTCTATACATTCCTAGGATGAGTTTAAGATGGTATTCATGGAACAATTTGGTGAGAGAGTAAACCCAAGTGTGGTGAGGAAAATTTTTATGGAGATCCACAAAAAAGAGGATGAGTTGGTCCCTTCTTTTAATCTCATATTTTCAAAGATCATAAGAGAGATCCCTAAAAGTATAGGACCAAATGATTCAGAATTCTTGGTCATGTACTTAGGTGCATTTGATAAAAAGATGAGTTATCTATTAAAAGACAAAGAGCCCACAACATTGCATCAAGCATATCAAATTTCTACAGATATTGATAAAAACTTGAAATAATAAATAATGAAAGGGTATTTAGATACTAGTATTGGTCATCCTAATACATCTCATGAAAATAGAACCAATGGATTACTCATTATGGATATATGTAAGGAGGATAAGATTTATAATGTTCTGATTTCTCCACTGCCACGACAATGATGGCCATACTATAATCTAGAGTTAATTTCCGCAAGATCAAAGTAAAGTTGGCCATGTCTCTTTTGTTAAAAGATTGTATGAAATGAAAAGGCATCAAGGTGAATCACCTTATTACTTGTTCCCTAGATGTTTGGATGCTTTGTTGGAGATACCCAAAAATGTTAGGCCTGAGGAGCCAATGTGCATTGATTTGTTTTGTGAAATGTACCAAACAGGATTGAGTACCTTGCCAAATGAATTGAAACCTCAAAGCTTGAGCCAAGTAATTGACTGGATAAAGATTGTACAGGGAGTTAGGAATGATTATGCACAACATGAGATGCTCCTGAATGATACTAGCCATGGTCCTATTGAGAAAGATCAAGAAACAATAAAAAGAAATGAAGAAATTGTATCAGAATTTGAACATCCATCTTATTGTATAGGAGAATATAATGATTTTAATCAATTCAATAATGACACATATATAGAGCATTACAACAGTGATGAAGATAAACACATACATTATGATAGCAGGAGTGATGTTCCTGACTTGAGTTCTTGGAAGTCTTGAAGGGTGAAGAGCTTGAAGAGGTACAAGAGGTTATCCCATTAGGAGAATTGATTAATAGTGGTAGTGCTAGTGTCAATGGTGCTCTTTCGTGAACTAATGATCAAGATATTGAAAGTGAAAGTTCTGACATTCAGTCCAAAGAACTCGAGTGCAGTCTTAATATTGGTGGATTTTTATGTTGTGATAGTTATGATGACAATAAGTTATATCATTCCTTTTTTTAATGTGATTATCCTTATAAAATGAAGGTTGAATCCTTTCCTTCAAGGAAATATGTTGATAACAATGAGAGTGTGTGTTTTCTTGGGAGTGAGCAATTTTCTTCATGTGAAGAGCTCTTAGAATGTGAGTCGATGATGTTGAAGAAACATGATGTGGGAGAGGCTAAAGATTCTTTTATATCTTTTCAAATGATTACAAAGATTTTGATTTTGATGATGAGTTGCAAAGTTTTCATCCTCATGCAAAGGAGGCAGAAGATTCCATGAAAGAAATGAAAGTAATGGACAATCCTCTATTTGATGAGACTCTATCCTTATTAGTTGACAAAAGTTAGGCCATCTACTGGTATAGAGATAATCTAATTTTTGAGGATTCTGATGATGCATTGGATGCATGGTCAGGGTATGGTTGTGAGCAAGAAAAGTAGTACATTAGCAAGTCTTTTGAAATAAGTGCTTGTGAATCTTTCACATTCGGTATTGTTGTGATAAGTGAGACTAAGGATCGTGAGGAGATTGAAGTCTCTAAATGTTTCTCTCAAGAATGTAATTTCCTTTATGAGGTTTATCCAAAAAAAATTTAGCCACATGAAGGAGGTAATGGTTTCAATACCCATAATACAGATGGTTCACAATTGAATAAAGAACTTGCATTTGAAGGAGGCTTGGAATGTGATTTGGTTTTGTCATCAGCAGAGCATGTTGAATATGAGAGTGATGAAGAATATGAAGACAATATTGTCACTATTCAATGCATGGATATTGAGTCTAATGCCAAGTTCTTAGAGGATGTTGGTGAACACGTTGATATCACGGTTGACTGTGGTTGCTTATGCGAAGAAAAGTTGGAAGGTTTAGTCATACATGAGGAGGAGGATATGTACATAAATGAGGGAGTATTTTCAGTATTGAATGACCAAGCTATACATCTTGATGTGCATATAGATCATGGGTTAACACTAGTTCTCATATATAATGAAGGACAATTTGGTATCTATGCATGCTAGCCAAGTGATGCAAGTGATATGGGGAATGATGTTAATAAATATGAATGTGCAGTTGAATTATTATTTGATGCTTCCCATCTTATCAGTGTGATTATGGATATTCTCTCTTCTAATAAGGACAACATTTCTATAGGAGAGGACCATGATCTTTGTCCAATTGTTGGTGAGAAACTTTTAAATTATGGAGACCTGGGTATCCACCCAGGTTATGTGGACTTATATAAAGATATCCCTGAATATGAATCTTGTGTTTTTAGAATATTTGGGAATGATGGTTGAACTAGTACAACACAAGATGATTATGAAGGTTTCCAATTGGAAGTACAAGCTAAATGTGTTGTAAATATTCATGATTAGGTGGAATATGAGGGTTTCACCTTTCCATCTCAATCAGGTAAGCATATATTGGAATAGGCTAGTGGACATGGAAATTTTGTAGCATGCATGGTTGGTTATACTAATCATAATAGGGTTGACTACATAAAAATTCTTAATACACATATTGATCCATTACAAGCAACACAAGGTAAAGTATTTAATAGAGGGAAGGATTTGTCCCTAGTTTTTGGAGGCCAGTGGCTTCCAATTTGAGGATTGAAGCCTTAGAAATGAAAAGAGATTCTTGAGGAATATGTATTGTATTGTATATTCTTGTAGATATTGTATATAGGTTTGGTGTGCTTTGTTTTCATTTTGCTTGCTTGTCTTGTCCGAGTAGGCTCCTTGGTTTTTGTTCTCCTATGCTAGTCTACTTTAACCTGAGATCTGGATTCTCACCATACCCACCAGGGCTATGCGTCCCTGAGCTAGAGCCATTGTTAGAGATTTTTAAATCTAGAGAATTTTTGGTTGGTTCCATGCATTTTAAGGGTCTTTTGCTTCTGTGACAGATGGATTGGGCTTACGGTTTTAGATCTAATACCTTTGTCTCAATTTTCTTAATTCTAAAACCCTTGGTGCTATATTTCTGCATTCACTCATTGTACTTGGTTGTTGGTTGTCTCAGTTACAACTTAAGTCATCAAAGCAATTATTTTTATTGTCCCCTTTGCCTAGGCTTGTCGGTCACCCCGTGCTTTTACCAATTTAATTTTCCAAAGTCAGGCGAAGTCTTTCAATTATGAAAGACTTAAGCCCTAAGTCTATAATTCTCTTGAGGGTTGTAATCTAGTTGGCCTAGTCACAAACCCCTTTTATGTCTAGCTTTATTTGCATGTGTATAAAATCTCATTTGTTGGATACGAAGATGCAATCCTAGTCATGCACGCACACCACACAAGATTAAAATATTCATTTGTGAAGAACTGCAGGGTCTGTGCGCTTGCACCACGTGTCCTCTTGCAGAATGTGGGACCTCATCTCCACTATTACACCTGATGTTTTAAGCTAGTGAATCAATGGCTATGATGTATTACCAAGATGAAATGCAGGTCATTGCATGCACACTGTGTAGGATTTTAAATATTATTTTCCAACATGTATGATTGTTATGTGTGGACTCTTTTGTCGGTAAGGAGAGGAAGGGTGGGGCCCTCAAGCAAACGACATGACTTCTAGTCGGCATCTTTTAATTGGTTGATGGGCTATCAAGTTATGGTCTCAAGATTTTAAACCCGATTGGCTTATTCTGGGCCATTTGATTCACCATCTCATCAAGGAATCAACGAACCAAAAAACCAAAAGATTAAGGAAGTGGTTGTTTTTCTCAATGCAAGGAAACATTATTGGCACCAGACCTACAAATTATTAATCAACTTGATCCTAGTGCTTGTGAGTGATTACACTCATGTAATCATTGAAGTTGGTATGCATATTTTCAAGCACCTGGATAATTAAAGGCTATGATGCGAGTACCAGTAGGTGATCGTCAGCTCGCTCGTGTGACTTGTACTAGGAATTGATGATCAACCTGATCATGTTTCTTGATAAATATGAGGTAATTGCATTTTTTATCACCATTGCAATCAAGATCTCAAATCGCTAAGTTCATAAGAGGATTGTTGTGCATTTGTGAAGTCTTATCCTGGTCGAATAAGCAAGTCAATGATTCCTTCTTCCTCAGTGCGAAAGTCTCCAAGGATCAACTTGCACAAATCACACAACAATGTTCCAGAGGGTGAATTGAACATTCCCATTGTTGCTTCAAATCTAGAGTAGGAGGATGAGAAAGAGGCTCATAGTAGGAAATCTATGTGAATTGTCGTGAGGATCAATTACCATTTAAGGAGCTGAGTTATTGGAGGAATAGTGGAGGCCAAGGGAAAGGAGCCTACAGATTTGTGGGAGGAACGAAGACAAATATAAGGTATGGTCAAGGCACTCTAGGAAGGCATAATTCCCCTATTGACATTTTAGACAACCCTTTTGATAGTGAAACAAAGACAGATTCAATTTATGGTTGTTACCTCATGATTTTAAATGAATTAGCTGACTCAAATGATAAGGTGGTAGTGGTTGCCCTAGTTTCAGTGAAGACCCCAATCAGGCATGATCATTCTATTTTTGATAAGGATATTAAGGATAAAGAATTCGTGGTTTTTCCAACCTCTATGAGGAAATGAAGTGGGCATGTGTACTTTGGCTTTGGTTCTAGCTCTAGTTGATTGCTAGTGCTCTAGTGACATATTGTGGATGTTGTAACAACCCAAATGGTTTTTGATGGTATGATGATGAACTTTTTGGCTCGATGTGTGTGTGGAATGTAAGGGCTCGTTGGTGGCTAGTAGTGTTTTGGTGGCATCGGCTGGTATAAATCTTGTTTCACCTATGTGGTAAATGATTATAGATAACCATTTGGGGAGTTTCTAAAATGTAGTTGAAATTTGTTTTGAAATGAAATGCATTTGAATTGTAATTGCATTTGAGACGAATGCCTATTTCTCTCTTAATCTATAAAGGGGATTTCATGGCTCATTGTAAGGGTTCAATTTTGGAGTCAGATTATAGTTCAGGTAGACACTCAACTTAGGAAGGAGCATACTATGGAAAATATGAATTAATAGAACAATACATTGTCTTGGGTGTGAGTCTTATATGTGATAGATTTAAATTAGTTTTATAGAAATTATTGATATTGAAACAAATCTTAGTTCTGAAATAGATACTCTCCTATGTACCTTTTTGCAAGCTATAAATGAAAATATCAATGGTATTCTCATTTATCTTCAATTGTTCAATTGAATGTATGACTCTCTCTTTCTTTTTTTACTCAAAGAGTGGATTAAATGCTTGAAGAGGGTTGTAGATTTGTAAGAGATTGCATACCATTTGGTAAGGAATTTTGTTTCAGGCATTATGAATTTTCTTATTGCAAAGTACTATGGAAATAGTTTGTCAATCTATGAATCAAGTAGCTTGTATATTATGGGTTATTGTATATCTGACTCCATTGTCCCAATTGATGAAGCACTGGTCTATTTGTTAATTAAATCTTATGAGTGAATGGTTTATGGGTGTACCTGGCTATAAATTTGAAATGAGAACCAAATTATTAAAACTTTCAGTCACAGTGAGTGGATCTAAAGTAATATCCAATTCCTAGCAATACATGTTAATTTGTTCAAATATCAGCCAAGTCTTTAATAAATTGAGTCTATCTACATTATGTAGGAATTAATTTGTGTATAGAAGTGTTCTTGATGAATTTGATATCAAACAAACACAAATAGGAACACCCTCCTAGGTCCCATAGAGCCTGAAGTGTAGGAGTAAAGATCTTAGAGTATTTTACTCATTTTGTTGGCCACTAGCCTAGTAATTTCTTGAACATAGGGCTTGGCTACCCTTTAGAGATTTAAGAGACTACCTCAGAAAGAGAACCCCGGAATAATCAGGTGAATTGGGAAAAAAAATAGACCTTCCCTATTATTTACCTACCTACCTTGACATGCCCACACTGCCCATTTGTCAAAATTACTAAAAAATTAACTTTTTTTGCATTTTTTGCTCTTAAGCACTTAACAGACTACCCCAGAAAGAGCACCCTAGAATGATCAGGTGACTTGGGAAATAAATTCATACCTTCCATAATATTTACCTACCTACCTCAAAAAGAGCACCCTAGAATGATCAAGTGACATGGGAAATGAAAAGAGACCTTTCCTAGTATTTACCTACCTACCCCAATATGACCACAATTCCCATTTTTCAAAAATACTAAAAAAACAATTTTACATTTTTTGCTCTTACGACACTTTCAAGACTACCCCAGATTAGTGCACTCTAAAATCACAAGGGGACTTGGGCGAAAAAAGGAGGAATTTTTTAGTGTTGGACTTCCCACCTTGATGTGTTAGTATATTTGGTTTTTCTCCATTATGCACAAAATAAAAAATTCTTCTTTCCTTTTTTCGCACTACTTTCCACTGACATTTTTTGAAAAAATACATTTGACACTAGAACAAACAAATGATGTTGAGTTGACCCAAACTGAGAGAGGATAGTTTGAATGGATTAGATATCCACCTATAGGTCTAGACAAAGCATTTCTATGTGCCACAAGCTCTCAAAACAACTTCATCAAAGTCTGGCAATTTTTGGCTTTTAGGGCTCTTAAGAGACTGCCCCAAAGAGAGCACCTTAGAATAATCAAGTGACTTGGGAAACAAACAAAGGCCTTCACTAGTATTTACCTATGTAAGTTGATGTTTCCACACTACCCCTTTGTCAAAATTACTAAAAATATTACAATTTTTGCATTTTCCAATATTCATGTTTAATTTTAACCATTGTTGAGTCAATAGTAGATTCAAGATTATGTTTCTTAACAATTCTTAACAAATGTGGGTCATTTTGGTGGACAATACTATTGAATCAAGAAGCGATTCAAAACAAAATTTATAACATTTTTCTTCAACATTGAGGACACATTCAATGTAATTCGTAATGAGGTATCTTATTCATATACTTTAATCTCTTGATTTATAATTTTTCATTTGATTTCAAAGAATGACCAATTTACATTATTTTTCATGTTCTTTATAATCCATAATTTTCTAATATTTATATGTAGGTGTTTCCCAACACAATCTTTGAGTAGGATGTGATTTTTGATGGAAATGCATCTAGAATTGGAGTTCATGTTGTTTTCATTATTCAATTACTTCTACATATTGTTTTTTTTGTTTTTTAATAGTTTTTGTAATATTGCAATGTAGGTGTCTGTGAGAGTAGCAATGATTTGAGATGTGCGTTATGGAGAGAGGATATTAGGGGCACATATTAGTTGTGTATCTATGGTAGCTTGATAGCAAGATGCATCAATGTATTTATACATGAGGTCATCGATAAAATTATATGGAATCATTAGTTGTATTGATGATTATGATGGTTAAAAAATGATATGAGATTTATTTGTAAATGAGGACATGAAAAATATGATATATGAAAAGTATTGGTTATATATATGGTAGAATGTATGTTGTGTTATGATGATTATGAATGTCATGTGTTTGTTGAAAAATGCATTTTTATGTAATCATGAATGTCACATGTATATATTTTCACATCAAGATTTTGCACTTCTCTTTTAGATAAAGTTCTTTCTCTCATCAATTCTTAGGACAACAACAATATTTTATTCCTTTCCATGATCTTCTGACTAATTTTTTATATCCATTACTTTAAGCTTTGTAGCAGTTTCTCCCTCATCAACCCTTAGGACAACAACATTTATTTTCTTGGACAAAGTTTAAGCTTTTAGGCATAGCAACAAGGAAGTGAGCTATTTGATAAAATTCTTTGGTAGACATGTATGAAAAATATGGTAGCATAGACAAGGAAGTGAACTATTTGAAAAAATACCTCAAACAAATTTGGTCTCATGGTGATGCAATTCCATGACAATCCATATAAATTTTCTTTTTATGGCATTCCATCACCATGAGATCACATTTCTTTGAGGCATTTTTTCAAACAGTTCAATGGCTTGTCTATCATCACATTTATTACTAATATGTAATGTGAAGTAATTCTTTGAGTTTGAAAGATGTGCAATGCAATGTAATCAGTGATATGAATATAAATTGTTTGATAAAATGCTTTGGTAGACATGTACGAAAAATGTGGTAGCATAGAAAAGGAAATGAACTATTTGAAAAAATTCCTCAAAGAAATGTGGTCTCATAGAATGCCATGAAAAGAAAATGTAATTGGCAACTGCTCCTAGTTATTAGTTATGCAATATGAAGTAATTACATATTTTCTTAGGTTGACTTTGTAAAAACTATATCGTAATTGAAATTTGTCATCTATCACCATCTAGTTATTAGTTATGCAGTGTGAATTAATTCTTTGAGTTTGAAAGATGTGAAATGCAATATAATCAGTGATATGAATATAGACTAAAAAATTCTTACTAAATTTTTAAGGCAATGCAATGTAATATTTCTTACTCATTTTCTTTGATATATTTTTCCAAGCATCCATAGTTTTTTTGGAAGCACTTGTTTTAGGATTTTAGCAATAGCAGCAAAGTAGTGAACTGTTTCATAAAATGCTTTGGTAGACATGTATGAAAAATATGGTAGCATAGACAAGTCAATGAACTATTTGAAAATATGCCTCAAGGAAATATGGTCTCATGGCTATGGCTTGTCATGGCATTCCATCACCATGAGACCACATTTATTTGACAAGTTTTTTCAAACAATTCATTCCTTGTCTATTCTATTGCTTACTATCATGCTTTGGTAGATTTTTTCCAAGCATCCATAGCTTTTTCAGAAGCACCTGTTTTAGGCTTTTAGCAATAGTAGTAAGGAAGTGAACTGTTTGATAAAATTCTTTGGTAGAATGTATGAAAAATGTGGTAACATAGACAATGCAGTGAAGTATTTGAAAAATGCCTCAAAGAATTATGGTCTTGTTGTGATGGAATGCCATGACAAGCCATCACCATGAGACCACATTTCTTTGGGGAAATTTTTCAAACAGTTCACTGCATTGTCTATGTTATTTCTTGTACTATTATGATTTGATAGATTTTTTCCAAGCATCCATAGCTTGTTTGAAAGCACCTATTTTAGGATTTTAGCCATAACAACAAGACAATAAATTTTTTGATAAAATGCCTTGGTAGAAATGTATGAAAAATATGGTAGCATCGAAAAGACAGTGAACTATTTGAAAAAAATGCCTCAAAGAAATCTGGTCTCATGGAATTCCATGAAAATAAAATGCAATTGGAAGCTACTCCTATTTATTAGTTATGCAATGTGAAGTAATTGCATATCTACTTAGGTTGACTTTGTAAAAACTATATCATAATTTTAAGAAAATCATCTATAACCATCTAGATATTATTTATGCAATTTGAAGTATTTCTTTGAGTTTGAAAGATGTGCAATGCAATGTAATCAGCGATATGAATATAAACTAAAAAAAATATATTTTCTATAATTCATTAGTTGAACTTTATTTTATTTTCTCTAGATATATCTCTATGTTATAGAAATGCATTTCAATTTTTCTACTATGGTTGCAACTATAGAGATTAACAATAAAGGGATCAAATTTGGTGAAGTTTCCAAAGGAAACCAAATTTAACAGTATTATAACATGATTAAAAATGATCTATGCATTTTTCATAAAATATTAAAGTGTGTAGTGTAGAAAAATGTAACCCTTTACATTTTCTCAATTGTTTGGGCCCTCATAATTAAAATGGACTTAATACTGCCTTAATTTAGTGTTGTTATATGTAATCCTTTATATTTACACACTTATTTGGGCCCTCTTAACTAAATTGAGATTAATTATGCCTTAATGGCCCTTTCATTAATTTCTAAGCCTAATTAATTGCATTTTCCAAAGAGGAAACCAGACAATAATTAATGTTGAAACATAACACTACATTGAGCAATGTGTGTTTCAGGTTTATGCACTTGGGACCCATTTGACTGTGGGAAAATGGGTCCTCCCTAAACCTTTGGAACCAAATTTAAACTATGTTTTTTGTGGTATTTTAATGATTTCAAATCGATGATTCAATAATGGCTTGTGATATTTGAATTTTAGGAAATTAAGGATACATACATATAAATAAAAGGTTATTTTAGTAAGTTTCACCTAGCATTTTTTATCTAAGCAACCTAGCAATTTAATGAGAGAAAAAAGTAGAGATAAGGTTTATGATCAAGATCATTCAAGAGCAAATATATTAGAGATTTGCATTCAAGATCCATTCATCATGTCAAAGTCTTCTTGCATCATGCATTTTTTTGGAGCTAACATTGTGATGTAGGTTTCATAATCAAGTCAAGCATTCAAAGTATCATTTCTTGGAAGATTCAATTATCAAGATCCACATCCAATTCAACCATCTCATGCAAGTTGTAGACCTCCTAAGATCTCCATTATCAAGATTTCATACAAGGGTTTGTTGAGTGGTAACATAACTTTGTTCATTCTGCATTCCCTCTTTCATTTCAAGGTTTGATTACCAAAATGGGGTTTGACCAAGGCAAACCCCTATTCACCCAAAAAAAACATTTTTCTCTCTTGTATGTGTGATTGCAGATTTACGTTGAAGAAGACTTGAAGACCTTTTGAAGAGCAAGATTTACAAAGTTTTCAAAGTTGTTAAAGTTGTCAAATCATGGAATTTCACCTACAAATCGTATTTTTTTACTTTTTAGCACTGAAACCTAGACTAATCAAAAGCTTCAAATCTACACCAGAGGCTCCTGAAAGATTGTTGCAACCCCTATACTTGGACCCATTCACCCATGGGAAAATGAGTCTCAGATCAGCTTCTAATAAGCATTTTTGGTGACTGGTACACAAGTCTCTTCCCTTTCTCAGATCTGTATTCTATTTTTTGGTCCTATAAATATTAAGTTTAATATTGTCGTTTCAAGTTGATCAAATTTTGGTGTTGATTTTCTATTTTTAGTTTTTCTCCCCAAACTACTGTTTGACCTTGACCCTCATCCTTCCGTCATAAGAAAATCTAAAGATTCACACTTTGAGTTGATTAACCTAAGGGTTGATAATAAATTCATTATGTGGGTCTCATTTCCTAATGAAATAGAGTAAAATAGGCCCTTCATCATATTATATTTAACCCCCCTCATAAAACCTATTTTTCTATGTTTCAAAGTGTAAGATTACAAGAAATCAATATCTATATACCATGTTATCCATCATAGCTCAACCATTATAAATTGATTATGCATTCAAATTTTAAGTTTCAAAATAGGAAACCATGCAGATAATGAACAAAATATGTTGAATATCAATTTTTATATATATAAGTGTTAAGTAATTGTGCATCTACATATATAAATTTGGCATATATGCCATCTCAAAACATTTTTTACAAAATGTGGCATATGTCATATCATGGTCTATAGATATAATTTTTATGTCAAGTGGCTATGCCATGTCAATAAAATCCTAATCTTTTGGTGGATCACCAAAATATAGCCTCTTTGCGCTACTTGATGGATGAGAAGATGTCTACACAAAAAAAAATTGAACCACAAATTAGATTAATTAGCTCTCAATGGTAAATAACTTAAACTACAAAATAGAAATTTATCTATTTTTTTTATAACTTTCAAAATAAAATCTAATCACTATATTAAACTATAAATTAAAGTGCAATTCAATTATTCATTACCTCGAGCATTTTTTCTTTAGCTGCCATATATTGAGAACATGATGGTCCCTTAGGATGCTCAAGATTCCTACAATATTGTCTTGGTCCTAGATCCACAAACATGGGTGGTGGAATACTCTACAGGAAGAAAAATACAAATGAAAAAATTAATATATAATTGTTGACAAAAAAACATAAACTAACATATATCTACATATATATCTACAAACTTATATAGATCTACTAGATATAAAAAAAACCATATACCCAAATAGGTGATACAACTAAGATAACTGATAGAGAGGAACTAATCATGGTAAAAGGTGTGGCATCATTCACATCTAGAGTACATTACAAAATTAAAAATAAGATCAAGATATAAATTAGTATTTATTTAATTAATTATTATTTAAAGGATATGCATACAATAAAAAAGTTTTACATGTATAAAAAATTATACCAATGTGTTTAGGCCAAATTTGGTTTTCGAAAGAGGTCATGCTACACATCTCTATTCTATTCCTCCATCATCAATTTTTCACACCCACTTAAATATACATTAGCAACATGTAATATTTGTTATAATAATTTTAAATGAAATGCACTATCTTACTTGTACAAAATATTGATGTTGTTGCTCCTCATCTGCATCAGTGGAGGGCACTAATAGTCTATATATATAATTTTTATGTCAAGTGGATATGCCATGTCAATAAAATCCTAATCTTTTGGTGGATCACCAAAACGTAGCCTCTTCGTGCTACTTGATGGATGAGAAAATGTCTACACAAAAAAAAATTGAACCACAAATTAGATTAATTAGCTCTCAATGGTAAATAACTTAAACTACAAAATAGAAATTTATCTATTATTTTTTATCTTTAAAAATAACATCTAATCACTATATTAAACTATAAATTAAAGTGCAATTCAATTATTCATTACCTCAAGCATTTTTTCTTTAGCTGCCATATATTGAGAAAATGATGGCCCCTTAGGATGCTCAAGATTCCTACAATATTGTCTTGGTCTTGGATCCACAAACATGGATGGTGGAATACTCTACAAGAAGAATAATACAAATGAAAAAATTAATATGTAATTGTTGACAAAAATACATAAACTAACATATATCTACATATATATCTACAAACTTATATAGATCTACTAGATATAAAAAAACCATATACCCAAATAGGTGATGCAACTAAGATAACTGATTGAGAGGAACTCATCATGGTAAAAGGTGTGGCATCAGTCACATCTAGAGTACATTACAAAAGTAAAAAATAAGATCAAGATATAAATTAGTATGTATTTAATTAATTATGATTTAAAGGATATGCATACAATAAAAAAGTTTTACATGTATAAAAAATTATACCAATGTGTTTAGGCCAAATTAAGTGGTCGAAAGAGGTCATGCTACACATCTCTATTCCATTCCTCCATCATCAATTTTTCAAACCCACTTAAATATACATTAGCAACATGTACTATTTGTTATAATAATTTTAAATGAATTGCATTGTCTTACTTGTACAAAATATTGATGTTGTTACTCCTCATCTTCATCAGTCGAGGGCACTACACACGTTCCTCACTCGCACGTATTTTTTTCACTTGTAGTATGCACTAGTGCCTCATCTCATCCAAGTGACACATCATGCACCTTATACTTAGATGTGTCTAGGGGAGGCTCATCTATATCTCCTGACAGACCAGACATGTATGCCTACATGTAGTACACTAATTAGGCACATAAAAATTCCTAGATGTTGATGTTGCACCAATATCAACTGAAGCATGAGGAGTGCCACCCTCTGGAATATGAGTGAACTATGATGACTATGTAATCAAATGGCTAGTTAAAGAGTGTATGGCCAAGGACTATGTTGGGTCACATCAAAAACAAGGTCTCGATGGGTGCTAGAGGTGGGGGAGGAAGACAAGAAGGGGTAACATAAGGACCTTTCATAATACTCATTGTCCCAGGTCTACATTGGGGCATACCCATACCTACTCCTTGAAAATGCCTAAAATCAAAATAGTTGACATGTCTTCCTAAAACAAATTCTGCATATAATTTTTGGAGAAATTATAAAGGGACATCGCGATTATTGTTGAGTGGTTTATCAAAAACCATCCACCAACGATCCCAAAATTTTGCAAGTATACCCTAATGGGCACAACATTTTAGGGAAAATTTTGGTTTGTGTAAACCAATATTTTGTCTTGTTCTTTGGTCCACAAAAATTTGGGCTAAATGAGCTTTAGATATATCTATTTTTTTAATATCATCATACCCAAAAATATTTGCATATTCTAACCTCTTTTGATCTCTCCATTCTTTAAATGAAGCATGTTGCCTAGTGATGTCCATGTTCATGATTGATTATGGCCTCTATATTTGGTGTGACTGATCACAAATGTTTGTGGGTACGGTATCTCTCAGCAATGTTTTTCAAATCAATGATATTGATTTCAATTAGGTCCTAAATTGAAGGAGGGTTTGCTAGGTTTGGTGGAGGAGGTTTTGCTAAATCTTGTGCCATTTAAACCCCGTTGTAAATTACAAATTTATAAATTAACATAGTTTTCAACTATTCCTAAAATTTCAACAAAAAAATCTAATATTTTCTAAAAAAACATATAAAACAATCCAAATAATCCAAATAAATGTGTTTAACTTACAGTTTTGGTGTTTTTTGGTGAAAAATCAATGGGAATTGATTGAAATTGCTTGAGGTTGCTTGAAATTGCTTGAAAATGAATATCAGTTATTTTTTATATCCATTTTTTGCTCCTCTACCGCGAACAGGCATTGTTAAAATGATTGTCTATGGCCCTTTTTCTTTTATTTATAACTCAAAAAATGAATATCCATTTTTTAAATTTATGTGTAGCTCTTAGAAATGAATATCCATTTCTGAGAGCGTTGTTGAGCTCTTCGAAATGGATATTTGTTTTAGAGAGCACTTTAATTTTTTTAAATATATATATATATATCATCTATATTTTAATATATATCATATATATTTTAATATATATGATATATTATGATATATATTTTTATTTGTAAGAGTAATTATATTAAGATGCAAAAAAAAAAATTACATCATGTCTGCTTAGTAAGGATTGCAAAATTGTAGAATTTCCATTTCAGGCCTGCATAGAACCCTTTCCCAAAAAGACCACCTTTGGCCACCAAAAATTTATAGACTATGGAACTACCAAAAAACACTAAACCTTGACACCAAACGGACAATATTGAAACTAGGGTAATGCCCAACATTGGACACTATGAGAGGAGAAACCAGGCACTATCATTTAGAACTGAAAAAATATAAAATTGAAATTACAGACCCAAAACATCATACCCAACCCCACACACACTAGCTATAAACCATTCATTTTGGAAAATTGGTCAAAATCTACCACCCAATTGAAACCAATGACCGACTCCAGCAATAGCAACTCCTTCATGAAACTAACCCCATAGGTAGCAATTTGATGGTGTCTAACCAGTGTCATGCTTTTAAGCTCTAGAATCAGGGGATAGAACTTTATGACCTTTCCCATAACCTTAACCAACGGAAGATCACAGGGTTGATGCATGCCACATCCTAGGAGAGATGACTTCATCACCTCATCCAAGTCACCCAGGAGCTCCTTTTTGAAGAGCTTGCAGACTATGACCTTTGCCTCAACTTTGGGAGTCCTCATATTTAGCACAGATGCTAGAAAATGGGAGAAGATATGGGTTTTGACCTGAAACGTCTCATGATTCACTAGGAATTCCTTACCCAAAATCATCTTAATAGCTACCACTGCATGAGGATCAATCCTTAGTGTAATCCTCTTCAACCATTGGTCAATAATATGCTTGAATTTCATCTGACAAACCTTACAATCGAGTTGGATGGGAGTGTCCTTACCTATGCTCACCACTACCTCGGGAGAAACCTCCATGATGAATTTAGAGCACACCAAAATACAAGCCAAAGATAACGAAAAACCTACCCAACTATTGATATATAATGAAACTCTTCCACCAGGCTTTCCTAACTTACCTCATTTTACATCTGCCATCAGACTATGTCAGATTTCCTAAACACCTTCCACCTGTCCTAGATCATGCAAAATGCTTCGTCATTCCTTGCCAACTAGGAGATAGGTTGTATCAAGCCCAGATCATCGGTGAAGAAAACATCACTACTTAGAGTCACTAATCACCAAGGCATGTAGCACCATTAAAACTTTAATTATGATCCTTCAAGCCACCCTAAAGACTTGAGATGGGGATGAAGGAAAATCAATGAGACCTCTATCAAACTCCAACTCAAAACCATCACAAGTTGATTGCCTACGTCAACAACCACGCGGGCCATGACCCACCAATTAGGTCTTATACAGTAGCCAATCAAATGTGATCACTTCATTTGTCATCCATGGGTAGAGAGGTTATAGTCATAGTCTCTCCACATCCTTGTTGTGGAGAGATCCCCTCCCAACCACCCATGATATATTATGATAAATTAATAAATTAATAAATATTAATATATTACAAACAATAAAAAATATAAAAAATATTAATATATTAATATATATTAAATATATTAATATATAAATCAAAAATTAATAATAATATGTCATAGTAATATATAAATGATATTACTATGTCATAATAATATATAAAATATTAATATATATATTAATAATATATTAATATATGGGATTGACCCCGCAGTGCAATGGTTAAGTTGCAAGGGTAGTTGTTGGGCTACCCAAGGTTCAAATCCCACGGGTGGTTTGCGAGAATTCTCGTTGGTGTAGGTGTCGAGCATTTTTGTGCGGTCAATGAAGGAGGAACCGAGGCAGAGAGAGATCATGGGGAGGCTGCAAATGGTAGCAAGAGGATCGATGGCAAGGCAGCAGATGGAGGGTCAGAGGGTCAGGCTAGTGGTAGGTCGGGTGGTAGAATCGATAGGTACTCAAAGGCACCTAACAAATGGCGGGAAGAGTAATGATGGTGGAGTGGCAGATGGAGGGGGTACGAAGGCCAAAGGTGCCAAGGTGGAAGGAGGGAGGAGAGGAGGTGAAATGGACATATCGAGGATGAGGTCCCCGTATGTGGCCTCACTAGTTCATAGCTCCAATAAAAAAGGGTAGGGTGATAATATATTGTCATTTACAAACCATATTATTATTATTATATATATATATTAATAATATATTAACATATATTAATGATATTGATAATATATATGTCATTTACAAACAATAAAAAATAAATTGGCATATTATTATTATTATATATATATATTAATAATATATTAACATATATTAATGATATTGATAATATATATGTCATTTACAAACAATAAAAAATAAATTATATTATTATTATTATATATATATATTAATAATATATTAACATATATTAATGATATTGATAATATATATGTCATTTACAAACAATAAAAAATAAATTGGCATATTATTATTATTATATATATATATTAATAATATATTAACATATATTAATGATATTGATAATATATATGTCATTTACAAACAATAAAAAATAAATTGGCATATTATTATTATTAATATCTAATTTATATATTAGTATGGCATATATTTAATATATAGTAATATATTATATATAAATCATATAAATGGAGCAACAACAAAAGCGACAGTAGGAGCGACAGCAGGAGCGAATCCAGGAGAAAAACCAAGGGCGGGGTCAATATAATAGCGACGGTTGGAGGAGGAATACCATGAATAGATAGAAAAATGGCAAGTGAATGAATAGAAGACCTACGAATGGGAGAACACAGAAATTTGGCAAGCAGAATCAATCGTGGAAGCAAGAATGGCGTCCAGCACGATGGAATGGTTGGTTAGGGAATCAAAGACAAGGAAAACAACATTTTCACTTGAAGGGTGAGAAAGAATATACATGGGATCCAAGGAAGAACCAGATCCAAGCTAAATCCTAGAAGAATAATTAAAGAGGAGGCCCTAAACAGGAAGCCAAGGTTTGGGTGCCGAAGGTGAAGGCCCAGAATAGAATTCCCTTCTCTCCGCTAGATCGAAGAAGTAAAATCATGTTGATTCCAACCAGCTACTTGCAACCCCAGTGGGATTATCTGAAGGATTGCGGTATGTTTGTGAAATGGACTAGAAGTGGCATGCCAATATAGGAAATTATCGACTGGTTATTTGATCACTATGAAGGACGGGTAAGAGCTCAAACCCTAACTAGAAACTTTCTTCTATTAGAATGTGAAGATCAAGGGGTTAAAGAAAAAATATTAATTGGGGAACCCCTATTCTTTAAGGGTGTTTTCTTCTATAAGCTAGATTGAGAGCTTAATTTTAATCCCAAACATCACAAGCCAAAAAAATTCCCGCATTGGATAACTCTGGAGAACCTTCCCCCATAATACTAGAGTGAAGAAATCATTGGAAAATTGGAGATGCCCTCAGAACTTTCATTGGCATCGAAGAAGACTTTTATCTAGGGAAATCGGGCACTACTAAAATATTGGTAGAAATAAATATTGAACTCATATTCTTGGATAACTTTGGAAATCCTCATCAAGAAGGGTTAATGGCACCAGAGGGTGTCAATTGATACAAAAGGAGGCAAGTTCATTTTGAGCAAAGGATAGATTGCTAGCTGCTCGAAAGGGGTAGGGAAAGCAATTGATGTGGCTTTGGATGAGGGCTGGTTTGGGAAGAGAAACCCCCAAATCTCAAACCTAGTGGGAGCAATGGAGGCCAAGGAACATTTGAGAGGAGAGACAATGAAAAGGGAAAGCACCCCTAGCATCCAAATTGTAAGGAAAGGAACACAAACAAACCCTAAGGATAATATGGCATGCCTTGAAGAGCTAAGGAGCCTAATGAAAGAAATGGAGCTATTGGAGAAGGACATCAATGATAATATCATGGCCATCTCAAGACAAGATCCAAATGAGGAGAAAAATGAGGTGGTAGCAGGCTATGACCAAGAAGATGCTTTGGCCATTGTTGGGAAGGTGATGGGTATAGAGATAAGCTCATGGTGGGGAATAGAAACAGAAGACATGGGGGAGGATATAAATGAAAGGTTCATGCATCTAGCCATGAGAGAAGGAGAGGGAGGCCAAAAGTTGGTAGTGGAACCATAAGTTTTGATTAAGGGTTCAATGCTCCCAATGGAGAAATAGCTAATGTTGGAGGACATAATTGTATCTGAGGATGAATTGGAGGATGTCTCTCCCATAGGCAGACTAGGGATCCATCAACATGTCTCTTCAAAAACTAAACTGAACTACAGAAAAGTGAAGACCAGAGGAAGGAAATCATTGCAAGAGTTAAGAATGACGGATGGGGATGCAAAAGGGTAGCAAAATTAGACCTCATTATTGAAATTAGGGAAGGGATCCCCCTTCCTGAGGAGCCATGAGACTCCTTTCATGGAATGTTAGGGGTTTAAATGCCCCTAACAAAAAGCACCTGGTCAAAAGAAGACTCCTTTGTACCTAGGCTGATATAGTACTGATACAAGAAACAAAATTAAGCAAGGAGGATTTGAACTTACTAAAGAAGAATATCTTGAGGTGGAATGGGGAAGGAGTTCAAGCAAGCAGAGCTTCAAGAGGTATATCAAGTTTTTGGAAGCCCCGTACGGTGCAAGTGGAGATGTTAATAGAAAAAACATGTTGGTAGGGTTGTGTGGTTCAAAGTTTGCATTCCAAAATCAAATTTAGCCTATTCAATGTGTATGGGCCCAATTTGTGCATGAGAAAGCATAGTTTATGGCAGGATATTGAAGTGTTCCTGAAGACAAAGCAAGGGGAAAACTATATACTAGTAGGAGATTTTAATGTAGTACTGGAGGACAAGGACAAATTAGGAGGAATCTAGAAAGAAAACCAATCCCAAAATGATTTTAGAGAATGGATCATTAGAAACTAATTATTGAGCATAGATTTTAGAAATGGCATCTACACTTGGACAAATAAGAGAGCAGGTCCCTGGATGATTGCAGAGAAATTGGATAGGTTTTTATTCTGGGGTGGTCTGGATAATTTTTAATGCACTTTCAAAGCCTCCATCTCTCCTAGTGTGGGTTCAAACCATCTCTCGATTCAACTTGATATTCAAGAGGATCGGAGTCCCTCTCGCTCACCCTTCAAATTCAAAAACATGTGGCTCAAAGACCCAAGATTTATGGGTCTGGTGGAAGAATGGTGGAAGGGATTTCAAGTTAAAGGGTCAAAGATATACTACCTGGTAACAAAATTGAAATGGTTGAAGCAGAAAATCAAATATTGGAACTAGAATTCTTTCAAAAACATCTTCAAAAAAGGAGAGCATTGGAGAGGACATTATGCAGAATGGAATGAACATGAAAACCTATATTAAAGAAAAAGAGCTTCTAGGGAAGTATGAGGATATTCTTGCCAAAGAGGAAACCTTTTGGAAATAGAAATCTAAGGAAGTATGGCTCAAGGAGGGAGATAATAAAAAAAAAAATCACAAATAGCACAAGGAAATGGAGGAGTGTGAATAGGATCATGAGCCTAAGGCGAGAGGATGGATCCACAATTGAGGAACCTCAAGAAATAATCAAAGAGGTGGTAAGGTTCTTCAAAGACATGCTAAACACCACATAAGGTTTGAATCTACCCCACCAGGAAGATCTTTTAAAGTGTATCCCCAAGTTAGTAATAGAAACTCATAAAAACAAGATGTTAAATGAAAAATTTACCAGGGAAGAAATTAAGAATGCTCTATTTCAGCTACACCCAGACAAGGCCCTGGGCCCAAATGGCCTGCTAGCTAACTTCTTTCACATATTTTGGGGATTGATTGGGGATGAGATAATAGAGACCATTGAAGCCTCATGTAATTTAGGTAGTCTCCTCAAAGAAATCAATAATACATTCATAGCCCCGATGCCAAAGAAATAGGTCACGAATTCATAGATGACTACAGACTAATCTCCCTCTGCAACAAAATTTACAAGGTCTTGGAAAAGGCTATGGTGAACAGGTTGAAACTCATTCTTCCACATTTGATTTCTGAAGATCAAACGGGCTTTGCTCCAGGGTGAGAAATATTGGATGGGATCATCATAGCACAAGAAACAATGCATTCGATATAGTAGAACAAACAAGCCAACATGATAATCAAATTGGATATAAGGAAGGCTTATGACATGGTGGATTGGAGGTTTTTGGTCAAAGTAATTGAAGCATTTGGCTTCAATAGGAGATGGTTCAATTGGATCTTCAATTGTATATCCATGCCTAGATTCTCTATCCTGGTAAACGGTTCACCAGAGGGCTTCTTTGAGGTCTTAAGAGCGTTATGGAAGGGGGATCTAATCTCCCCCTCTCTATACATCCTAATGGAAGAAGCCCTAGGTAGGTCAATTTCCCTTGGCATCAGCTCATCCCAAATTGAAGGAGTAAGGGTGACAAGTGAAATGCAGGTGATATCACATCAGCAATTTTTTTATGACACAACTCTATTGGGGGCAGCCAAGAGAAAAGAAGTAGTATACTTGAACACAATTCTCAAGAAGTATGCCAAATCATCAAGACAAATTTTTAATGTAAGAAATAAATCTTCTTCTTCAACACTCCAGTACGGAAGGAGCATGAGACATTGAGGGTATTGGGTTTCAAAAGAGGAGAGTTGTCATTCACTTATTTAGGTATTCCATTGGCAAAAGGAATAAGATCAACTGGCCTTTGGGACCCGTTCAACTTCAAAACAAATGCAAAAGTGAACTCTTGGAAGGCGAAATGGTTGACTTGCGTTGGCAGAATAATACTAATTAAATTAGTTCTTTCCACTCTCCCAATCTATCTCATGTCAATTTTGTGTATCCCCAGTGAGTGTGCCTCCAAATTTTCAAGGATGTATAGGAAATTATTTTGGCAAGGTAACGATGAGAAGAGGAGAATTGCCTTGATTGCATGGGAGAAAGTTTGAAGAACCAAAGAATATGGGGGCTCGACTTTAAACACTTGGACTTACAGAACAAGACCCTCAGAGAAAAATTAATATGGTGCATGCATTCTGAGCCACAAAATAAGTGGGAAAAGATCCTATACCATAAATATCTAAAGAATGATGGAGATGGTAACATTCTAATAATCTCCAATCCCTCGGTTGGGTCTCGAATATGGAATTTCATGCAAAAATGAAAGTTATTCGTTTATGATTATCTATCTTGGGATATAAAAGATGATAGTAAGGCCCTATTTCGGGAAGACTCGTGGGCTAGATATCCAAGTTTGGATAGCTTGATTGAGGTAGAAGAGATTAATAAATCACTAAAAAATCTTTGGGGTGAGAAATTCAAAGATTACATTATCCCAAACAAGAGCAACACAGTAAGAGAATGGAAATGGAGAGACTTCTCTAGTCAAAATTTGTCACCTAAAGAAGTACAGCTACTTACAGAAGCCTTGGTAAAAAAATTTGTATCCTTGCAAAATGGTAGTGATACCTTGATCTGGGTGGGATCCAAGACAGACAACTATAATGCAAAAGATGGCTATAGAATGTTGTATAATGAGAGAGGTAGGAGTGTGGATAACTTACCCCTACACATGTGCTCAAGTAGTGTCTACCTCCCCAAGGAAAGAACATTTGCATGGGTAGAATTGAAAAATAAAATTTTGACAAACGACAAGTTTTATCGCCTAGGGTACCAAGGACCCTCCAGATGCACTATGTGTGAACATGCAGAAGAATCAGTCAACCATCTCCTCATAAATTGCAAGTATGCACAAGAATGTTGGCATTGGTTATGTGCAAGGCTCAGATGGGTATGTGCAATGCCACAAGACCTTCTTAGCTTGTAATGCCCCGCCATGTAACCCTAGAGGAAGTTGCAATAACTACGAAAGCGTGCATTTTTTTTTTCTTTTAAAATACAATAATAACATGAAAAGTTCACTACCTATCACCAACATCCTCTAAGGCATGAGACTAAGGTCACATTTGATTCCCATAACATAAACATAAATGCATTCATAACATATCATTAACTACTTAAGAATTAAAAGTACATACATTCCAAACATTGAAATTGCATCACATAGATAAGATATACATCAAGATCCTAATATTACATTAATTCTCAAATAAGGTTTACAAAACTCATTCCCAGAATGAGGTAGATCATACATATGTGTTACAAAATAAATGAGACCTCCTCGAATACAACTGAGGATTAATAAAAGTACAAGAGTCATATGTAACAATAATCAAAGCATGGAATAAACAAGTTGGTATCCATGAGCTCTCCAACTGGAAGATCTTTCCATCTCGAACAGAAGAAAGGGGACCCAATGGAGTAGGGTGCACATTCCTCCCAACCAAGTGGTACTCAAAGGCCCACCCCCCGTGCTAGAAGATAGTAACCAAGATTCCTAGACAAGACCCACTACCTCTAGACACTGGCTAACACATACTGAACTTAACCAAATACTAGAACCACACTATTACCAAGGTTACATTTCTTCTAGAATTACACAATAATTTATCATAGACCAAACAAACTATTGACTTAGAAGGAGTGTCATCACAATGTTGCATGGGTTACCCTGGTGAATCTTCTTAGGCCTCAGCCCCCATCTTTGGTTACCCTGGTAGCCTCTCATGACTCCCAACCCCACATGCAATCCAAAGCGGAATCAACTATATTTCGTAAAGACAAGATAACTATCTTTCCATTCCAGGCCTTCTTGTCTCATCCCAAGTCTATACAAGCCCTTGAGTCCATGAGCGAGGAACATTACTCTTGTTAAGTTTTGAATACTACCCATTCCCCTATTATATTTATTTACATTATCACTGGATTAACACACTAACAATGAGCTACCCTGGCACCACTTTGTGTGCCGACCCTCATTGAAAGCCACTCCCCTAAGACAACTCATGGAAAAACATCCACTAACCAAGGCAACTAGTGCACACTACAAACATTCAATACCCATCCAAATACTTAAAGGTATCACATCCCCGTTCATAGAAACCGGGTGATATATAGATAACAACAAACACAATAACCAAGGGTAACAAAATGGGCTGACAATAAAATAATTCACAACCCCCAAATCAATAACACAAGTGGAAGACTTATAATGCATCTAATCCAATTTCCCAAAAAGTGAACAAAGGAAATTACATACAAAGGCAATAAAACAGGAAATAAACTACTCTTTGGATATATTAAATCCAATTTCCCCCCTTCTGTAATTTACAGTAAAGAAATTACCCAAGTAAATAAATAAAATAAAAGCACTTAACAACCAGAGAAGGAAATTCTAACTTATCTGTAACTTCAATTTCCTCGATTACTTTTAATTGAATAATAGTTTTTACTGAAAGATTAAATCAACCAAATCTTCTATTTGTGCATATATTGCATGCATCCAATTTAAAGAAAGTAAAACATTTAACTATATATAAATATATACATAGCCATATATATATATATATATATATGTATGTATATATATATATGTATCTATATATCAATGTATATATATACATTATATATATATTAAATTCCCTTAAACAAAAAACACCTTTTTATAAACCAAATTATATATATATAAACATATATACATACAAATAAACATATATTCTTACATATATATTTATTCATACATATATATAATATATATATACAACTTATATAAATTATTAATTATTAATCCGTACTAATTAAAAACTGACTCAGAATTTATAAGAGGCGGCGAATAATTATCAAGGTTCGCATAAAGATAAGGGGAGGCCGATTGTTCCATACAGTCGAGCCTCCATTTAATGGTCACAACCAAAGAACATGGTGGAGGATTGTGGAGGGTCTACCTCCACAGTACCGCTCCCTTATGGGGGTGGTGCTGGGGGTAGCACCTCCCCATGCCTTCCCCATATCATAAGTAAGATTTCCTTCCATTAAAAGAAAACACAACATTAAATCAAAATCTTCATACAGCGTATGACACAGGAATAATAGAAGCTTTGCAAAAAATATAGGCAATATATAGATATTTATATATATATATATACACAGATATATACTTATTTATATAAATTTGTTTAACCAAATACTATAAATAGGGAAATAATTTTTCCAAAAAAATTCAACAAGAAAATTTTCCAAAAACATCTGAAAAGCCAACATACAGGAAATACAAACGAATTTCTCAAATAAAAACACAGAGGATTCTTTTAAATCTGCGAGACAACAAATCTTAAAGAGAAAGAACAATAAAATTCTTACAGATAAATTTACAAGAAATTTCCTGAGAAGCTTTAAACCTATAGGAAAATTTTCTACAGAAGACTAAATTTCTTTCCGACGAAGATTTTCTTTTCAGATCCCTAATTTTATTCTTCTAGGTTCTTTTATGTTCACAATAATCCCAACTTAAAATTTTCAATGGTTTCCACAAAATATTTCGTTTCAAGAGAGGATTTCATTTTCATAGAGAATTTCACATACGACATTTACAAATTTTAACAAAACTCAAAGCTTTAAAACTTGCACAGACAATCTTTTCCAGAGAGTAATCTCTATACTATGAACCTTTTTCAATAAGAAACTAACTAGGATTGAAAGAGGAACCTGAAATCCAACACCTGTGAATATGTGAATTGTCGTAGTGCCTCCACAAATCCAAGTTTTTCCCCAAATCAACGAGAGCTTCCTCCAGAACAATAAAAAATTTCGAACACAAACTTTTCCCGTGAATAGTTTTTCCAAAAAAATTTACAACAACAAGCAATCACAAAAATTTATTTCCCAACAAAATATCCTACAACCTTCTTCTGTGAAGAGGCTTCTAACTTCTTCCCGTTACAGCCATAAATTTATCCCCATGAATAATTTTTCCCAACAAACCTCATAAATTTTCAAACACATGTTGAATACCAAAACATCTTTTGAAATCAATTTGCACAAAATCCTCCAGATATTTAAAGAATTAAAACATTTAATAATTTCTAAAATATTTTACATTTCTAATTTAACTTAATTCAACTAATTTAATTAATTAATAAATAATATAATCCTAAGATTAGATTATTTACCAATTAAATTAAATTAATTAATTAATTAACATCTTCTAACATTAAAACCAGATTAATTTAATAATCATCTTAAATATTTAAATCCGTTAAATTAACTTTTACAAACTTTGCAACATAATAATTTCAAAGAAATATTAAACAATATTTAACAAACAAAACCAACTAGACCCGACGACACACTATGACTAGGGTAATGGTTTGACACAAGAATCCTAGCTACTATCTCCTAATCAACATTATTGTTGGGCAATGGACATGCTCAAACCTGTGAAACCAGGTGGAGTCGATGTTATGTACCTACAAACCTGTAAACAAGACATATATAGAACATGCATAAATACATCATAATAGAGCACACCGTGAAGAGAGAATCACGGAATCGCAGGGTGCTCGCAAGTGAGTGATGAAATTTTGTCCCCTTCACCAATACAATATCACCAAAACTAACGATTCTAACATAAATAATCAACTCATGTGCATATAACAATGTTATTCCAAATAACCTTTATGCTAATCCAAATCATGTCATAATGATAACATCAAAACAAGGTAACATCACATCATATCGTAAAATCCACATCTCTCTATAATTAGCAATCAAATAATAATCAAGCATCATAGCATATCAAAGTCTAAGTGCTAACAGAAAATAAAGAAAAACAAGGTAGGACACTGACTGATACAAAGAGAAAAACGGAGGGGTGCTACATCCTCCCCCTATGGTTAGGCTTACTCTTGGAAGCCTGGAAATAAATAGGGATAAATCTCCCTCATCCTTGCTACATCCTCCCAAGTAGCAGAAGTACCATCCCCAGGATCCCACTGGATACTCACCTGATCAATATCTTGCCCCCTGAGGATGAGAATCCTATGTTGCACATCCAATACCAAAAGCCTCATCAACTGCACCCTAATACCCAATTTGGCGATTATCAAACATATTATATGCTCGGTGAGACCTACCTACATCACCTACCGTCAGCTCAAAAACTTCTAGCCCCTGACCAAAACCAGTAGTGTTCCTTTGCATACAATGCCTAGCAATGTGGCCTTGTTGGCCGCAAGAGTAACACCATGTGTTATGTCCAAAACCCTTGACATCTAGAGGTGCACTAGACTGTTGTACATTACCCCAGTTAATCGTAGACTGTGAACTCTGGGATGACTAATCCCAATGGTTGCACTTATTGCGCCACTAGTTCTGATCCTTCCTAGGTTGAGAACTGTCACCATCTTAATGAGACTAGGAATCCTTACATTTCCCATGAGCACTCTGTTGTTGTCCACTCTGAGTAGGAACCTACTGAGTCCTAAGTGGTCCAACTCCTTGAGCTTGACCACTACGACCACTAGGCCTTGCAACTGATACACTGCCAATCTTCACTCTTGTATGGCCACCCAATGCCATCGCTAAGTTCTCCTCAAAAAGCCTCGCCTTCTCCACCACCATCTCCATGGTTTAGGGTTTAAAAATCTGCACACCTCCACTGATTCAGGCATTTAAGCCCTTGACAAAATTATGGACAAGCATGCCCTCGTCATCTCCAATTCCAAATAACTACTTGAGCTCATAAAAACGACGCTCATACTGCTCCATCGACATCACCATCTAGCACAAAGCATGGAAATCATCACCTTGGCATTTCCACCAGTGATCTGAAAGAAAACGGGCTCTGAACCTCTCAAGAAACATGTCCCATGACATACAATTAATATCGTTTTGGATCTTCACTCCTCTAACCTAGAATTAATATCGAATTAAAGTAGAAGAAAATCCTCTAAAATGCATAATCGCACACCGATATTTGGTATTGCTACCATAGGGATGCATCGCAAAGCATCGGTTCAGGTCAATCAGCCAGGTCTCTACATCAAGACCATTGCCAAATCCGTCAAAGGTAGCTGGACGTGCCCTAAGAAAATCCCTTATGTGTGCAGTTGTGACAGGCTCAAACTGAACTAGTATTTCCCTCTCTCCAATATTACCCTGACCATCACCTTGTCTTGGCCCCAGGCGAGCCAATGCCTCCTCTAATATCCTACGCAACTGTGCGCCCTCAATCCTTGGAGGATCCTGTTGTTGATCTTTTCCCCATGGGGAATTTTGAGACGCCTGATGCTCCTCATGATCAGAATGGAGGTCAATCGTGCTGACTCCCTCCATGACTACCTAAACGGTCGTGACCTTGACCTCTACCTCATCCGTGTCTGGGTAGCATGGTCCTACACAGAAACACCAAGGTATTAGACAAGATACAAACCTAAAACCTACACAACTAAAAGCTTAATGGGTTCATCATAATCTCAAAGCACCTAGTGTTTAAACCCGAGCTTTGATACCATGTGTAATTCCCCGCCACGTAACCCTAGAGGAATTTTCAATAACTACCAAAGCCTACATTTTTTTTTCTTTTAAAATGTAATAATAATATGAAAAGTTCGCTAACTATCACCAACATCCTCAAAGGCATGAGACTAAGGTTACATCTGATTCCCATAACATAAACATAAATACATTCATAACATATCATTAACTACTTAAGAATTAAAAGTACATACATTCCAAACATTGAAATTGCATCACATAGATAAGATATACATCAAGATCCCAATATTACATTAATTCTCAAATAAGGTTTACAACACTCATTCCCAGAATGAGGTAGATCATACATATGTGTTACAAAATACATGAGACCTCCTCGAATACAACTAAGGATTAATAAAAGTACAAGAGTCATCTGTAACAATAATCAACGCATGGAATAAACAAGCCGGTATCCATGACCTCTCTAATTGGAAGATCTCGCCATCTCGAATAGAAGAAAGGGGACCCAATGGATTAGGGTGCACGTTCCTCCCAACCAAGTGGTGCTCGAAGGCCCACCCCCCATGCTAGGAGATAGTAACTAGGATTCCTATACAAGACCCACTGCCTCTAGACATAGGCTAACACATACTGAACTTAACCAAATACTAGAACCACACTATTACAAAGGTTACATTGCTTCCAGAATTACATAATCATTTACCACAGGTCTAACAAACTGTTGAGTTAGGAGGAGTGTCATCACAATGTTGCATGGGATACCCTAGTGAATCTTCCTAGGCCCCAGCCCCCATCTTGGGTTACCCTTGTAGCCTCTCACGACTCTCAGCCCCACATGCAATCCAAAGCGGAATCAACTATCTTTTGTAGAGACAAGATAACGATCTTTCCATACTAGGCCTTCTCGTCTCATCCCAAGTCTATTCAAACCCTTGAGTCCATGAGTGGGGCACATTACTCTTGTTAAGTGTTGAATACTACCCATTCCCCTATTATATTTATTTACATTATCATTGGATTAACTAACTAACAATTAGTTACCCTGGCACCACTTTGTGCGTCGGCCCTCATTGAAAGCCACTCCCCTAATACAACTCGTGGAACAAAATCCACTACCCAAGGCAACTAGTGCATACTACAAACATTCAAAACCTATCCAAAGACTTAAAGGTATCACATCCTCGTTCGTGCAAATCGGGTGATATATAGATAACGACAAACGCACTAACCAAGGGTAACAAAATGGGCTGACAATAAAATAATTCACAACCCCCAAATCAATAACACTAGTGGAAGACCTATAACTCATCTAATCCAATTTCCCAAAAAGTGACAAAGGAAATTAAACAAGAAATAAACTACTCTTTGGATATATTAAATCCAATTTCCCCCCTTCAATAATTTATAGTAAAGAAATTGCCCAAGTAAATAAATAAAATAAAATAAAAGCCCTTAACAACCAGAGAAGGAAATTTTAACTTATCTGTAACTTCAATTTCCTCGATTACTTTTAATAGAATAATAGTTTTTACTGAAAGATTAAATCAACCAAATCTTCTATTTGTGCATATATTACATGCACCCAATTTAAAGAAAGTAAAACATTTAAATATATACATATTAAATATATGCATAACCATATATATATATATAGTTATGTATATACCAATGTATATATACATTATATATATATATTAAATCCCCTTAAACAAAAAATACCTTTTTACAAACCAAATTATATACATATTTAATATATATATATATATAAATATATATACATACAAATAAACATATATTATTACATATATATTTATTCATACATATATATAATATATATACAACTTATATATATTATTAATTATTAATTCGTACTAATTAAAAACCGAATCAGAATTTACAAGAGGTGGTGAATAATTATCAAGGTTTGCATAAAGATAAGGGGAGGACGATTGTTCCATACAGTCGAGCCTCCATTTAATGGTCGCAAACACAGAACATGGGGGAGGATTGTGGAGGGTCTACCTCCACAGTGCCGCTCCCTTATGGGGATGGTGGTGGGGGTAGCACCTCCCCACACCTTCCCCATATCATAATTAAAATTTCCTTTCGTTAAAAAAAAAAACACAGCATTAAATCAAAATCGTCGTACGACGTATGACACAAGAATAACAGAAGCTTTGCAAAAATACAGGCAATATATATATATATATATATATATATATATATATATATATATATATATACACTACAATATATGTATATATATATAGATATATATATTTATATAAATTTGTTTAACCAAATACTATGAATAGGGAAATAATTTTTCCAAAAAGAATTCTACAGGAAACTTTTCCAAAAACATCTGAAAAGCCAACATACATGAAATACAGATGAATTTCTCAAATAAAAACACAGAGGATTCTTTTAAATCTTCCAGACAACATATCTTAAAGAGAAAGAACAATAAAATTCTTAAACATAAATTTACAAGAAATTTCCCTAGAAGCTTTAAACCACAAGAAAAATTTCTACAAAAGACTAAATTTCTTCCCGACGAAGATTTTCTTTCCAGATCCCTAATTGTATTCTTCTAGGTTTACAATAATCCCAACTTAAAACTTGCAATGGTTTCCACAAAAGATTTTGTTTCAAGCGAGGATTTCATTTTCACAGAGAATTTCACATACGACATTTACAAATATTAACAAAACTCAAAGCCTTAAAACTTGCATAGACAATCTTTTCCAGAGAGTAATCTCTAAACTATGAACCTTTTTCAATAAGAAACTAACTAGGATTGAAAGAGGAACCTGAAATCCAACGCCTTTGAATATGTGAATTTTCGTAGCGCCTCCTCCACAAATCCAATATTTTCCCCAAATCAACAAGAGCTTCCTCCAGAGCAATAAAAAATTTCGAACACAAAAACTTTTCCCGAGAGTAATTTTTCCAAAAAAAATTACAACAACAAGCAATCACAAAAACTTTCTTTCCCAAACCTCTTTCCCAACAAAATATCCTACAACCTTCTTTCATGAAGAATCTTCTCACTTCTTCCCATTACAGCGATAAATTTCTCCCCATGAATAAATTTTCCCAACAAACCTCATAAATTTTCAAACACATGTTGAATACCAAAATATATTTTGAAACCAATTTGCACAAAATCCTCCAGATATTTTAAAAATTAAAACATTTAATAATTTCTAAAATATTTAACATTTCTAATTTAACTTAATTCAACTAATTTAATTAATTAATAAATAATATAATCCTAGGATTAGATTATTTACCAATTAAATTAAATTAATTAATTAATTAATTAACATCTTCTAACATTAAAACCAGATTAATTTAATAATCATCTTAAATATTTAAATCCATTAAATTACCTTTTACAAACTTTGCAACATAATAATTTCAAAGAAAAATTAAACAACATTTAACAAACAAAACCAACTAGACCCGATGACACACTATGACTAGGGTAATGGCTTGACATGGGAATCCTAGCTACTATCTCCCAATCAACATTACCGTTGGGCAATGGACACACTCAAACCTATGAAACTAGGTGGAGTTGATGTCCAATACCTGCAAACCTGTAAACAAGACATATCTAGAACATGCATAAATACATAATAATAGAGCACACCGTGAAGAGATAATCATGGAATCGTAGGGCGCTCGCAAGCGAGTGATGCAATTTCATCCCCTTCACCAATACAATATCACCAAAACTGACCATTCTAACATAAATAATCGACTCATGTGCATATAAATGTTTTATTCCAAATAACCATTATGTTAATCCAAATCATGTCATAATGATTACATCAAAACAAGGTAACATCACATCATATCATAAAATCTACATCGCTCTATAATTATCGATCAAATAATAATCAAGCATCATAGTATATCAAAGTCTAAGTGTTAACAAAAAGAAAAAGAAAAACAAGGTAGGACATTGTCTAATACAAAGAGAAAAACGGAGGGGTGCTATACAGCTGGTTTCGATCATGGCCAGCCCTAAAGTAGAAATCAATGTTTGGGGATGTTTGGACCCTCATCCCGTCAATTATAGTATGGGAGTTGTGGAAAGACATAAATAGGTGATTATTCCATAATAAGAAGATGTGCCCAGCCTCCCTCATCAACAAGATTGAGGCGGTTGTGATAGAGAATTTGAATTCCAAACTAGATCAGAAAATGGAAAAGGACAAAACTTTCTTGGAATGGGATGTGAGATTACATGCATCTTGGCCCTCTCTCTAGATCCCGTCTTGGGTTGGGAATGGTGGAAATGAGGCTTCTCAAGCCTGAGCTTCAATGGTTTAGGCTCCCCCACCTCAGGGGTGGTATAATTTGAACTTTTATGGGGCATCCAAAGGGAGCTGAGGCCCCTCTGGTGTGGGGTGTATAATTAGGGATTGACAGGGAAATACAATCATATCCTCAACTAAGCGGCTGCCTAAAGGAATAAACAATGAAGCAGAAATTTTGGCAATCATCCATGGGATGAATCTATGTAAGAATCTAGGAATGGCCAGGCTAGCAATAGAAGTGGATTTGACTCTGGTTATCAATGCCCTCAGATGTGGCTCCACCCACAATTGGAAACTTCGGTCCCTTCTAGATAGGGAGGTCGAATTTCTGTAAACCTTTGAGAGCTACATTATAAACCATATATGTAGGGAAGGAAATGGGGAGGCTTATGCACTGGATAATGAAGGTGAAAGAGAGGAATGAGGTGGCTGCCCATGTGTCAATGGAGTGGAATTGTCTATGCCAGGTGGCTGGATCAGACACATGGGCAATTTCAAATGAAATAGATGACAATGGTTAAGGTACCATCATGGTCGTCAGTCTATCCTACCTATACGGGTGCAACTATTCCCAAGGTGGACAATCCTGACACAAGACTCTAGTTTTTGCATCAATATAAGAAGAAGTGATTGATCACATGAGACATATCGGCTAAATTGGATATTCACATTTATGGAATGCCAATCTTGGATGGGGAAGAGAACATTTGAAGAAGCATTTAGTATTGGTATGTGTGGATTCGACATGAGGAGGTAATGGAAAGTACTACGATGTTGAAATCCTATAGATGATCGTCTCCATAAGCATACATTTGGAGAGGAGAGTAAAATCCCCCATGGGAACTTTAATTCCACCTTCAGGGAGTCATATAGGAGTAGTTGATAGTGGAGGGAGTTGCAGGAAGTATTAAAGAGGCTGGTTGGAACCTCAAAACTCTCACTAGCAAGCGTCTATATTACTTGATGAAATCCATCCTCACTTGCATAGTGATGGAGACCCCAATCAGACTAAGGTGCTCAAAGAAGAAATCCACCTTCATAGTCTTTATCACTGATCAGAGACTCAAGAATATTTTCCTTAACAAAGATATTTTGTGTCTTGAGGTGGTAAGGATGGTAATTGGAAGATATTTTGCTTCTTGGGCTATAGGACGTGAGAGGATTCTGAAATTTCATCGTGCTTCCTTGCATCACTATTGGACTTAAACACCCCGAAGCTTAGGCATTTTTTGCTATTGCAAATGGTTTTCAAAGTGGCAATACTAGTTGATGATGTCGATGTGGTAGTGGTGACGTAGCTAGGAGTAGGGATTCCACTATTGGATGATATCAACATAATGTTCTTGCAGGGCATGGAGGTGATATGGAATCCCTTCATCATGAACTTGGACAGGGAAGGCCTAGAACGTCATAGGCACTGGGTAACTATTGGTTATAGCTTTTTGTGCAAAAGGTTGGGATTGGAGGAAGTAGTGGGGATATAGTGGTTTCGAGACCTCACTGATTTGGTGGAGACTACTAGTTTCTATGACGAAGAAGACTGAAGGCACGAAGAAGACTGAAGGCCGGTATGGTGGATGGTTAGAATATTGCTTAGGCCATTAGGCAATCACCAAAACCAGTGGGATGGATACACATATTAGCTTGCAAAAATCAAATTTTGGTATATTTTGTTTTGAATGTAAAAGGAATGTAATGCAAGACTAGTTTATCCTAGGATCATGGTGGGCCGAATGATGTAATTTTTTGTTCTCAATTAATGTACTACTATATTTTTTTTATTGTTTGTAATATATTAATATATATTAATTTATATATGACATATATATATAAATAATTACTATAAATATATTAGTATATGATATATTTATGCTATATATTAATATATAGTATATATTATATATAATGTTTATATAGTAATATATATAAAAAAAAAAATTGGATTGGTGAACACTTTTGACTGGAGCTATGAACCAATGAGGCCACATTTGGGGGACCTCATCCCCATCATTTTGACTCCATCCCCTCCAATCTCCCTCCTCCTTCTCACCTTCTATGCTCCTCCTCTTCTCCTCTTCCCTCGACTCCTCCTCTCTCTCTTTCCATCACTACTCCTCCAGCTCACCCTTGAGTCTTTTCTCCAATCCTCCTTTCTTCTTACCTCCTCCTTCTCTTCTACTCCTCTATCTCATCCACTTCTTACAGCACCCTCGTGCCTCTTACATATTTTCTACTCCATCCATCCTTTTCCTTCCACCTACTTCTCCTCCCCATTTCTTTCACCACTCTTCCACTACCCATCCTTATTCCTCTGCACCTTCTATTACCTCCAACACCCAACCATCGACCTCCACTTCCTGCCTGTGTCTCCTCCTTTCTATCTATGTTGTCACTTCTCTAGCTCAACCTAGCACCTCATCCTTCTTTCACCGATCATCGATCATCTCATTCCTTCTCCCAGCATCGTCGACACCTTCAACCTCATGTTTGCAGAATAGTGTTGCACCATCCTTGACCATCATTTCTGCCTCCAGCCTTGTTGACCCCCACAATAGACTCTGACCTCCATCATGGACACCACAAACTTCGTCGAGCACTTGCGAATCACCACCCAGAAAACTCCAGTAGCATTCATCCCATACCATCATGGGATTCGAACTCCTGATGTAGCGTATCTTGTTGCCTTGCAACAACTGTTGCACTACAGGGTCAACCCCTATAGTAATCTATAATATTAATATATATAAAATATAAATATGTCATTAAATGATATATTAATATCATATTAATATATTATGATACTACTTAATATATTTTAAATATATATTAATATGGCATATATGGTATATATGCATTAATAAATATATATATATATTAGGTAATATATATATTCTTTTTTGTAATATATTAATATCATATGTAAGCTATGATATATAATTAATATATATATATCATTAAATAAATAAAAAATATCATATATTAATATAAATATAGATAATAGTAATTATTTGTTATATGATATATTAATAATATTAAAATATATCATATATTAATATAAATATTATTAATATATATATCATAATAATAATAATAATATATGATATATATATTAAATTATATATATTTTTCACTATTAAAAATATATATAGTAATATATATCAATTTGATATGACATATCCGATATATTATAATATATATGGTATATATATTATAGTATATATGGTATATATATTATAACATATATTAAAAATTATATATGTATTATTTATCTCATATATATATGAGATATATTTATACATGTGTGATATATAATATAAATATATATTCATATTCATATATTACATATATATCATAAATTATTAATATATGATATTAATATATTACAAAAAAAAAAATATTAATATATATGATATATAATTATGTATATATTAATATGACATATATATATAGAGAGATTGATATATACTATTAATACATATATATCATTTATATTAATATATCATATATATATGAGATATATTAATATTTTTATTAATTTATATACTAATATATATGATATATAATGATATGTTAATAATATATATATATTAATATATTACTATATATTAACATATAAAATATATATATGGTATTTTGAGATGGCATGGGTGGGAAGAGCGGGAGTCCGGATTTGAATCAGGGAGAGGGCATGTCCAAGGGAAGATCTAATGCAGATGAGGTGTAACGCCCTGCCACGCAACCCTAGAGGAAGTTGCAAACAACTACTTAAACTGGCTAAAAAAATTTTTTGTTAAAGAACAATTAATAAGCAAGTTCACTACCTATTACCAACAACCTCTAAGGTTACGAGACAGAGGTTATATAGAACCTCAACAAAAAACATGAATTTAAACCATGTCAATTATTTAGATAATAATTAAACACATACATTCCAATTAAGATAATTTATATCAAGCATAAAGATAACTTTTCATCTCATTAATCCATTCATTAAACAATAAGGTTACAACACTCATTCCCTGAATGAGGCAAGTCCAATAAATAAGCTTACAGTTACAACTTCCCTCCTTGATATCAAATGAGGGGTAAAATAGTACAAGATCAATTGAAATGAAATAAAGCAAGAACTAAAACTGAATCCAACGAGCTCTCCAACTGGAAGTCTCGTCCACACGAACATGAAGAAGGCCCAATGGATTTAGGTGCATGTCACCCAACCAAGTGGAACCCAAAGGCCCACCCCTCGTGCTAGGAGATAGTAGTAAGGAATCCTAGCCAAGACCATCTACCTCTAGACACAGGCTAAAACATAACTGAACCAACTAACACAACCAAACACATGTACAACACAAATACAACTCATATACCATGCAAGTACAACACAAGTATAATTTATATACCATGCAAGTACAACACAAGTACAACTCTACATGGTCACATTGCTTCCAGATATAAAGCAGATCAAGTGTGTTATGAGAACCTTACACACAATAAACAAGTACCAATTGTTGTCCTAGACAGAGTGTCATCACACAGCTCATCATGGGTTTACCTCTGGGAATCTTCATAGGCTCCAACCCCCACTAAGGGTTATCCTGGTGACCTCTACCGAATCTCGATCCCCATACTCACTCATGCGGAATCAAATAGCTTTTGTATAGACAAGATAGATGACCTTGCCATTCCAAGCCTTCCCACTCATCCCAAGTCTAAACGAGCCCTTGTGTCTATGAGTGAAGCAAAATTATCTTGATTAGTGAGAAGTTAGTCCTAATCTTCTAAGTATTGTTTTAGTTATCACTTGATTATACCACCTTTGAAGGCTATCTAGTTTACCTCTTTGGGCTCTGGCACCTACGAAAGCCACTCTTCTACTTGACAACACACGATCGAACCAATTACCAAGGGAACCCAAGTGCACACGCAACAGATGTTACAACCACTCCAACTCTAGGAGGATACCTACAAAGAAACTCACTCCAACACTGGAGGTACAACCAAAATAAGGCCATTCCTTACAAGGAGGCACAACTCACATAGTCCACTCCTAATCCAAGAGGCACAAAACATCCCCGTTCATAGAAACCGGGTAACAAACTAGTTAAATGCACTACCCAAGACAATCCCCAGGTTGACCAATACATTACAACAACCTACTACCTTGAAAACCCAACTGGAAGACTTGTCAAAGGCTATGACCCACATTTCCCAAATGATAACATGAACTGATCAAAAACCAAGACAAGAATTAAAATCTACTTTGGATTCACTAAATCTGCATTCTCACTAACATTCAGTAGTGCATTGTATGAGATAACTTAATTAAATATGCCATTTCAATAAGGAAGAAATTTAATGCTAACCATTTTATTTCCCTATTGGCATTTAAATACATGATAAATTAATTAGTTTAACAAATAAATCAAAATTCACTGTTTTAAATAATATATCGCTTTCCTTGTCCAAAATAACCAATTTAAACTAATTCCCTTGATTAAGAAAATGTAATATTTAATATTTAAAACTACTCCCTTTAAAAATAATGATTTAAATAAAATAGTGGTTTAATTAACCCATCATGCTTGTTTCTATTTCCTCAATTAAATCTGATTTATCCCCCAACAAAGCCATTAAAAAAAAACATAAACTTATAAAATAACTACATATTCCCATTTAAACAATATAATAATATAATGAAATTTCCCATTAAAATGTTGATATTAAAACATTAATAATATTAACCTATTAAATATCTTTTAATATTACAACCTCATAATATTATAATTATAAATATGATTTAACATTATAATAATTCTAATATTAAAATATAATTAAATATTATGAGATTATAATATAAAAAAAATAAAAAAATTAAATCCTATTATTTTTTTATATATTTTTATTTCAAAACCTTAAGGCATGTGCCTCGGTCTATGTGCCAACCCTTAGAGTTGAATCATGCGGCCTCGAGGCACGTGCATAAGGATGGGGCGGGAGAAGGAAGTCGGTCGCGGATTTCCTTTGGGCGGCGGCGGTGGCGGTTTTCCACAGGGCGGCCACAGTGGGCAGCGTCAAGGGAGGTGGCCGCTGCGGGCGACACGGGTTGCAAGCGGGGTTGTCGGGCGCACTGGATGTAGTGGCGCAGCCGGCCGAAGGTAGAGGGAGGTCGGTGTGGTGCTGGTGTAGCTGGCCACCACCAATGGTGGCACGGCTATGCACTGCATAGCCGACCACCATTGTTGGTGGTCGTGGTTGCGTAAACTGCGCGGACCGCGGTGGTTGCTGGGTGCGGCTCCCCCACGTCACTTCCCATGGGGGCGGGTGTGGGGTGAGCCCCTAGCCCCCAATCCTTTTTTTTTAATTTTTTTACTGTGTTTTTTTTATTATTTTTATTTTTTTCAAAAAAAACCAGAAACATAGAAAAAATAGACTTTTATAAAAATTTGAACCTGGCAGAAATTTTATTTAATAAAAGTTTTCCAGCATAGCTTTATAAGGGAGGAATTAAAAAAATAACACAAGCATAGATATATATATATACACATTTTCCATTCATCCAATGAAGTTTCCATCAAATTGAAAAAAACCAAATTTGAAGATCAACCAGAATTGAAATAATAAATCATAAACAGAATTTCATTTATAGAGCATGAACCTTTTTTTCTTGAAGTTGAGTGAAGACCTTGTTGATGCCTTGATTCCCTCTTCAGTTCCTCAGATTCTTCAAGCTTTAATCCAAAAACCCACAAAGTTGAACAATTTCCTCCTCTTCCCTTTCAATTTTCTCAAAACTCCCTCCCCATAATTTGTGAAGAAATTCCATAATAATAAAAAATTTCTCCAAAAAATCCTACAACCACCCTCATCAATTCTCCAAAACAGAAAAATGCAAAAGTATTTCTTTCAAATTTTTGAATTCAAAAAATACTAAATTAAAATTTTAATACATTTTCTTTTATTTCCATTTTCAAACCAAATATACATGCATTTCCAAAATGAATGATCTTACCCATCTCAACACAAATAATTTGAATTAATTAATAAAGTAAATCTAACACAAGATTAAATTATCTATTAATTAAATTAAATTAATTAATAAATTAAATCACTTTTCTAACATCTAACCAGATAAATTTACTCACTAACTTAACTATAAAGCAAATACTTAACATCCTTCTAACTTTCAAAATAAATCGAAACAAGGCAATTTAAACAATATAAAACAACTGGACCACACTAGGACCGACGACACACTATGATCAAGGTGACAACTTGGCACGGAACTCCTAGCTACTATCTCCCAATCGAATACCGTTGGGCATTGGACATGCTCAAACCTGTGAAACCAGGTGGAGTCAATGTCATGTACCTGTCAACCTACGAACAAAGAGTATATCCACACATATAAACATGTCATAATTAAAACACACCGTGAAGAGGAAATCTCAGAATCACAGGGCGCTCACAAGCGAGTGATGTGATACCATCCCCTTCACCAATACAATGTAACTAACTGACGTATCTAACATATTACTTTAATCCAAAGCATAAAACATCATTAATTCAAGCATCCATAATGCTAATCCAAAACATGCCATAAAGATAACATCATATTAAAATACCATCACATCAAAAGATAACATTAACGTCTCTTATAGATAGCGATCAAATAGCAGCCGAGTACCATAGTCAAGGTACTAACAGAAAATACAGCATAATAAGGTATTTGAATATCCAAAAACACATCAAAGCAACATAACAACACAAGGACACATTGTCCAACCAGAAGGCAAAACAGAGGGGTATTACATGAGGACGATGATGCAAATTTGGTTCTAATTTGTTGGAAAGATCTTCTTCCTCCTGTGCTCGACGGTATTGGAGTGGCTTGTCTAGCATGTGGGCAACAACGGTTTTGCAGTTTGCAGGTAGACATGGGTCTCCTTCTTGGATGGAGCTTTGTTCTCCATCTTTCTCAGTGGCTTCTTCCTACAGCTGGGGTTGCTACTGTGATTTCTCTTGTCCCCTTTTTGGACTATCCTTGGCGTTGTGCTTGCATTTTCTTCCTTTCGTTGGGTTCCAAGTGGCAGAAGGGCGCTCTTTAGTATCTTACTGGATTGGAGCTTAAGATTTTATGGTTTGGCAGTGTGGTATGGGTGAGGAGTGGTCTAGCTTCTCCTTTCCTTCACTCATTTTGTGGGGGTTTATCTTTATGTTGGGTCACGGTTGAGTTCCGGCTAGTTGTTGTCTTTTGGGAGCCGATGTTGTTTATGTGGTGTCATTTCTTGTGGGCTTTAGGGATTTGGGTCCCTTAGCTTTTGCTTGAATCTTTGGTGGTTGTGTTCTAGCTGAGCTATTAGGCCAGCTCTTTACTCTAGTTTTGGTGCTCATTTTTTAACCCCTTTAGGCTAATGTTTTTTTTTATGTTGATGGGGTTTTTTTTCTTAACAAAGGAGGTCAAGTTTTTGTTGGTGTTTCCATGGTTGGATTTGGTTGATTTTCCTCTTCTCTTTTTATTGTTCCTCTTAAGGTAGAGTTGGTTCCTTTTGAGGTGGATTTGGTATGAGCAGGAGTTGGGTTGCTTTGGTGGTTCGAGCTCTTGCATCTTCCTCTCCTATATAGGGGGGGCCTATCCTATTGAGTTGGAGTGTGGGATGGTTTTTCAAAATGGATGGAGCTACAAGAAGCTTGCTACTTTTTAGTCTTCTATGTTTTCAAGTTTAAGGTCCCTACCAAAACTTGATTGTAAAGGGGTCAAGGTCCCTATAAAAAATCGGTTATTGATTGGGTTTAAGTTCCCTTCAAAACCTTTGTGCAATTAGTGTAGTCCTAGTCTTTTCTATTTGGTGCTATTGCTAATGAATTGTTGATTATCTAAGATTATCAGTTTAGCAGCATGTTTTTTTGTGTATGGGTTTCAGGTCCCTTCAAAACCTATTTGTAATGGGTTCTAAGGCCCCATCAAAACCTGGTTTGGGTTTTAGGTCCTTGCAAAACCTATTTTACGCTAATCAAAAACATATTAAATATATATCTTATTTATATATTAATATATCATTAATATATTAAATATTAATATATCATTAATATATTAAATATTAATATGGCATATATTTAATATATAGTAATATATTAATATTTTTATTTTTTATTGTTCGTAATATATTAAAATATATTAATTTATTAGCATATCATAATATATCATATATTTATTAATATATCATATATATTAATTTATTAATATATCAAATGTATTAACATATATGAGATATATTAATATATATGATATATAATATATATTAATATATGTCATATTTTAAAAATATATATTAATATATATTGTTTGACATATCATATTTTAAAAATACGATATATAGTATCATTAAATTATATGAGATATATTTTTAAAATATATATTAAATTATATATTATGATATATCATATATTACTAGTTATTTTTATATATCATTTAATATATCATTTATATCATAATTATTAATATTAGTATATAAATATATAAATATAATATTAATATATTATTAATATTAATTTATTAATATATTATTAATATCATATTAATATATATTAATATATTAATTTATATATTTATATATATATGATATATTATGATATGCTAATAAATTAATATATATTATTATATATTAAATATATGTCATATTAATATATTAATATATAAATCATATCACTATTAAATATATATATATATATATATACATAAATTTGATATATCAAATATATATTAATATATGGTATATATATATATATATATATATCATTTATATTAATATATATTAAAAAAATATAATATTATTTAATATATTAATTTATATATTAATATATATATGATATATTATGATATGTTAATAAATTAAGATATATTAATATATTTAAAAATATATATATAAATATTATAACATATTAAATATATATATCTAATTTATATATTAAGTTTGCATATATTTAATATATTATATATTAATATATATGAGATATATATATGTGTGAGATATATATATATATGTATATATATATGTATGTATATATATATGTATGTATATATATATGTATGTATGTATGTATGTATGTATGTATGTATATTAATATATGTCATATTTTAAAAATATATATTGTTTGGTCCCCATGATCCCGCACAAACCTTGTTGAGTTTGAAATTAAATTAATAGAACTTGTATTTGATCATTTGAATTTGAAGTTACAATTTTTGTATGAAATCCATGATGACGTGACTAAATTATAATTTGTATTTATTTTGATGTTTGGTAGGGGATCCATACACCATTTATTATCTATGTAGGTACCTATAGTAATTAGAGTTGATGTAACGCCCCACCACGCAACCCTAGAGGAAGTTGCAATTATCTACTCAAGCGAACTATTTTTTTTTTTTAAATGTAATTAATATGCAAGTACACTACAAATTGCAACAACCTCTAAGGTTACAAGACTGAGATTACTTAATAACCCACGGACAACATTAAGGAAATGAAACCACAACATTTAATTACTTATGAAGTTAAGAACACATACATTCCATACAAGATAAATTCATCAAAGAAAATTACAGATACCACGAGATCTCTTTTAATAATAAGATTACAACACTCATTCCCCGAATGAGGTAAATCCAAAAGCATGAATACATATTACAATTTCCACCTCAATAACAAAGAGGGGTAATAAATTACAAGACTACTGAAATGAATAAAGCATAAAAGATGATAGGACCCCACGAGCTCTCCAACTGGAAACCTCGTCAACACGAGCAAGAAGGAAGCCCAACGAAGAAAGGTGCACGCCACCCAACCAAGTGGAACCCAAAGGCCCACCCCCCATGCTAGGAGATAGTAACAAGGTACCATGACAAGACCAACTACCTCTAGACATAGGCAAAACCAAACTGATTCAAACTAACACACGAATCACACAAGTACAACTCAAGATCAACACACGTACAACTCAATTACATCACAAGTACACCAAGTACGACTCCAACAGGGTTACATTGCTTCCAGAAATAGTAGATCAGGTATGTTAAGAAAACCATACTCATAACAATCAAGTACCAACTACAAGTACACCATAACATCACTGACATGGATCACATTGCTTTGGTTATCACTCGAATAAACTCCTTCCAAAGGTTACCCTGTTTACCTCTCACGGTTCTGGCCCCTAATGAAAGTCATTCTTCTACTTGACAACACACAAACAAACTAACACCAATGGAACTCAAAGGCATACGAAATAGATATGACAACCATTCCAACACTAGGAGGAAACATAAGTCAAGCCCTCTCCAAACACTAGAGGTAATAAAGATAACAACACCACTCCTTACAAGGAGCCACTATTCACAAAAACCACTCCTTTCACAGGAGGTACCAAACATCCCCGTTCATGGAAACTGGGTAAGAACATTGTCACAACCTCAAGCACTAACCAAGGAAATATCAACGGTTGACCTCACAAAACAACAACCCCCAAACTCTAGGGTCCACTGGAAGACTTACGATTAATGACACTTAACCCACTTCCTCAAACATAAACATAGAGGAATCAATCACACAAGCATTTGCGAGGAATAAACAATCTTTGGATACCTTAAATCCACTTCCTTAATATAACTCAGTAGTTTAATGTCACAATGAAACTAATTAAATAACGCCTCTTTCAGGCAAAGGAAGACAATTTAATCAAAGTATTTAATTCCATAATTGCTTTTAAATAATATTGAAATAAACATTTACTTCATCATTCCAAACAGGTTGACACAAAATACGACAACCCACAACTTTAAAACCCTATCAGGAAGACTTAACACCCTTCTAATTGATTTCTCCCAAAGCAATGACAGAAGGAATTATATTTAAACAAACAAATTAATTAGAGTTAACTCTACTTCAGATTTCCTAAATCCACTTCTTAGTTAACCTTTGATACTTTATTGCGTTTAACAAAACTGAGTTAAACAACGTCTCTATCAGACAAAGATGGAACACTCACCAAATATTTCATTCTCTAATTGCTTCTAATGTGATATAAAATAGATATTTATTTCAATCCTACAGAGATTATCGTTTCAACATGAATAACTGTTTCCTCTTTTCTAGAATATATATATATATATATATTACTTTAAAAATCCATTGATTCACCTACTATTTTAGAATCAATTATTTAATTCTTAATTGTTGCAAATCAAAATAAAATAAACTTTTACTTCTTCGATTTAGAATATATCATTTTAAAATAATTATTTCCCTTTGCAAAATAAACCGTTTTAAAAATCATTTAATCTTGCTATTAAACTTATTTCTTTTAAATTCAACATTTGTCTTTTCGATTATATTATTTCCAAAATAGATCTAATAATTGCCCTTCCAAATACATTATTCTAAAATAAATTCCATCAATTGACTATATACTCAATATTTTAAATTTTTCAATTACATTGAAAACCTTCCAACATTAAATCAATAATTTAACCTATATAGTTCAATATATAAATTTAAATACTTAAATTATCATTTAAAATATTTAAATTTTCTCAATTTCATTTAAATTATACCATCAATTATATATAACAACCCTTATGATAAAAAAATTTAGAAACACAAATAATTATATAATAATATGAAAACATATAGATATATATATATATATAAATATATATATATAATATATCTATATATTTTAATATTTATATAATAAATATTTAAGACCAATTAAAAATATAATATTGAAATATTATATTATTTTTTCTTTTAACCACGGACTGAAACCGCATAGGGTTTGTTGGAAATCGCGCCACATTTTTTATGTTGGGGGTGGCAGACGTTTTCAGGCTTGGGCAGCGGCCATGTTTGACCCACAGCTGAACCCAACCCTTGGGCCAACTGTGGGTAACACAGTTGGCTCCCCTTAAGGGGCGTCGGTTGTGTTACACACAGTCGGACCCTTAGGAAGGGCGCGGCCGGTGCAGGCGAAGGGAGTGGGGAAGTGGGGCTGCATGGAGGCTCTGCCTCCACAATCGTCCCCTGTATGGGGGCGACGGTGGGGGCAGCGCCTCCCACGGCTTCCCCCAAAAGCTTCTGCCAAACATTTGTTTCTTTTTCTTTTCTTTTCTTTTTTTGTTTTTTTTTTTTTTTTGCAAAACCAAAAAAACAAAGGGTTACCCTACGGATTTTAAAATCCGAAAAATTGTTTTTAATAGAACAAGGTTCCACAATTTATTTTTAACAACAAGTTTTTTTTAATAAAAGAATTATATAACAATATAAGTATATATATATATATATATATATATATATATATATTTCAACATTCCCATGAGAGATTTGTAAAACTAATTGGGCAGACAATAAATAAAAATGAACATTTACAACCATAAACACATTTTTTCCATTTGAAGAACAACCAAATGAAACAGAGATTACAATTTGATAAAGGTTCAACAAGGGTTTTGCCAACAGAATAACAAACATTAAGTTTTTCTTCAAAATCAAAATTAAACTAAACAAGGAACCTGGTTTCCAAAAGTTTGAACAGATCCAAAAAGGGTGCCATGATTCCTCTTCAAAATCCAGTTCCTCCATGCAAATCCAAAACCCCCAAAACCAGAAATTCCTTCCCTTCTCCCCTTTTTTCATTTTTCGTCCTCTTCCCATTTTAATCCCCAAAAATCCAAAAATAGCAAAAAAGGAAAATATCTCCCCAACCCCAAAGTCAAACTTTTGAAAATATCTCAATTATCTCTATTTTTCCAATTTTCACATTTCTTAATTTTCAAAAATGAAATTTAATCCTTTTTCAAATTTTCCAACATAATTCTAATTCCAGAATATCTATATTTCCAAAATGCCTAATTAACTTCATTTCAACATAATTAATTTAATTAATTAATAAAATAAATCTAATCCAAGATTTAATTATTTTATTAATTACATTAAATTAATCCATAAATAAAATAACATTTTTCACAATATAACCAGATTAATTAAATTCACAACTTAATGCATATGCCATTCATTTAACTTTTCTAACTTGCAATTTAATAAGATCCAGGCAAAAGAACAATAACAAACAACTGAACCAGACAACAACCGATGTCACACTCAAGACTAGGGTGATGGCTTGACGTGAGAAACCTAGCTACTATCTCCCAATCAAATGTCGATGGGAAATGGACACGTTCAAACCTGTGAAACCAGGTGGAGTTAGTGTCATGTACCTGTCAACTTGCGAACAATAGAATATCGCACATGTATAATTGCATCATATAAAACACACCGTGAAGAGGGAATCACATAATCGCAAGGCGCTCACAAGTGAGTGATGCAATCCTGTCCCCTTCACCAATACAAGACTACTAACTGACGAATTTAACATCAATAGTATTATCCATACATAAAACAACATTATTTCAAATATTCACAATGCTAATCTAAAGCATGCCATAATGATAACATCTGAATAATATACCACCACATCAAAATATAACAAGCACATCATTATGTAGACCATGATCAAATAGTAATCGAGTGCCAAGGTCCAAGCACTAACAGAAAATACAGCATAACCAAACAGAATACTGTTCGATCCAAAGAGTAAAATAGAGGGGTCTTACAGTTGATCCATATGGATGTGAGAGCAAGTATGCTCGAATATACATTTGACAACCCATCAAATTGATAGGGGCTTGAATTTATGCTAGATAAGGCACCAATAAGTGTGCACTAAGATGTGTAAATATAATTTGTTCCACTTTTGCACCCTCTCAAAGTGGGTGATTATTGTAAACATTAAATTTTGAAAGTAATCAAAAAATATGTATTTTGGACCAACTTGTCTTTTATTGGAAGTGCACTTACATGTATTTTGTCTACATTCAATGATAAACTATACATGTTCAATTGAACATGTATTAGTGCATGTAGAATACTTTACTAGAATTTTAAATATTTTGGTATTGATTATTTAAAAGGAATAAGTTGGAGGGTTAAGTATGCAATAATTAGATAGCTATTGGACCCTTTCCTCTAATGATCTATCACCAATTAAAAATACATTATTATTCTAAAAGAGTGATTTTTAAAGGCTTGTAACAAAAAATAACAAATCAATTAATAACGTGAAAAGTAGCTTAAAATTTGAATGGTGGGATCTGGTATTGTCAAATAATTATAGAGCATATGCCCTTTCCCTAAAATAGGATGGATATATGTATAGATATCACATTGTGTGGATTCATAGATTTAATCAATTAACGTATAGTCTTGATTAAGGATTGTAGAGTAAGAAAAGTGATCCTAAATCCAACTATATTAACTATAATTAAATTATTTTCACTTGGAATCCACATTCAAATACAAACCAACTAGGTTTTGATGGTTGTCTTGTTACCACAAGGGAGAAAAAATATCCTAGGTTTTCTATTCTCTTGAGTTGCAAAGATGACAAGTTTTATGTGTGTTTCAACAAGCCTATTTGACATAAACCCTAGATCTAAATATATATTTAATCACATAGATGAAAACAAAAACTAACAGAATAGACCCAGATATGAAAAGGTAGATATTTATGCACCTTTCATAAAACTTTGAAGCTAAATTTATTGGTCAAGGGTGTCAATGCCCTTGATTGAGATAAAAGATTTTGCATCTGTAAACTTTTGGGTTGTAAAGTATAGATCTACACTATGCTTTCCTATAGATGTCTATTGATAGAACCTTCAAGTCTAACCTACACACATGAAAAGCGGGGGAAATGTTGTGTTGTATAGGGGTTTTCCTAAGATAAACCTTGTTTTTGTGTTTTTCACTTCCATGTACAAAAATGATGATTATCAAGATGGCATACCCTAGGTCAGGAAAAGGCCAAAATAATAATTGACTAAAATGATAAATTATAATTGAAAATATTACCTTTGGTATGAAATCCTTGATGAAGTGATGTCACACCACAAGTTGCCACAAATGTTCATTGATGGATGTCTTGATTGCTTGATGGACCTGCAAGAGGTTAGTTCACAAAACACAATAGATTGTTATAGATATAATGTAGAGGATAAACCGATACATCTTCATAATTTATCATAATAGCTCCTTCTTCATAATAATCCCCTTTCTAATGTTCAAATGAGAATAAAAATTATTTATGTATGCATTCCAAATGATATTTTTGATTATAGGCTGACCTAGGATCTTTTTAATTCTCCAATGACTAACACCAAAATTTAAATTTAAAATAGGACCCTGTTAAAGTCAAGGGCACCCATGTCCTTGACTAGGTGTTTTTCTCTCAAACTTGTCGGCATGTCGAGGATTTATAAATATATTTTACCAATCTGACTTCAAAATGAATAAGTTGTTATTATGATTAATGTTGTAGGAAAAATAGAGTGTTAACATAATATGAAATTTTTAGGGGTGACAATTTATGATGCTACATTTAACCCCCACTTTAGTGAGAGTATATCCTTACATTCATACTCACACTAAAGAAATAAATATCCATATCAAAACACTGAAGAGACAAGATGACACCAAGTTAATGAGTGCACAATCCCCCAACTTGGGATCCCATCAATCTACAATGTAAATACAAACATGCACATAAGACAAGGAAAGATTCAATCTGATGACACGCTCCCCTACTCATTTGTTCTGATACCAAACCGATGGAAACTTGACATGAAACACATATAGTAATCTAGAATGGAACTCAAACAAAAATTATACAAACAATGATAGGAAATTTACAGTGACAAAAACTCAATCGAAAATGAAATATATTTAACAGATAACCATTCAGCATTCAAAAGATTGGTATATGACTCAGGAACTTTTGTTTAATAGGATTCTTTTATTCTATGTTTATCCAAATCATCCATGAGTACAGGAATTACACATTGACAGATATATGATTTATCATGGGCTTCAAACATCCATCCCAAATCCTCTTTCCCCACACAATCGATTCCTTGGTTTATATCTTATTTTGCTTTATCATATTCTATCCTCGCACTAGTTCTTTGCTCTTTCTCTCATCTTCCAAACCACACTCTTTACAAATCTGGTTTCCTCTCCTCTAACTGCCCCGTTTCTTTCACCATTCAAGGCTCCTTCATGCTAACAGTTGTGATTCATTCCTTTCTTCCTAAGTTTTTCTTTCCCTTCCACGCGTTCTCCCTTGTTCCCACATCTCATTCACTATGCATGGTCTACCAGAAATTTAGAATTCAAAAAAAAATATAAACAATGCACAAATTTTGACCTCTATTCATAGTTCGGTACTCAACTTACAAAGCCCACTGTTTCATTTATCATATTAAATTAAATTCATTCAACTTCCAGCAACCTTGCCATCTTTCCTCCCACATCATGGGCCTCTCATGTTGGCATTTGAGTTCCACTTTTAATATCAATCTTCGGCTTTCATCTCATGCCCAAACTCTTTCCCTTATTAACAGGTGTGTTGCCTTTCCTTTACATTATGCGCGTCCATCAATCCATTTTTAATTTACTGAAGATCTACCAATCCCCTTTATTTGGCACAAACATTCTTCAAGGCATAAACTGCTTCCTTCTCAAGTAAAAGCCTCTTCCAATCCACAAAGCTCGACCTCTCACTGACTTGGTTGCGTTGTGAGTTCTGCAAAATTTGTGTTCTTCCACACAACCCCTATCTCCTTCAACCGCCACCCGAACAACCTCTTCCAAGAACCATTTGAGAGCTTCACTAACCATCCTTAACTACCTTTAGCTTCTCTATTTTTCATGAATTGGACCCATTAGAAACAACATTATCAGAACCTTGATTTATAACAATAATAGGACACTTGTCTAAAGTCAACCAAAGGCAAGAATTTGCCTCGAGAGAACAGCCCCCAAAAATTTTATGAAAAAAAAGTAAAATCAAAATCAAAATTTCAAACAAAACTGAAGATATCCCTGCATCAGATTCCCTAGGGGACAAAAAGAAGCATGTGCTCCTACACATGAGAGTAACCAACCAAAACTATTTGCCATTGTACCTTTCTTCGACTTCTTCCACAATCTCTCTGGAATGTTTGCCACGTTCTCCCAACACTGTTGTCCATTTTGCTGCTCTATCCTCAAGAAGTTATCTCCATTGTCCATCATTATTCCCAAATCTCTCATCTTTTCATCCTCATAAAAAACACCATAACTGAATGGATGGAAATTAAATATTTTTGTATCTTCAACATTACTCAACCAATACATTTGCATTACAATATCACCAATATTTTCTACAATTGTTCTTTCCATTCTAGCTTCATTTTCAACCTCTTCATCCAACATCTTTTGTAATGCCCCACCATAGGACCCTAGAGGACAACACACTAACAACACATAAAATAGAACAATTTGTTTTTTAAAGTGCATTAAACATAATATTGCAAATGAAACACTTAACACTAATCTAACCTAAGTCCTCTAAGGTCTACAACTACGCGACTAGATTCACATCAATTAACTAGCAAGAACTATAAATCATTACATTAAATAAATTCTAACATCAAGAGGGAATTACATCCAGTCTTTTCATTTAATCATGTAATCTATGAGATACAACCATATCATGAATTCATAGAGATCAATTGATTCAGTCCATTTAATTCACATTTCAATAACATTTATTACCTAGTTTATTACATAAGAGAGTTCAATCTCAGTTACATCATTACATTGAACATCTGAACAATAATATCACCTCAAATACAAATGAGGAGTGAACATCAAGTATGATACATGATACAACAAAATATGATACAATACAAGTACATGAGTAAAAATCCACAAAAGCTGGTACAAAAGTGAAAGCCTTCAATCCAGAAGAAGTCATCACAGTCACGAACAAGGAGAGGGAACCCAAAGGAGAACATTGCACTTTCCACCCAACCATGTGGAACCCAAAGGTCCACCCCCCATGCTAGGAGATAGCAAGGGTCCCACCATTACAAGAACCGACAAGAGACATCGATATCACAAGGGCAACAAGACATCAATGAACAAGTAAAGACCAACTTCAAATGATAGTAACATCACTTACAGAGGTACACCACAATAGAGAGAGACAAGAATCAAGAAGATACCAGGTTACCGTAGGAGGGAGTGTCATTGCATAACTTGCTATGGGTTACCCTGGTGTAACCTTTCTAGGCTACCGGACCCCCATCCTGGGTTACCCTGGCTGCCTCTACCAGCCCCCAGACCCCCACACAAACTATGCGGGATCAACATACCTTCCAGTCGGACCAAGCAATTGATCTTTCCATTCCAATCCTTCTCAACTCATCTCAAGCCTATATGAGCACCTGAGCTATGAGTGAGGCATTCACTTATCTTGATTAGTGTGATTACTACCCAATCCCCCTAGTTCATTTTAGATTATTACTTACTTAATTTCAAAAATCCCACATGGGCTACCTAGGCGCCACTTTGTGCACCGAACCCCCATTGAGAGCCACTCCCCTACTGACAACAAGGAGACCCCAATTAAATCAACAAGGGCAAAGCCAACTTGCACAATCTCACAACCGACAGGGTAAATCCATAAGGTACAATACAAAACCAGCCAAAGTACATGTCCCGAGCAAGGCATGGACCATCTCGCTCTCAATTACAATTGTAACCAAGTAAGGGCGATACATGGCTAAGGATCTTCAACTACACATCGTACATGCAAGATCAATCCACTTTCAAATTGACAAAATCATGAAACCAAAACATATATCCCAAAGCCTCTAGAAGAGCAACAATAACCACATTACACGAAGGACTTCAATAAATCAATAACCCAAAAGCACATAATTTTCATCAATCAAAAAAAATGTTACAACATAATTACTCTTTAAATAACACATTTCTTCCATTTTGAACTATAACCAATATTCGCCCAAATTTCACTAATCAAACACACTCCTAAACAATCAATCAAACAATATGAAAGATGCATTATTTCCATGAAAATTATTGTACTCTACATCCAATTACTAGATAATTTAATAGTCCACTAATTCATACTTGCAAGAACTCAACATTCAATATAAATTACAAGAGGCATACCTTATTTAAAATTTTATCTAATTCATCCATCCCACTAATTTTTGAATTATAGTAAATGCCCGTTTATGCTTTTAATCATCTCATACTCCAATGAACAACACATACTACAACTATAACCATTAACACATAGTGGAAATTAAGTTTACTTAATATAATCTTTCAAATCTATTTACCCATGACCTTTCTTTAAATTCTGAATTATAAAAGAAAACATTACTAGTAGGCCTAAACATATTATTTGTATTTGAGGTGATATTATATTTGTTCCTTCTAGTCTTTCCAATATGCCTTTTCTTACCGTCCTTCTTTTTCTTGTATTTTCTCCTTCTCATCTCCTTTTCCTCCACAAGCTTCCATAATTCCATCTAGTGTTCATACATGTTATTATTGATATACATTTCTTCATCATCTTCATCTTCTTCAACAATTCCATACAAAACTTCCAGAGCATCATTATCTAAACCATCTGATTCAATCATCATACCTTTCACGTTACATGTCTTCTCTTAAAACTTCCTCCAATCTACTCTAGGAAGTATATCATTTCGCTTCTTCTTTGGTATTCCATTTGCCAACACTTTAGTTTCTTCGTCCTCATTTACATCTTCATTTTTATTTTCCTTATATTCTTCTACATGCTCTAGGCCTTTATCTTCTTCTACATGCTCTAGGCCTTTATCTTCTTCACATCCCCAATTCTTGATCATTACCTCCTTGTCATTATGCTTTGCAACATCACAATCTCTTGTTGCTACATGCTTCACAACCCACACTTTACTTCTCAGATTGTTGGATTGTTGTCCCTTCATTGCTGCACTTATTTTGCTTAATCCATGCTCTGGTTTCAGCTTTTCTATGCCCTTAATATTGATGTACGTCAGGTTATGAATAGTCCAATTTTGGCTATCTTAACTCCTAATTAAGTAATGAAATTGGAGCTCGATAAAGATGGAAGAATTTACCAGTTGAAGATGCCACATGGGAGGATGAGGAGTTCATTCAAAAGAATCCACACTTGATTAGCATTGAGGACAATGCTTCTTTGAAGAGGGGGGGCATGCTACACCCTTAATATTGGTGTACATCGGGTTATGAATAGTCATCTTGTGGCTATCTTAACTCCTAATTAAGTCATGTTATAATTATTTTATTATTATTTAGTTGGTTAGGTCGGCCTAGGGCTTATATAGGGCTGTCTAAGTCAGCTTGGGTGATATCCTAGGCATAAATAGGTATATATAGTAGGTTGTGAGTCTTATTTGATCATCTTATTATGAATTGTGTTATAATTGGATATATTTGGAGATTTTCCCCCTCGAAGTGGCTTGTTATTCTTAATTATTATCAAGTATTTGCAGCATATTTCATATCCTCTTCTTCTATTGTGCAAGTTATTTCATTACAAGCTTTGAATTATCTTCTATGGGCCTGCTTGCTTGCCAATTCATCCTAAACTCTGGTTTCCATTTATTTCTCAACACATATTACCCACTTTGCACCTTCTTTTAGTAAAATAATTTCCAAGAGAACCTTCTTCTTTGTATTTTAATTGTTTCCCCTTAACAATTTATTTCCTTTGCCAACTTGGAATCATATACCCATGATTAATCGATTTCCTTCTCCCTTTATTCACTTGTTGACCCACATTCTTTCTTCTACTTTAAGGATCAAAACTAAAAAAAATTATTTTCACTTGAATAATCAAAATCAACATTATGAAATTTTTTACCTAATGTCCTGAATTGCTTCCACCACTAGCTTCCTTATTTCCCAACTTTTCCTCTTTGTAGATAGATTGTCCTGCAACTACAACATCCTCCAATGCATCCTAAAACTCTGGGGTTTCTTCATCATTTTCAACCTTTTCTTCATCTTCGGGTACTTTTCAATGTACTTCTACTATCAATTGTTGTTTCATGCCTTCTTGGAAAAAAAATTCAACTTGTTTCCTTTCTTCATCAACATCCCTCTCTATGGATAGTCTTCTCGCCCCTTCTCTTTTCAACTCCAAAGCCTTTTTCTTGACCTTCTCCACAAGGTTTATCATATCTGCATACACATGCTCACATACAGCATTAGTAAATAAAGCAAGAGACCAAAATGTCTCTATGAGTGTCTCCTTCATGGACACTCTCCTCTCTTCATTAATCTCCTTCTCAAGTGTTGCTTGCTACACTTTGTCTTCTTTATCTCTTTCTTTCTTATCTATTCCTATGTTCTCTTCAATTAGAACTTCCTTCACCTACTTTGGTGTTCGTTGCTCACTCGGAAACTCTTTGCTATCCCACCCTCTATGGGTTCTCTCTTCTCTTCTCAAAACATTCATCCTCTACCTTTTTCTTCTTTCCATGATCATCTTCACAGGCCACTTTACTTTCTTTTCCATGGGACAAAGCCAAAAATATTCTTGGATTTCTTCTTCAAGCCATTGGTACATTGAAATCTTGCACTTTTCTAAATCTTTTCTCAATTCCGCTATCTCTCTCTCAAAATATTCATTTTGTCTTTCCTTCTTGGCTTTCATTTGGTCCTTCTCTCCATGAATTTCTTTCTTATTTGTCTTCATGCTTCCTTTCTAAAAAATCTGTTGCATTTTTATATTCTTTACCTTTTTCACAATTTTCTTCGCGACACCTTGCCTAAAGCCTTCTTCACATGGTATTTTGGAACCTGGGCTCTTCAACAACCTGTAAATCTATAGCACACTTACTTTCCCTAATATCAATAAACATAACTAATTTCCACTGCCCAGATCTTTTTGGGATCTGATACCAAATGATGACACACTCCCCTACTCATTTTCTCTGATACCAAACTGATGGAAACTTGATAGGAAACACAGATAGTAATCTAGAATGGAACTCAAACTAAAATAATATAAATAAACAATGACAGGAACTTTATAGTGACAAAAACTCAATCAAAAATGAAATATATTTGATGGATAACTATTCAGCATTCAAATGATTGGTACACGACTCAAGAACTTTTGTTTAATAGGATTATTTTATTCTATGTTCAGCCAGATCGCCCATGAGTATAGGAATTACACATTGACAGATATATGATTTATCATGGGCTTCAAACATCTAGCCCAAATCCTCTTTCCCCACACAATTAATTCCCTGGTTTATATCTTCCTCTACATTATCATATTCCAGGCTTGCACTAGTTCTTTTCTCTTTCTCCCATCCTCCAAACCACACTCTTTACCAATCTAGTTTCCTCTCCTCTAACTGTCCCCTTTCTTTCACCGTTCGGGGCTCCTTCATGCTAATAGTTGTGATTCATTCATTTCTTCCTAATTTTCCTTTCCCTTCCTCGTGTTCTCCCTTGTTCCCACATTTCATTCACTATGCATGGTCTATCAGGAATTTAGAATTCAAAACAAAATATAAACAATGCACAACTTTTGACCTCTATTCATAGGTCGATACTCAACTTACAGAGCCCATTATTTCATTAAGCATATTGAATTACATTCATTCACCTTCCAGCAACATTGTCATATTTACTCCCACATCATCGGCCTCTCATGTTGGCATTTGAGTTCCTCATTTAATAGAAATCTCGACTTTCATCTAATGCCCAAACTCTTTCCCTTATTAATAGGTGTGTTTCCTTTCCTTTACATTATGTACATCCTTCAATCCATTTGTAATTTACTGAAGATCTACCAATTCCCTTTATTTGGAACAAACATTCTTCAAGGACTAAATTGCTTCCTTCTCAAGTAAAGCCTCTTCCAATCCATAAAGCTTGACCTCTCACTGACTTGGTTGTATTGTGAGTTCTTCAAAAAATTTGTTCTTCCACACAAACCTTGTCCCCTTCAACCGCCACCTGAACAACCTCTTTCAAGAACTATTCGAGAGCTTCTCTAACCATTATTAACTTCTTTTAGCCTCTTTTTTTTCACAAATTGGACCCAATAGAAACAACATTATCAAAACCTTACTTTCCAACAATAATAGGAAACCTGTCTGAAGTTAGCCAAAGAAAAGAATTCACCCCGAGAGAATAGCCCCCAACAATGTAAAAATAAAATACTGAAATAAAAAATAAAATTTCAAACAAAACTGTAGATTCCCCTGCATCAAAATCATACGTAAAGCACTCAATGAACAATTAATGGAGTATACTTAAAAGAATACACAAAGCACACATAAATAAATAGACTACATACATTGAAGAATACACAAAGCAAGCATGTGAAATACACAAATAAAACACACAAAATACACGTAGAAAACACACAAAATACATGAAGCGAACATGAAAAAGACACAAGGAAAGCACATAATCAACACAATCTAATCATGATAAAAACAAAACATAAACACAAGGTTAGTACGCTAAAAAGGGTTTGACTCGGTAAGGTAAAGAGACCTTAGTCTTAAATTTTTTCTCAAATATCAAATTTCATCCCTTGACTATAATGTTAGACGAAATGGTGCCCTCATAGGGATCAAAAATTTGTGTTATACTAGATCAATTCATGAGATACATAGATCCACTAGCTAGCAAGTTCCATTTTGTCGGTATTCCATGTAATATAATGGGTTTCAAGAGGCTACCAAGCTATATTATGCTATTTGACTCATGATACACATGGCTCCACTAGCAAGAAAGTTATGTTATGCTAGGTGGTTGTGTAAAATTCTCAAGGTCATAGACCAACAAGCTCCACTATGCTAGATCCATATACTATTTTTCCAATCATGCCTTATGGATTGCATAAACGTTTAATGTTGTGGCGTACCATTTAATGTCATAGGGGATAAATCACCTCAGGGGGTGTACAAAAGTTTAACATCATAAGAGAGAAATTAAATGCTTAACATAATAAGCGACGGATTAATAACCTTGTCTTAGGGGGTATTACAAATAACACCACCACCAAAGGGGTATGTCAATAAGTCAAAACTCACAAGATGTCAATGAAATGGATAGGGTGATATGACCCCCCTTAAAATGTTGGCATACTTTTTTTTCTGATATTTTAAGGAAAAGAAGGGAAAATAAGGGATCCTCAAGAAGAATGCACACCTCCAAAACTAGCTATCCTTTCCCTCCAAGTGTAAAAGAAAGTAAAACCACACTAGAGACTATCGTGTTGCTACCATAGATTAAATATGGTTGGGCACAAAATTGTACCACCATAAATAGAAATGAGAAAACATATGAAGCTACAAATGCAACATCATGAGGAGAAACTCCATAGAGGAGAGATTAATATTTATACTTATTAGGTGCATCAACACATGGAAGAGTGCCACAATCACTAAGTTATATTTTATTACTCAAGGCTTGACATTCATTTGACCATACACTTGATGATATGCATAAAAAGAGTGATTATTATGAATTATATTACATGTTGGAGGAGGAATATTAACCAAGTGGGCTTTGAGAAGCCTCGACAAAAGATGCTCTTGCTCTGATGGAGGATAAGGAGTATGGCTCGAAAAAAATTATCTTACATGCAAAAAATATTGCTCACTTACCACCAGACATTATAAATATAGAATATGGTAGATAATGAGGTGTAGATGAAGGAGAAGGTTGGAAACCTAAACACCTTTTAGAAAGTTACAATGTAGACTTCAAATGATCCTTTACTCCTTGTTTCATTTTTTTATTATATCCACTTTTAGAAATAATTATAAATCCAAGCCCATAACACTTTCCAACTCCAATGGAGGAGAAGAAGTCTTATTTAATTGATCATAAGAAGAATTGATTCTTTTAAAAGAATCTAAATCCTTTTTAAGTTTTGACATGCAAGGATTAGAAATCACTAACACATGAGGGATGAAAGCTAAAGCGCATCCATCACCATCATGGGATGATGTTTTTGGATTTGTTGATTTAGAAAAATATTGAGTAAACAAAACAAAAGACTCTTTAGGTTGACTTTGCGAGATTTTGTACTCTCCCAAAAAGAAGGGTGTAAAATCTATTGAACCTCAATCATCACCAAAATATGTTCTTGAAGATGAAGCATTATTTTGATCATTATGTGTATTGTACTATGTTGATGCTACTAAAACAATATTGAATTTTTTGGATTTGATGGTGAGATTTTAGATTCCCCGATGAAATGAGATGTAAAGTCTAATGACCCCAATCATCACAAAAGAGTTCATTCATAGCATCATTATCATTTCAAAGTGATAGTTCAACATTTGAATATGGAATCAAAATACTAAGAGAGTTGGAAATGATGCTCAAACTTGACTTGTAAATTATAACTTTTTGTATCTTCCTTTACCATATGTACCTTTTTATTATATTAATAATTCATCTTGTAGTGAAGATTAGATAAGACTCCCTTCATGGCATGAATCCATGGTCTACTAAGAAGAAGATTGTATGAGAGAGTATCCAACATGATATGGATAAGGATAGAAAAGGTCACAGGTCCTACCTTAATGGGTATTTTGATTGTCCCCAATGGTTTCTTATCAAAATTATCAAAGTCACAAATAGAAAAATTATTAGGTTTTTTAGTGTCAAAAAATGGGTCCTTTGACATTTTTACACTCGTTTGGGTCCTCCTTGTGGATTTTGGCTTAATGTGGCCTTGATTTAGTGTTGTAATGTGGATAACACATTCATATTAGGTCTTGGGCCCTTGTGAAGTAATTTATTTCAATGGTACCTTGCTAAAGTTTTGTGAAGTGTTGTAACATACTTTCACACTTTTCTAGGGTTTTATCAATTAACTAAGCATAATAAATATAATTTTAATCATAATTTACCTTAATCTTGCCTTATTTTTAGTGTTGTAAAGTGTTGTAACACACTTTCACATTCCTCTAGGCTTGTCATTAATAATTGGGATTTCTTATGCTTTAATTGGACCTATGTTGCATCCACAAGCCTCATTTATTACATCTTTTTGAGGATAATCCCGACACCAATCAGTAACCAATCATAATCCAGGTGTTCCTAGCTTGTGTGGCCCATATTTAGTGTCCGGGACTCATTCACCACCTTGGGCGAATGAGTCCCACCTAGATTTTTGGGTTCCAAACTTGTTTTTAGACCTTTCTAAGCACTTTTGATTTTTGGTCCCATACATTATTCCATATTGGACTCATTCACCATCTTGGAAAAATGAGTCTCATGTGACCAAAATTCAAATTTAAATCAAATTTTTGATGGGATTTTATTCTCCTAGATCTGATCTCGGCTTCTAGTGTTGTAATTTCAAGAATTCTTGCATAATTAAGTATAAATACAAGGTTCTTTTACTCATTTTCGCCTAAGACTTTTGTGAGAACAATCTTAACAGAAAGTTGACTTCACAAGAGCATTCAAGTGTATTCAAGATCATTCAAGAGCATTCAAGGACATTCAAGGGCAGAATTTTTCCATCAATTGTTGCAGCAATTCAAGATCCATCATCATTTCAAGTTTCCTAACTAAATGCATTATTTCATGTTTCATGCTTCATTATCTTAATTCATCATTTGCTTTAATTACCTACAAGGGGTTTGACCAAGGAAAACCCGTATTCCCTAACAATCAACAAGTTTTCCCCTCTTTAATGTGTGATTGCAGGTTTGTAGATTGAAGAAAAGTGGAATTGAAGCCTTCAAAAGCACTAAAATGATAAAGTTGCAAATGTTGTCAAAGTTTTCATGAAAATTTTTCAAGACTCACGGAAACTCAAATCTAGGGAAAAATATCCATCCAATTTGCATGAAATCAGTGGGAAAGTGCTTATTTTATCCAGCATCAGAGGCTTGCAAAGTTTCAGTTCAAGATTCTGCTCTTGGGACACTTCACGACAAAATGATACTAATCACTTAGTTGTGGCGAATGAGTCCCACTGTAGGATTTTTTATAGATCTTTGCAGATTTGGATACCCATTTGGCCAAAACTTCCTCTTGTGTAGAAACCCCGATTTGAAATTGATTTTCCCAGAATGACGAATGAGTCTCACCAAGCTTAAAAATTAGCATTTTTAGGATTTCAAAGCTCAATTCCATCTCCAACAAGTTTCCAGGTGCAAACTTTCATTTTTACATCTTTTTGTTTTACTCTTCTTGCATTTTCAAGTCATTTAGTTCAATTTTGCATCATATTAGGGTTTTACATTGCATCTTGCATGTCATTGTCTTCTGCAGGTTCAAACTTGGTGGTGAACCCCTCTTTCAATCTGAAATCATACCTAAGGATACCCTATTTTCAGATCTCTTGCCTCCATTCCACTCTTGAGGTGAGATCTCTAGGCTCATCCTTAAATTGTAAATATAGAAGATTGTTGCCCTAGGTCCTAAACCTTAGTGGAGACAAAATTCTATGTTACATTTTGGTGAACCTGCATTTAGAGCACCTTCTTTACTAATTTTGGAGTCCATCATCATCCTAGATTTAGCTTGCATTAACATTGCATTAGTTAATTTACATTCTAGGGTTTCAAAATTTTGAATTAGTGAAAGTGCATATATGTTGCATTTTTGCATCTCAAATCATTGAAAAACGTCTGAAAACTGCATTTTCACATAGTTTACACATCATACAACATAAAAAGCATCAAAATCCATTGAAAATAATTGAATTTTTTGAAAAAATCCCTACTAGGACTCATTCACCACCTTGGGTGAATCAGTCCAGAACATATCTGAAATAGCCTTTTACAAGACTAAAAACCTTGTTTTTATGCTTATGTTTGATGCCATTGGTTAGTTGTTTCATCGGGTTGACTTTTTGTTACAATCATTTCACTAAGTATAGCTTAAATTAGTTCATTTCATGCATTGGTTCATTCCAAATTTTCTGTGCAACATTTCATTTTCAAATCATTGCATAATGTAACCAGTAAATTACCTTGTTTGAAAACTGAAAATTACATTTCATTTTAAGTCTTTAAATTGCATTTTGAGTTTGCATAAATTATTGTTCAAAAATATTAGCTTTGGTCTTTTCCAAGTCTGCAAAGAAAACGTTAGTCAATAAACATGTTAGTCATTCAATCAATGCATTCCCTAGTTATGAGAGTCTTTTAAGGAAAAAAAGTGGACATGTTCACGCTTTCCTTAAACCTACACCCACTTTTATCTATCTTATTTGTGAGGATGATGTGATAGAAGAAGATATAAGCATGGACATTCATGATGATCGTAATTGTTCCTTTCCCAATACCTCTCCTTTTCGTGATGAAGGTATCTTGGTGAAAGAAGATGCAATCGTTGAGAATCATGAAGGTCTTTTTTTCTCTTCTCCTCATTCCCCTTTGGAAGATAGTATAAAAATAGAAGATGAAATCATTGCCACCACCTCACTTAATTTACATTCCTCTTCCAACATTTCACCTACTTGTGACAATGCTACAATCACGAACTACCATGAAAATGACATTTGTGAGGAAGACATGTTGGTGTTAGGAGATCTAATAATTGAGAGCTTTGACAATCCTATTTCACCCACTTGGGAAGACAGCATAGGGCATAAGGGTGTAATTGTAGATGATCATGATAATCACATTGACTCTTCTCCTATAATCCTTCATAGTAATGAAGATGATAGTTTTGTGTTAGAAGATATACTTGAAAGTCATGACAATCCCATTTATCCATTTCCTAATGCTCCTACCATTTGGAAAGATCTATTTGAACGAAAGGATCCAATCATTGGAAAGCATGATTCCCCTTCTCTTGATGTCTCCCCTAGTTATGATGAAGCTACTCTACAAAATTTAACCATGGAATGTTCAATATTACAAGCTCTCTTAGTAGGGTGATAATATCGCACAAGAGAATGAGACATTCAAGAAAAAGGACAATCAAATAGAGCCTTCTCTTAATATCCCCACTATTGATAAACAAGACAATTAAACCATTGATAACTCCCTTACTTGTGACGAAGTCATTTTAGAAGAACCAATCCTTGAATGTCAAGAACATCTAGTTTATAGTTCTCCTACAAACTCTCCTCCTAGGGAGAATATCATGGTGTAATAAAATAAGGTGGCTTCCTTAGGTGATGATAAAAAGGTGATTCTAGATTGCCCTTTATTAGAAATACATCAAACCAAGATCGATGAGGTTATGAATGTGCAAGTTTCTGTTAGATACCCTTCAATTAATGGACCTCCTATATATCCTATGGGACATCCTAAGAATCATCTAATCTTGTACCCACCTTCACACAAACCTCAAACTCACAACAAACCCAGACATGTCCTTTACCCACCTTCACACAAGCAACAAACTAAAAACAAACCCAAAATTATCCCTTACCCACCTAATCATAATGTATCGCAACAGCCAATTCATGATATCATTGCTCATACATATAACCCTAGGAACAATCTGAAACCAATACAAACACCTTCAACATCCCTCCCATTGCCTAATCATATCCAACCTAACTCTATCTTATCGGGTCCTCCTCATGGAAAGGAGTATGATCTTGTCGAACAACTTAAGCATACTCCTGCTAAGATATCATTGTGGGACCTTATTCAAACCTCCCGTCACTATCACAACATGATTCAAAAATGTTTTACAACAAGTTCATATCCCTTCTAATGCACAACCAAATGACATAGCGACCATGATCCAAGGAATAAATGATGACATTATTTTCCACCAAATTGAACTCCCCCTTTGGAAGTGCAAAAACAAAATGATGCTTTCATGATCATAGCTCAATACAATAGGATATGGATTTTGACAATGGCTCATCCCTTAATGTGTGTAGCGTAAACCTCTTGGATAGGCTTCGTATGGATAAATCAAAAACTAAATCGGTCTCTTTATCTATTTGTGAATTTGATAATGTTGGAAGGGAACCGCCCGGTGATTAATTTTCCTATTACAACTGGAAAAGCTACATTAGAAACACCTATTCATGTCATGCCCGATAATCTTTCATACAATCTCCTTTTGGGAATACCATGGATTCATGCAATGAATGGGGTCCCTTCTACTCGTCATCATAAAATTATGTCTACAACAACACAGTGTACACACTTGACACTGATCATGAGCCTTGTAGTGTCTTACAACTTGAGAAAAACAACAAAAACCCCTTAAAAATATTAACACCAACTACACAAGTAGAACTTATGCAACAGAAAGACAAAGAAAAACACATTGAAGAAGTCATGAAGCTATTAGAAGATGATTGGGGTTCCTTAGACTTTGAACAAAAATTCATGGGAGAATACAAGATCATAAACAAAGATTTAGAAAAGGGAAAAGAAAAAGCAGTACTCTCAACACAAAAATCGGACATCACTTTGAAAGCTTCCACCTCAACCACTTTAGAATAAAAAGAAAATTACACAACAAACTTCAACGAACTTAATCATGAACAACCCCCAAATCCAAAAGAAATGAAAAAACTTTATGGAAGAGGTTATGAGCTTATGAAACAACTTGGATATAGTGGAAAAGGATGTGGTGCTAGAGAACAAGGTATATGTGTCCCCATCGAGCCTAACACACAAGAAACAACTCATGGTCTTGGTTATTGTCCTTAGATAGAAATGAACAAGCCTTCACTTAACATCAACACTCTCACCAAAGATTCTTCTAAGCCAACCTTAACAGTAATGCATCCTGAACTGATAGACACTAGTGGTGTTTGTTGGTATCCTTTGCAAGAAATGAAACAAACAAAGACATCTTCGCTTATTGTCAATGTCATCTCGCAAAACACTAATTATTTGAGTTTGTTAGATTTTATACCCTCTTGTAAAGGAGAGAACAAAATCTCACAATCTAAAGAGTCTTGCATAGGTATGGAATCTTGTACTAAGCAAGAGATATCTTTGTTGCATAATAAAGGAACATTTTCTATTGATTAAGAGAGTATCTTGGCGAGACTAATCCAAGATCATCTAATATCTCTCCCTCCAACAACACGAAATAAATTCTACTACAAACATTCATTTTGCACATATCATAGAGTTCATGGTCATTCTACTAATGATTGTAAAGCTTTAAATAACAAAATTCAACATCTTAGGGATTATGGTGCTCTTCCTTATGTTGAAGCAACTAGTTCCTCTAACTAAAACTTATTTTCATCCTATTTGGCTCATGCTTGTCCTACACTAAGTGGGGGCAAGGGGTTAGGTAGCATTGTCTCTTTTGGCTATTGGATCACCTTTCATGAACATATAAGAGTGAGTTTGGGATGTGGAAGACATGCCTTAAGTTGGCTCGCATGTGACATATTTATCCATGATGTAATTCGATTTAGAAACATATGACTTGGCATAGGATTTTTAGAATAAGCTCTCATGTTTTCTTCTACTTTAAAGTAATTTCTCACAATAATGGTGTTAGCAACCACTTTAAAGTGGGGGCATGCATCAACACTCATGTTTCATTGTGTGATTTTCTTCCTTCTAGTGATGTGTCCTTTTCTTGGTGGTGTCGTTGGGCTTAATTCCCTCCAAGAGTGTGATATTTCTTAGACTTGTCCTCTCTTGGAAACATTAGGCACAATTTTCCCTAAGAAGAGACCTTGCATGAACTAAGCAAAATCCCTTTGAACATTGTTTACTCTATTTTACATTTACAATGTCTATGAGTTTCAAACATACGAATTTTTTCTTGCCTCATGGAGCTTGAACGTCATTATTGTGTGGCACCTTATTAAATTTATCAAGAGGTATAACTTTGGTATGGTTTGAGCGGGAATCCCAATCTAAGGCATGAATTTCCCCATAGCCACTTGCATGTGTGTGTGAGTACATACTAGCCATGAGTGTATGTTTCTCACCTTGGACTTCTCACCCAGTGGATAGCCTGAAGTTTTTCCGCCTCAGAGTGAGTGTGCGCTTTTTAGACAAATAGCCTAGATTTGATCCACATCGTGTTGGAAAAATGGTCAAAGCTTGATCCACCTTTTTATTTTTTTACTTGTTCTTGTTTTTGTCTCTTTTAGTCATTCACATTGCATAACCGTGTATCTTTATGTTGCATATCACACACATTGTAAATTTCCTTTTGTGCTTATGTCAGTTTGACTTAAGCTCTTGGATCCTGGAGGCTTGACCGCTTCCTCGATCTTTGTCATCCTAGACCATCTGTAATGGTATGATTGGACCCCTCTTGAATGTATACTTTAGTGTGAGTTTGAATGAGGTTCATCCTCTCATTAAAGTGGGGGCTAAATGTAGTGTCAAAAAATGGGCCCTTTGACATTTTCACACTCGTTTGGGTCCTCCTTGTGGATTTTGGCTTAATGTGGCCTTGATTTAGTGTTGTATTGTGGATAACACATTCACATTGGTCTTGTGCCCTTGTGAACTAATGTATCTCAATGGTACCTTGCTAAAGCATTGTGAAGTGTTGTAACATACTTTCACACTTTTCTAGGGTTTTATCAATTAACTAAGCATAATAAATATAATTTTAATCATAATTTACCTTAATCTTACCTTATTTGGAGTGTTGTAAAGTTTTGTAACACACTTTCACATTCCTCTAGGCTTGTCATTAATAATTGGGCTTTCTTATGCTTTAATTGGCCCTATTTTGCATCCACAAAGCCTCATTTATTGCATCTTTTTTAGGATAATCCTGACACTAATTACTAACCAATCATAATTCAAGTTTTTCAGGCTTGTGTGGTCCAGATTTAGTATCTGGGACTCATTTGTCACCTTGGGAGAATGAGTCCCACCTAGATTTTTGGGTTCCAAAACTACTTTTACACCTTTCTAACCACTTTTGAGTTTTGGTCCCATACATTATGCCGGATGGGACTCATTCGCCATCTTGGGAAAATGAGTCTCGTGAGACCAAAATTTAAATTTAAATCAAAATTTATGTGGGATTTTATTCTCTTAAATCTAATGTTGTCTTGTAGTGTTGTAATTTCGGGAATTCTTACATAATTAAGTATAAATACAAGGTTCTTTCACTTATTTTCACCTAAGACTTTTGTGAGAAAATTCTTACTAGCAAGTTGAGTTCACAAGAGAACTCAAGTGTCTTCAAGAGCATTCAAGAGAATTCAAAGACATTCAAGGGAAGAATTCTTCATCAATTGTTGCAAAAATTCAAGATCCATCATCATGGCAAGTTTCTAATTGCATTATTTCATGTTCCATGCTTCATTATCTTATTTCATCATTTGGTTTAATTACCTACAAGGGGTTTGACCAAGGAAAACCCCTATTCCCTAATAATCAACAATTTTTCCCCTCTTTAATGTGTGATTGCAAGTTTGTAGATTGAAGAAAAGTGGATTTGAAGCCTTCAAAAGCACCAAAATGAAAAAGTTACAAATTTTGTCAAAGTTGTCATGAATAGTTGCCAAGACCCACGGAAACTCGGATCTAGGGAAAAATATCTATCCAATTTGCATGAAATTAGTGGGAAAGTGCTTATTTTATTCAGCATTAGAGGCTTGCAAAGTTTCGGTTCCAGATTTTTCTCTTGGGACACTTCACGACAAAATGAGACCAATCCCCCAATTATGGAAAATGAGTCCCACTATAGGATTTTTTCAGAGATCTTTGCAGATTTGGATACCCATTTGGTCGAAACTTCATCTTGTGTAGAGACCTCGATATAGGACTAATTCACTCATAATGGCGAATGAGTCCCACCAAGCTTAAAAATAGCATTTTTAGGATTTCACAGTTCAATTCCATCTCTAGCAAGTTTCCAAGTGCACACTTTCAGTTTTATAGCTTTTTTTTTTACTCTTCCTACATTTTCAAGTCATATAGTTCAATTTTGCATCATATTAGGGCTTTGCATTGCATCTTGCATGTCATTGTCTTTTCCAAGTTTAAACTTGGTGGTGAACCCCTCTTGCAATCTAAAATCATACCTTAGGATACCCTATTGTAAGATCTCTTGCCTCCATTCCACTCTTAAGGTGGGATCTCTAGGGTCATCCTTGAATGTGAAATATAGAAGATTATTGCCCTAGGTCCTAAACCCTAGTGGAGACAAAATTCTATGTTACAGGTTTTATGAGATTCTTATCCACACCAAACTTATCTATAAGATAAATGCTAAAAGCATTAATACCTAATCCATTATCAATAAGAGTACATCTAACCCTAGTTTTATTGATGACAACAAATATCATTACAGCATCATGTTTCTATTGAATTTTAGGAGGTAAATCATGTTGAGGGAACATAATATCCAACTGTGTTACCTACATACAATCAAACAAGGTTGCTACATCATTTGGTTTGATAAAATTTGAGATGTCAATCTTCTACAAAGCCTCTTGGAGTATCTCATGGTATGTAGGTGAAGTCTAAATTAAGTCCCAAGGAGAGATCTTGGTTGGAGTATTACAAAGCTACTCAACAAGATCATACTATTTTCCACTATGTTGAGGAAGATGAGGTGTAGGGAAGATATGGTTGAGGAAATGGAATGGAGATTGGAATTTTCTTTGGTTCTTTGCTACTTCAAGTGTTATATGTGTGAGAAATTGCATGTTAACTTGGTTTTTGCAACACATTTTGGTCAATGAGTTTCTTTGTAAAGTTTAGGATATGGCCAGGAGGCTTAGATCGGTTTTGATGCACTCACGGATGGAGGGCCCAAAAAGGATTGTCCAATTGTGCATCTTAGAGTCAACACAACAAAAATAACACAAGATATTAATTAGAAAACATGAACTTTCATTGATTAAATGATAGGAAGTATTACATGCATCATATGTAAAATAAATAGGGCTCACAAGCCTACTGTGAGGGCATTACAATTGGCCAAAGGCCTTATTCGATAATCAGATATGAATATCCAAAAATATATGAAACATAATCCTAAATATAATCACTAACCATTGATGACTACTTTCCTATGAATTACAAATGATCTTAAATATGATCCTCCAGCTCCAATAATGGTTTTCATTAGCCTTAAGGGTTTACAAACCCCAATGAATAATCAAGCATGTAGGTCAACCTTAAAACATGAAAGATAATCCTTCATGAAATGAAACGTATTGTAGATCTTCAAGAAAGAAAGACCCCTTCAGCACAAAATTCTTGTATGATGATCCATTAAGCTCTACATGCTCTGCAGTAGGTGTGAACTATGAACTCTAGACTAGGTTGGCCCCAAATACTCTATATGTAAATTATAGTGAAATTTTGAGAGTGCTAACTTACAATAGACGAATAAAAATAATCTAAAATTTTGATATGACGCAGATGACCTCGTGTATATGCTTATATTTCTCCACAAGCTAAGAAATGATAATGCAGTAAAATGCGAGATGAAATGTTGAAACTAATATTCAACTAGGGATGCTCGTGCATTAGACACCCGAGGTTGGAAGAAAAGTGATTCCCTCACTTTCCAAGGGCTAGAGTAAAAAAATGGTCCACCTCAATCTACTAAATATATGATGAATCCTCCATTGGTCTTCCTTTCCACTTTACTAAATATTCCTTGTACTTCTTGTTCCTAGTGCACCTTTTGGCTCTAGTATCCAAAATTTGTTCAATCTCCTCTGGTGGTTGATGTGGTAACTGCTCCTTCAAATTGATTTTAGTGTTTGAAATGGTGAAAATTGTTACCTCTTTCACCCTTAGGGTTTAGGACCTAAAAGGAGAGAGGCAATCTTCACACACTTCACTCAAGAACAAACCCTTGAGATTTCAATGCAAAGGAAATTGCAATCTTGCAAATGGATTGTCCTAGGGGCTCAATGCAATCTAATGAGGGGTTCACCACCAAGCTTAGACTTGGAAAAGACAATGCAACACAATGTGAAATGAAAAACCTTGAATGACCTAGAAATGTGAACAAAATGCAACAAAAATTTATGAGACAAAAAGTGTGCACCTGGGAGGCTAAAGAAGATAGAATGGAAGTTTGGAATTCTAGAAAATCTACTATTAGTATTGATTGTGACTCGTTCACCAAGTTGGTCGAATCAGTCTTGCTTCTGGGAAAATGAGCAGAAACAGGTTTCATCCAAAAGGGTATCCAGATTTATGAAAATCTATGTTAAGCCTATACAATGGGATGCATTCTCCACTTATGGTGAATTAGTCCACTTTTTCTTTTTGAGGAGTTCGGGACCTAATTTCATGTCTCTCAGTCTGCTCTACTCTGCTCTTTTTGACTGGTTTCTAGATCTAAAACTGCAAATTGCCACTTGTAGGTCTTCTCCAAGTTTCTCCAAGACTTGATGACAACTTTAGGGATTTGACAACTTTTCTTCAACTTTCCTTCTTGACAAATCTGCAACCTAGCCTTGCAAATCACACACAAGAAGAGGGAAAAATGTTGTGGGGTTCGAGAATAGGGTTTTTCCTTGGTCAAACCCCTTGTTGGTAATTAAACCGTGAAATAAAAGAAAATATGAATGGAGAATGATGAATGAACAAAATACAATGTTGCAACTCACCAAACCCTAGCAATAAGGTGTTGCAAATATGCTTGAAATGGTCGCAATGGATGTGGTATTTGACTCTTGCTTGAATCATCAACTCTACATCAAAATTATTAGCACAAAAACAAACATGAAGAATGTAATCCTTCACATGATGATTGGCACTTAAATAATTCTCTAGAATACTTGATAAATTGCCCTTGAATGTACCCGAATGCTCTCATGAACTCAATTTGAATGCTTAGGATCACTCGATTGCTTGTTAGGATGTTAGGATGAAAATGTGTGAAATAACCTTGTATTTATACTCAATTATGCAAGAATTCCTGAAATCGCAACACTACAAGCTGACATCAGATCTAGGAGACTAAAATCCTACCAAAAACATGAATTAAATTTGAATTGGGTTACATGGGACTCATTCACCCAAGGTGGCAAATGAGTCCACCCATGCCTAATTATTTGGGATATTTTTATAAGTGCTTAGAAAGGTGTAAAACCTATTTTGGGACCAAAAGATACAGGTGGGACCCATTCGCCCAAGGTGGCGAATGAGTCCCAGATCCCTAAATCTAGGCCACATAAGCCAGAAACACCTAGATTATGATTGGTTATTGAATAGTGTCAAGATTATCCTTAAAAAGATGCAATAGATGAGGTATGTGGATGCAAAATAGGGCCAATTAAAGCATAATAAATGCCATTTATTAATGAGAAGCCTAAAGAAATGTGAAAATGTGTTACAACACTTTACAATACTCCAAATAAGGCAAGATTAAGGTTGATTAATGCTTAGTTAATTGATAAAACCTTAGAAAAGTGTGAAAGTTTGTTACAACACTTCACAACACTTTAACAAGGCACCATTAAAATACATTAGTTCACAAGGGCCCAAGACCTAATGTGAATGTGTTATCCATATTACAACACTAAATCAAGGCAACATTAAGCCAAAATCCACAAGGAGGACCCAAACGAGTGTGAAAATGTCAAAGGATACATATTTTTACACTATATTTAGCCCCCACTTTAGTGAGAGGATGAACTTGCTTCAAACTCGCACTAAAGTGGAAAGAAACGCACCAAGAGGGGTTCAAATGTACCAATTATAGCAAGATGAGATGACAACAATCAAGAGGGTTGATCAAGCCCCCAAGATCAATATCCCATGACAAACCAATATAAGCACAAAGGAACACACATGATAATGATATAAAGAACAGTGACAAGGCACAAGCATGCACTGCCAAAGAAAAGAGAATGTGAAAAGGTGAAATAAAAAGAATCAGAACAAGCTTTGACGAGTTGTTCGTCATGATGTGGATCAGATCTAGGTTGATTGTCCGAAAAATGCATACTCACTCTGAGGCGACAGAACTCTTGGTTTTCCACCAGGTGAGAAGTCCTAAAAGGTGAAACACATACACTCACGGTTGGTATGCACTCACACACACGCAAGTGGCTATGGGGAACATCATGCCTCGATTAGGGCTTCCCACTCAAACCATACCAAAGTTATACCTCCTGATAACTTTAATAAGGCACCACACAAACATGATTTTTGAGCCTCAGGAGACGAGAAAAACTTCGTATGCTTGGAGCTCATGAACAAAAAAGATGGCACTATAGGCATGCAAGTTGTGTTATGCAACGTGGACATATAGCAAAAAATGCAAAATGCAACATGTTGGATCTCAAAAATGCAAGTTTCAAGTCCTAAGAGGATTCTAGGCTCTATGATCAGACTTGCAACATTTTTGAACCAATCAACGGAGTTAACCTATTAGGTTGATGACTCCCTACTCTTCAAGCTCTGTTATACCTAGGCGAGTTGACCTTACTAATGAAGTAGATATGAAATCTATGTTACTTTTAACTAATGAAATCTACCTGCGGTGGAAATGAAAAGTGAAGTAGATGTAATGGCTAATTTGGTATAAATTATATAAGCAATATCAAGGTATATAAATATGTTCAGTTAACAAATGTAGCTATTAGGAAATGAATACTTTCTAAAGTTCCTAAAGTGAATTATATATGAATAGGAAGACCAGTGCTTTGTTGGGTACATAGAGTCAATAGAATATAATGATGAGTGAATAGTATTGGATTCAACTCCAATTGTTTGGCACTTGTGAATGTTTATAACTTGTATAAATGTGCAAAATGTGACTTGAAGACTCTTCTTTAATGATCCAAGTGTTCACATGCTTCTTCTAATACTAGATCCTCATCTTTAGTTGACTCCAAGGCCTCGAGCAATATCAAGTGGAACTCATCAGTCCAATCCTTCCGAGTCCTTAATTCTCCATTGTCATTGAACAACGTCGACATACCTACATCTGCAACATCAGTAAATTCCTTAGTATCTGCTCGGAGCTCCTTATAATAATCTTCATGCTTTTTTATCAGCCTTTTAGTAGTCTTGATTGCCTTTATATCAAGGGTATTCCTATTATGTTTCTCATGAATTTTCCCTTGGAGTCTACTATTTCTTCTCTCGTGTTCATGGATAGCATCATGGCTTTTAGAATGGATCATCTAGAACTTATCCATCCATACCATCTTTTTTGGAGCACTCTGAAAAGTGTATTAGATTTGGCCATGCTCACCTGAGTACACAACTGTTGGTTCTCCTTCTGTAACTCTTCATATTTGTCTTTAGCTTGAGAATTCTCTCCTTGGGTTAGCCTTTTAACAAATATTGTATCTCTTAAAAGATCATTTTCCTTATGCATCCTTTCACTATTCATTTTGTACATGTCTCTTTCCTTGATAAGCATTTGAATTTGGGCTTTATTTAGCTTGGCCACATTTATGCCAATGTTCGTTGTAGCCACAAGATCTGTCTCCCCAACTTTCACTATCATTACATGTCCAAATACTTTCTCAGTATCCATGATCACGGACTTTTTGTGTAGGGGATACAAGGCCCAAATAATGAGAGAACTTTCCTCTGGATTATACTTAGATCCAGTGTAAACCTCATTGACTCCCTCTGGGCTAAGCTTATGTTTAGCACCATCATTATGTAAGAAGTTGTCAAAAACAAGAGCAAAATTCAAATCTAGGCCAAGAAAAATCATTACACTTGAATTTTCTAATAACTATCTTCCCTTTTCAGGAGTCATGTTTTTCATTTCTTTGTCCACATCGGCTTTCAATACATCAAGTAGTTGCTTCTCATTGTCGAGGGTGATAACACAGACTGATTCCCTTATTGTTTTTCCCTTTTTCTTGTATACAAAAGATCTAAACTCAAAGGACTTAATAAATTGATCATCAAAAATAAAAGATTTATAGGCTAATTGCCTAGTATCTGCAACAGAGGAATCATCCATCTCTTGCACTCTATTAGGATTTTGGTACTCCCCAATTCTTTGCTTAAGAATTATGTTCTTTTGGCCTTGAGATTCTTTCTCACCAGAGGATCCTTCACTACCAGAGGATAACATCTATGTTTCTTGTAATTCCCTTATCTTTTGTTCCACCTCTTTTTTATAACTATCAATGGCTATTTCAGCCTCTTTATGTTCTATGTTCCATGCTCCTGACCACATCATCATGAGGATAAGGGATATGATCATACCCACCAAGATCTGCCTTCTTCCTTGCATAGTCAATGTATCCTTCAGGATCAAACCCTTTCCTTGGTGCAACTCTTTTCAAATTAAAATGCAATAACTTATCTAAAATAAGGTCATATCCCTCCTTTGAAATAATAGTAAAATCATCAAAGAATAATGTACTTGGTATGAATGATTGTTTGTCATAAGAACTCGGGTTCATTACATTTGAGAAATCCAACTGCCTGACAATCTCCAAGTAGGCAATCCTATCAGGATATATTTTAGGCAGCAGAAAAGGTGTATCCTCAAAACCGTAAACCCTAATCATTGTGGAATCAATGTTGTAGTACCAATCACCCCAATTATGACCCATGGTTGGTGGTCCATTAAAATCTCTAGGCCTCAAGAATATTTTAATTTCAAGTGTCAATGAATAATCACAAGGGTGATTAATATATATATATAGAGACTTGACAAGATATTCTTCAAAATACACATAGTTGGAATTACCAAATCTATTGTCCCAAATGGATGTCCACAACTGCATAGGTAATGTCTAACCATCCTTTTCTAATTGAGTGGTCCTTAATTCCCCTGGCCATATCCCTAGTTCTTTTCCATAATATAATATCAAATGCCTAAAAAGGGAGTAATGTTGGAAATGCACAGTAGGAGATCCATTTTTTATAGCAATTAAACCTGAGGCAATCTCATCGGAAACATAAGCAGTATAGTCAAAAGCCCTGGCATTATGCCCTGTATGTCAACGATAATCACCATAGGTCTTATGGACATAAATTCAAGGACATTGGTTCGCATCACTTGGCCTATTGAGAAGTATGCATATTTGAAATAAGGTTCAAATAAGTTAATATGGAATGGTGACCCATCACCATTTTCAAATGGAACTAAGTTCCCTTCCACCCTAGGCCTATGTAATGGTAGTCTCCACCCATTGTATCCATTCTCCAATATTCTTTCTCCAGTTATTCGTGCACAATAGGTTCATCACATGAATCATTCAAATTGAAAACCTTAGCCAATGTAGTTTTGGATATGTATATGAATGGCTTTCCTTATGGGTCACATATGGCTTTGAGGATTGGGTGGTATTTTTTAGCCAAAATTTTGATAAGCTCTATGTTCGCAAACACATTTGGAACAACCATTTTCCCCAAATTAAAATTCCAAGGGTTGCACACTGCTTCAAATCTATTTCTTCTATGGTAGTGGAACATAAATAATTCATATCCCCTGATGGGGGTCCATACATCACCTACATGACCAAATTTATCCTCCAACCTTTCTACATCTGCTCTCAATTGTGTGGACCTTCTTCCTTTAGGCCCAAACCCAGGCAATTGGTCAATGAGGTCTTGGTTTAACTTTCTTTCCTGTGCTCTAGACTCTTCTCCTGTTTCATTTTTTAATTTCTTTCCTTTGGTTTGGCTACCCTCACCCAATTTTTTTCTACCCTTGCCTTTTGGAGTTTCCATTTTAATTACCTCAATATGGTAGAATTTAATTCAAATTATCAATTGTAGAAGGCTTCAAGTGCTTACTTTTATGTTTTAGAGTGTATTGAATCTTTTGGTTGTCGTTTGTCCTCTCGTCCTTCCCGGTACGACTTGTGAAAATTATTTTGATTTAATTCCTTTTCTAAGCGGAATTATTCATATAAAGCATGTTTGTGTGGACATTAATGTCCACTACTTGTATTGAATGCAACAGGTATCTTTGAAATTTGAAATGTCAGATCGATATGATGGTTTGGCATTGGTGGGACTTCTTCTATTATCAAGTCAATTCATGTATTTATTTTGGCACCATCCTTTTTTATACACTTATGATTGATCGCCAAGACATAACCGGGTGTCTCTTCGATTGAAAAATGTCCCTTTAGTTCTTTTATTACATCGGTAGTACCATTCAATACTTTTACCGATGTTGTGCAATGGCCCTTTCTATTGCTCTTCAGTTTACATTATTTTGGGGAGAAAACTTAGAAGTCTCACCGACATTGAAACGGTATGGTTTGCTAGAAGTTCCTTCATCCATTGCTCAGTGTCTTTTCGATGAGCATGAGCCACTTGCTATCACCATCAGGCTGACATGACCCATTGCTAAGAAAACAAGATGATCTTCTGATGTGTTTTGGTCTCCCCGATGTGTTTCCTCTACTAATTTATCAAATGGGAATGGTCGGTGAGACTTTCTTTGAAATCATTTTCATCGGTATGAACCTTATCATCAAAGAGACCTGAGGGATTCAATTTGATCATATATGTCTCTCTAATATTTCTATTTCACTGCTTTGTCCATTCGGCTAAATCGGCAACACTCTCCCTGAAATTTTCTTCATCGGTGTCACCCATACGATCAGTGAGATCCGAGAGACTCAAGTCGATGATACATGTCTCTTGGACATAGTTTTTTATTTTTATTGGTAAGAGTGTGTGTATTTCTCACTGATGGAGTTCCATCAGTGTGACTCTCAAGTTCGGCCTGACTTGAAATTTTTGCCCCGACTACTTTGCTCATGTTGATATGCTTTCAATGGTGGGACGATAGGTATTATCCTCCCGATTATGTAGTTTTCTTACCTCTAGGACCTTTTGATTATTGTGACATAGCTCGTGTCTCCTTGATACTGTAGAAAAAATCCAAATGAAGGATCCTATGATTTTGTTACAAATATATATTAAACATTAGTGACATGAGAAGCAGCTCTGCTATATTTTAGCTTGGTAGGGAGTATCAATGGAGCAAGATGATGAAATGAAAAATAGCAATGAAGAGCAAAGAATAATTTCAAGGAGAAATCCAGAAGCACATATGGATTTAGTCTCACAATTCTCAGTAATTTGTATTGGTCACAAAATTAATGTGGGGCAAGTTTTTCCATTTGTGGAAGGTGAATGGATGGAGACTACTGAAAATATATGAGATTTTTTTAGTTCCAACAGTGGCTCCGATTGGGGATGTATACCCCCTGTGGGTATAGCAAGGATCCATATCTCTGGGGTAGTAGACCAAGTGCCTTATTCACATGGTTATGGAGATGGAAGTGGATTTAAGAATGGTGGAAGGTGGGATGGGATCCTACACTACTGTGCATGGAAAATAATTGTTTTAAGATGTTTCTCAAGACTTTTCCATGCACTGGAAATTCTCGGCCTTCTCCTAAACTAGTGTGCATGGAATATTAAGAAAAGAAGTGTTTCAAGAATTGTCCATGCACTGGCAATTCTTATTCTGAACTCCTGTCATGTTTTGAAGATAATATGAATCTTCACCACCCTTACCAACAATGACAAATGGTCGTACCCATAGAGCTTCAAATTTTCCATGCTTCCCTTTATCCTGACTTCTCACATTCCACATGAGGACCATGTCATTTACTTCAATTTTATTTTTTTTTTTGCCCTTTCGTCATGTAGGTACTTCATTTGCAGTTGCTTCTATTTATTATGTTGTTGAGCCTGGTTCCTAGTTTCCTCAAGTTACATCAATTCTTCCATCATTTCCTCCATGGGCTCAAGGACTTCTAGATCTTCTTGAAAAATAAACTTACAAACTGGCAAAAAATTGTGCAAAGGGAGTCTAGCTTGAATCCCATACACAAGTTCAAAAGGTTATTTTCCAATGGCCTTCTTCACAGTGATCCTATCTACCTATAGGTATAATCTCAACTTTGAATCCCAAGCCCTTCTATTATTATCCAATATCCTTTTTATGATCTTCAGGATACTTTTGTTGTTGGATTTAGCTTGTCCATTTTCCTATGGATGATATGGTGAAGAATATGAAATCACTATACCATAGGATTGACAAAATTCCTTAAACTCTTCTAACCTAAAACTAATTCCATTATTAGTTATGATTCTTGTTGGAACCCCAAATCTAGTAATGATATTCTCCAATAGGAAAATTTTCACAACCCTACTTGTTGCTTGTCTGGTAGGTATAGCCTCTACCCACTTAGTGAAGTGATCTGTAGCTACAAATATCCACCTATGTCCTCACTGGATTTTTTAGAAATCTCTCCTATAAAATAAATTCCCCATTGGTGAAACAGAGCCTCAATTTGCAAAGGTCTTAGAGAAAATTCTCCTTGATACTTTAACTTTCCAGAAACCTTCTGGCATACTTCACACCTTCTAGTATATTTATAAGCATCATTGAAAACTTTAGGCCAATAGTAACCTGCCCTTAACACCTTATGTGTAGTAGTTTTTGCATAACAATGTCCTCCACATACTCCTTCATGCATTTCTTTCAAGACATCCCTTGCTTGACTTTCATCTAGGCATAGCAATAGAACACCATCTCTATTTTTCCAGTAGAGGTCACCCTTCATGAATACATACTTTGAGGCCTACAATTTGAGTGTTTTTTTCTTGTTGTCATCAAATCCTTCAGGACATTTCATGTGTTTAAGATAATACACAATGTCAGTATACCATGGTGTGTGCTCAATATTGGTAATCATGCTATCTTTATCATTCAAATTGCACACTTGGGCAGCTTCAATATTTGTTTCAGCCATTAATTTGGCTAATCCCTGTCCTCTCACAAGCTTGGTTATCTGAAACTCAATATCAAACTCCTGGATTTTGTTTATCCATCTGTACCTACGTCCTGTTGTCTCATTTTGTATGAATACATCCTCTACTATAGCATTAGGCACATAAGCTATCACCTTTTCTCCTACAATATAAGCTCTAAATGCCTTGACAACTCTCACCAATGCATCACCTAGTTCTCCACAATATCCTATTTTAATTCTGCATTTTGGAGGGTTTTACTGAAGAAGGAGATTGGTTTTCCATGCCCTTCATCATTCTTTTGCAGCATTACTGCTGCAACTATGTGATAAGATGCAAATGAAAATATTTGAAAAGGCTTACTAGAATTAGGGGACTTCAATACTGGGGCATCCTTGATTACTCTTTTGATGGATAAAAATGCATTTGTGGCCTCGTCTGTCCAATCAATTTTTGCACCCTTTTTTAGCATTTTTTATATTGGTTTTACTATCTCAACAAAATTTGAAATTAACCTTCTTATAAAATTGATTTTCCCAAAGAGGGATTGAATAGCTTTAACTGTATTGGGTATAGGTATCTTGGAAATGACCTCAACCCTTTTTGGATCAATTCTTACTCCTTCTTTAGAGACTATATGCCCCAATAACTTTCAATCTGTCACTACAAAATGACCACTTCTTGGGATTCAGGGAAATGCCATATTCCAACGCCTTTAGAAATATTTTCTAAAGATGAGCCACATGGTCCTCTGCTTTGTTGGAATATGTTATTAAATCATCCTGGTATACTACCATTATCACATTAATTAGGCCAGAAAAGGCAACATCCATGGCCCTTTGGAATGTTGCACCAGCATTTGTGAGTCCAAATGGCATCCTAACATAAACATATGTTCCCCATGGCATAGTGAAGGTTGTCTTGTATTATTTTGATTCTTTAACCTTCACTTGGTTGTAGCTTGAAAATCCATCCATCATGGACAGTAACACACAACCTGTGACTCTTTGTAACATAACCTCCATATTTGGAAGCGGGTAATTATCCTTAAGAGAAGATACATTCAGGTTTCTAAAGTGTACAAAAAGCCTTATATCTCCATTTTTCTTTATGACTGGCACCAGATTAGAGATCCAAGATGAATTCCTAATTGGCTTGATAATACCTCCTTCCCTAAGCTTCATGAGCTCTTCATGCATTTTAGGTTCCAAAGTAGGGTTTATAGGTCTTTGTTTCTGTTTGAATGGTTTTGCACCAGGCTTTAATGGAAGCTCATGTTGGAACAAATCTTCTCTATATGCTTTAAGATCCTCATAAGACCATGCAAAGACATGCTTATATTTCCTTAACAGTGCAATCAACAATTTTTTGATCATTGGGCTAATCTTCTTTCTAATGTACACTTTTTTTGGTGCCAACTCAATCCCCAGGTTGATTTCTTCAACATCTTCCTTTTTCATAGGTGTTTGCTTCATTAAGGCTCGATCATTTCCATCATATACTCTCTCTAGTTCTAAAATTCCTTTAGGAAGTTTTTTGGTTTTGAGTTGAACAACCTCTCTTCCAAACATTTTTTTTTTTCCATCCATTTCCTCCACAAATTCATTAAATTCAATTTCATGGGCTTCATATTGATCAATGCAATGTAGAAACTTAATCAAATTAGTTTCATCATCGGATACTTTCCAACTATATATGTTATCTAGGATGGTAGGTCTTGTTTTGAATTCCACTTGTGAAACACTAGCCAGGGTGATATCATCTCTTTTCAAAGCTACATTAGCCAAGAAGTCTGCCATTAAGTTTTTGGACCTATCGAATAATTCAATAGAGAAGGCATCGAATAATTCAATAGTGTCCCATACAACATTTTTGTATTGTTTCAACCTTTTATTTTTTGTAGCATATATTGACCTTATTTGTAAAATGATCAACTCAGAGTCTCCAAAGATTGTCAATAGCTTAATTTTGTGTTTGACAGCCATATACATCCCAATTAGCAGAGCCTCATACTTTACTATTTTATTGGTGCATTCAAATGCCAACAAGAATGAGTACATGAACGTAGTGCCTTCAGGTGAAATAAACACCACTCCTGCTCCATTACCTTCTTTGTTGCATGCTCCATCGAAGTACATTCGCCATACACCATGCTCATTTTTGGAAACATTCTTGTCAATTGGATCAGTATTTACCAATTCAAGCTATGAAGGCTCTACTCTGAAACTTCCTAGATCTACATCACATAAGCAATTCAACTAATCTTGAGCAACATAATCCACAATCTGATTTACTCTTGGTTCTCTATATAATTTGACCTCTTCACCATTTACTGGTATTGTGGCATATGATATGTCAAATTGCACATTCCTCCAACTATTGTAGTCCATTGCCTCCACAAAAGCATCCCAAAATGAGGAGGTGTGTCAATTACAGTTATGTCAATAGTATATACTACTTGTGGATAAGTAGCTAACTTTACTTCCACATCTTTCATGAGTCCCACCACTGGGAAACGTCTACTATCCATGGCATAGCACTTGCCACCATTTGTGTCCACCCGCATGCCATGTTATTTCATAACTCCTACTGGCATGATATTAATAGCAGCCCTTGAGTCAATCATACAATTTCAAAAAAAATTTGTTGTTTATAAATAATGTGGTAGAAAATGGTTCCACCTATGGAGGATTAGTTAATGCATCACCAAGACAAACTTCAGGGACTTTTATATCTCCTTTTGAATAGGGACAGACACAATATTTTGATCAGCTTCTAGAGTTCCACACAAAGTACTTTCCTTGTCAAAGCAAGTGCATGTTGAAGATGAAAATTTTAAAATCATTCTTATTCATGTATTTTTGGTATTCAACTATTAGCAGATTTGAAATTTGTTCACTACTGAGTGAACATGCTTCTTCATCCATTTCATCATTGATATACTCTTCATCTTTTTCATCATCACAATGAGGCTCAAGATCACTAGAGAATGACAAATCAGATACATTACTAGCACAGTCATTTGTTCCACAACGTGATATATCATCTTGATTATCTAGAGATGCGTCTTCCTCTGAACCTCCATAAGAGTTGCAAGCATCATTTTTTTGTAAATTAAAATCCATAGGCCTATCATCAAAATATGGATTTTTAATTGATTATTCATAGCACGCACTGTTCTCATAGTCATAATCTGATATGCAAGAGAGATTTTCTACATCTTTATCCTCATCATGCAGGCTTTCATAGGAATTATTTTCACTTGCATATTTGTCTTCTATGAACTAATCACAGTCATGGCCTTCTTTATTGTTGTAGGGCATATTGTCTTTTATTTCAACTTCCAATTTGTTGCTTTCAATGATATGGCAATGCATATATGGTTGTATCTCCACTTCATCTGAATCATGGTTGATATATTCCTTAGGTAGTGTGTTTTCAATAATATCTTCAATACTGTAGTCATCTTCCAGGGTGGAAAATTGATCCTCAGCAAATTCTTCTTCCCTCAAATCTGAAATATCATCATTGAATTTTTTACTTGTACACATTTCCTCTATTGGCTAAATCATTTGGTCAGTCTCCCCACATTCATCAATGATATCACTATTGTCTTCATATTGGCTCAAGAATAGTCCTTTGGAATCTTCCCATGAAGATATACTTTGCATAGGTAAGCCTATCAACCATTTTCGTACATTATCCCCAAAAGATCTTGAAAAATATTTCATAATGACATCTTCGAAATAAATTTGAAAGTCCACAATGAAATCCCAAAATCGTTGTACATGCTTATGAGCTGATTTACATCCTTCTCCATGAAATTTAGGGATACGCTTCACTAGTTCTATTAGCTTGCGGAGATAAGGATTTGGGTAGCCTTGAATATTTTTGAAATCAAATGGTTTGTACATTTTAAGATCCAATACCCTTTGTTGTAAAAGTATTCGTTGCATTTCTACATCTTCTTGTAGACTTTGATTGACACGAAGGTTAACATTGCTTTGTAGATTTTGACATGAAGTTTGGTATTGATAATTCCCAACATACCGATTACATTTGTGATCTTGATAGCTTACTAATCTCTGACCAAAAGTGACAGGATAAGTGTTTATTTATTTTGATGATTGTGGTGAAGAAATGTTGTGCTATGCATGATATTCATTACCTCCATTGCCAAAATTCTTAGTTACATTATGTGGCACTTGTGGTGTCCAAGGTCTGCTTGCATTTACATATTCATTCTTATTGTAAAATGGCATATCTTGTGATGCATCTGAAACACATTTGACTCCCAATTGTAGCAGTTGTTTGTCCAATTCTTTACTCTCTCTTATTAACTTTTGCCTTCACACTTCTTTTGACATCTTGACAAGAAATTTTGTAGTAGTTTATTATCTTTTATTTATGAATGGAAATAGTATTGTTGTTCCAAAATGTTTATGCATTCTTCATCAAGTTTTTACTAGAGTCACCACCTACATTTCTAAAAGTAGTAAAATGAAATGGATTTTGAAATTGTTATTGGTTTACCCCAACGGAATCCCTTATGAAATCAGGTGGATGCAAATGTGAATTTTATGGCTCTATAACAATAAAGATTTGAATTCAATATTGATTTCTCCCCAGCGGAGTTGCCAATCTGTTGGATCTCAAAAATGCAAGTTTCAAGACCTAAGAGGATGCCAGGCTCTATGATCAGACTTGCAACATTTTTGAACCAATGAATGGAGTTAACCTATTAGGTTGATGACTCCCTACTCTTCAGGATCTACTAGACCTAGGTGGGTTGACCTTACTAATGAAGCAGATTTGAAAGCTATGTTACTTTTAACTAATAAAATCTACCTATGGTGGCAATGGAAAGTGAAGTAGATGTAATGGCTAATTTGGTATAAATTGTATAAGCAATATCAAGGTATATAATTATATTTAGTTAATAGATGTAGCTATTAGGAAATAAATACTTTCTAAAGTTCCTAAAGTGAATTATATATGAATAGGAAGATCAGTGCTTTGTTAGGTATGCAGAGTCAATGAAATATAATGATGAGTGAATAGTATTGGATTCAGTTCAAATTTTTTGGCACTTGTGAATGTTTATAAATTGTATAAATGTGCAAATATGTGACTTGAAGACTCTTCTTTAATGATCCAACTGATCCTATCAAGTTACTATGATTTATCAAAAGGATTTTAATCCTTTCTTGAAGGAACCAATCAATAAAATCATATAATAACAACAAATATCTTTAATTTGAATAACAAGATAACATCAAGGTGGAGACAGTATGACAGCCTTATCAATTATCTAACTCTTCTTAATGATCCATATGTTACCCCTATGTTACTTCAATCAATCAAAAGGATTTTAATTCTTTGATAGAAACCAATCAACTTGACTACACAATAACAACAAGTGTGTTTTGATGAAATTGAAACATCAACTTGGATATACAACTTCAAATAACAAAGAAGTAGCAGTATGGAGATAGTCATATAGTTGCTTTGAATTAACAAACAATAGACACCAATATTGAGCCACATAATTCAAGATCTTCCATTAAACCTCCAAAATTTATGCATTCAACATAGTCATTCTGATATAATTTGTATGAGTATTAGAAGTATATATCTATATTTCGCTTCTTCCCATTTTTAACCACAATATGTCAAACTTATATAGAAATATAAAATGAACCACCTTTTCATTAAATGTCTTTTAAAAACTAGCAAGAAATTAAAATAAATATTTAGGCTCTAATGAGCCATAAATGGACTTGTGTCACATGGTATATTTACTCCTAACTTGAATATGTATCAGCATCATTCACTGCATCCCTTGCCACATACTCCAGAGCAATCATCTTCTCCAAATGTTCACATGCTTCTTCTAATACTGGATCCTCATCTTTAGTTGATTCCAAGGCCTCAAGCAATATCAAGTGGCACTAATCAGTCCAATCCTTTTGATTCCTTAATTCTCCACTATCATTGAACAATGTCAGCATACCTACATCTGCAGCATCAGTAAATTCCTTAGTATCTTCTTGGAGCTCCTTATAATAATCTTCATGTTTTTTTATCAGCCTTTCAGCAGTCTTGATTGCCTCTGTATCGGGGGTATTCTTGTTATGTATCTCATGAATTTTCCCTTGGAATATACTATTTATTCTTTTGTGTTCCTGGATAGCATCATGGCTTTTAGAATGGGTCATCCAGAACTTATCCATCCATACCATTAATTTACAATATCTTTTCTGGAGCACTATGGAAAGTGTATCAGATTTGGCCATGCTCACCTGAGTACTCAACTGTTGGTTCTCCTTCTGTAACTCTTCATATTTGTCTTTAGCTTGAGAATTCTCTCCTTGGGTCAGCATTTTAACAGATATTGTATCTCTTAATAGATCATTTTCCTTATGCATTCTTTCACTATTCATTCTATACATGTCTCTCTCCTTGATAAGAATCTAAATTTGGGCTTTATTTAGCTTTGCCACATTTATGCCAATGTCCATTTTAGCCACGAGATCTATCTCCCCAACTTTCATTGTCATTACATGTCCAAATTCTTTCTCGATATCCATGATCACAGACTTCTTGTGTGGGGGATACAAGGCCCAAATCATGAGAGAAATTTCCTCTGGATTATACTTAGATCCAATGTCAACCTTAGTGACTCCCTTGGGGCTAAGCTTATGTTTAGCACCATAATTATGTAAGAAATTGTCAAAAACAAGAGCATAATTAAAATCTAGGCCAGGAAAAAACATTATATCTGACTCTTCTAACAACTGTCTTCCCTTTTCAAGAGTTATGTTTTTCATTTCTTTGTCCACATCGGCTTTCAATGCATCAAGTAGTTGTTTCTCATTGTCGGGGGTGATAATAGGGATAGATTCCCTTATTGTTTTTCCATTTTTCTTGTATACAAAAGATCTAAACTTAGAGGACTTAATAAACTGATCATCAAAAATAAAATATTTATAGGCCAATTTCTTAGTATCTTCATCAGAGGAATCATCCATCTCTTGCACTCTGCCAGGTTTTTGGTACTCCCCAATTCTTTACTTAAGAATTATGTTCTTTTGGCCTTGAGATTCTTTCTCACCAGAGGATCCTTCATTGCCAGAGGATAACATCCTTGTTTCCTGCAATTCCCTCAGCTTTTATTCCACCTCTTTGTTATAATTATCAATGGCTATTTCAACCTCTTTATGTTCCATATTCCTGATCACATCATCATGAGGATAAGGGATATGATCATACTCACTAAGCCCTGCCTTCTTCCTTGCATAATCAATGTATCCTTTAGGATAAAACCCTTTCCTTCGTGCATCTCTTTTCAAATTGAAATGCAATAACTTATCTAAAATAAGGTCATATCCTTCCTTTGAAACAATAGTAAAATCACCAAAGAATAATATACTTGGCATGACTGATTATTTTTCATAAGAACTTGGGTTCATTACATTTGAGAAATCCAACTGCCTAACAATCTCCAAGTAGGAAATCCTATCAGGCATAGTCTTAGGCAGCAGAAAAGGTGTATCCTTAAAATCGTAAACCCTAATCATTGTGGAATCAATGTAGCAGTACCAGTCACCCCAATTGTGGCCCACGGTTGGTGGTCCATTAAAATCTCTGGGCCTCAAGAATCTTTTAATTTCAAGTGTCAATGAATAATCACAAGGGTGATTAAAAAATCTGTATAGAGACTTGACAAGATATTCTTCAAAATACACATAGTTGGAATTAACAAATCTGTTGTCCCAAATGGATGTCCACAACTGCACACGTAACGGTTGACCATCCTTGTCTAATTGAGTGACCCTTAATTCCCTTGGCCACATCCCTAGTTCTTGTCCATAATATAATATCAAATGCATAAAAAATGGAGTAATGTTGGAAATGCACAGTAGGAGATCCATTTTTTATAGCCATTAAACATGAGGCAATCTCATCAAAAACATAAGCAACATAGTCAAAATGCCTGGCATTGTGGCATTGTACGTCAGCAACAATCGCCATAGGTCTTATGGACATAAATTTAGGGACATTGGTTCCCATCACTTGGCCTATTGAGAAGTATATATATTTGAAATAAGGTTCAAATAAGTCAATATGAAACGGTGTCCCATCACAATTTTCAAATGGAAAGTTCCCTTCCACCTTGGGCCTATGTGATGGTAGTATCCACCCTTTATATGTTGTATCCATTCTCCAGTATTCTTTCTCCAATTTTTCATGCACAAGAGGTTCATCACACGAATCATCCAAATTGAAAACCTCAGCCAATGCAATTTTGGATATGTATATGAATGGCTTTCCTTGTGGGTCACATATGGCTTTGAGGGCTGGATTGTATTGTTTAGCCAAAATTTTGATAAGCTTTATGTTCACAAACACATTTGGAACAACCATTTTCCCCAAATTAAAACTCCAAGAGTTACGCATCGGTTCAAATCTATTTCTTCTATGGTAGTGGAACATAAATAATTCATATCCCCTGATGGGGGTCCATACGTCACCTACATGACCACATTTATCCTCCAACCTTTCTACATCTGCTCTCAACTAATAGTGGACCTTCTTGCTTTAGGCCTAGACCAAGGAAATTGGTCAATGAGGTCTTGGTTTAACTTTCTTTCCTATGCTCTCGACTCTTCTGCTGTTTTAGTTTTTTGTTTCTTGCCTTTGGTTTGGCTACCCTCACCCTATTGTTTTCTACCCTTTCCTTTTGGATTTTCCATTTTAATTTCCTCAAGATGGTAGAATTGAATTCAAATTGTCAATTGCAGAAGGCTTCAAGTGCTTACTTGTATGTTTCAGAGTGTATCAAATCTTTTGGTTGTCATTTGTCCTCTCGTCTTTCCCACTGCGACTTGTGAAAATTCTTTTGATTTAATTCCTTTTCTTATTGGAATTGTTCATATAAAGCATGCTTGTGCAAACATTAATGTCTGCTATTGGTATTGAATGCAACGGGTCTCTTTGAAATTCAAAATGTTCGATCGATATGATGGTTTGGCATAAGTGGGACTTCTTCTATTATCAAGCCGATTTATGTATTTCTTTTGGAACCGTCATTTTTTTATACACTTATGATTGATCACCAAGACATAAGTGGGTGTCTCTTTGATTGAAAAATGTCCCTTTAGTTCTTTTATCATCGGCAGGACCATTCGATACTTTTACCGATGTTGTGCAATGACCCTTTCTATTTTTCTTTAGTTTACATTATTTCGAGGAGAAAACTTAGAAGTCTCACTGATGTTGAAACAGTCTGATTCGCTAGAAGTTCCTTCAACCATTTCCCAATATCTTTTCGATGAGCATAAGCCACTCTTTATCACCATTGGGCTGACATGACCCATCGTAAGAAAACAAGATGCTCTGTCAATGTGTTTTGGTCTCCTCGATGTGTTTCCTCTACTACTTTATCGATTGGGAAGGGTCAGCAAGACTCTCCCCAAAATTTTCTTCATCAGTGTGACCCATACGATCTATGAGATTCGAGGGACTCAAGTCGATGATACATGTCTCCCCGACATAACAGTTTTTCATTTTTATTGATAAGAGTGTGTGTATTTCTCACCGATGGAGTTTCGTCAGTGTGACTCTTGAGCTCGACCTAACTTGAAAATTTTTCCACGACTACTTTGCTCATGTCGATATGCTTTCATCAGTGGGATGATAGATATTTTCCTCTTGATTATGTAGCTTTGTTACCTCTGGGACCTTTTGATCACTGTGACATAGCTTGTGTCTCCCTCATACTGCAGAAAACATTCAAATGAAGGATCCTATGATTTTGTTACAAATATATATTAAGCATTAGTGACATGAGAAGTAGCTCTGTTATATTTTAGCTTAGTAGGGAGTATCAATGGAGAAAGATGATGAAATGACAAATGGCAATGAAGAGAAAAGGATAATTTCAAGGAGAAATCTAGAAGCACATATGGATCTAGTCACACAAATCTTAGTAATTTGTATTGGTCACAAAAATTAATGTGGGGCAAGTTTTTCCATCTTTAGAAGGTGAATGGATGAAGACTAGCGAAAATATATGATATTTTTTCAGTTCCAACACAACATAGGAAATTTTCAAAGGAGTCTTATTTATTTCATGTGAGGTTTTTAACTTAGGGAACATTTTGCCTAATGTCTCCAAGAGAGGACTAATCAAAGAGTAGAAAATTCACAACTTAGGGGATGCAATGTGTTACATCAAGCCACTAAGAGGAATGTAATATGCTAAGAGAGATCATGCTCTTGAAGGACATCACACCCATTGTTATCCACAAAGCAAAAAGCACATCGAATGAAGTAATAAGACTGCTCCAAGAACCATGAAAGGGAAAATGCAAAAGAATAATGCCAATGTATGCCCCCACTTTAAAGGAATTGCTAAACACCATGTTGTGAGAAATTACTTTAAAGTAGAAAATGATAAATGAAAACAAGAAGGAAGACATGAGAGCCAACTTGGAAATCCCTATTCCAATTCATATGTTTCCGAGTAAAGTTGTGTCATGCGAGAGAAAAAGAAAAGAGACGGGTTTCCCCAAAATGAAAACACCAAACACATAAGGGATTTATGGATTTGGGATCAATATTTTCTTTGCTGCAATGTTTTTAAGAGAGCTCAGAACTGTCATCATCCCCCAGATACATAGAACTAGAAGAATGACACAAAGAGAGTGAAAACAAGAAAAAACTTTTGGGTCAACATGGAAGAGACATACGGTGTCTCAACGCCTTGTGTCATCCCAAAAAGGAAAACACAAGACAAAAGGGAAAAAGGGAAAAGGAAAAAGGAAAATGAAAAAGAAAGCCTTTTGGGTCAACATGGAAGAGACATGAATGTCTCGATGCCTTGCGTCATCCCCAAAAGGAAAACACGAGACAAAAGGGAAAATGGAAAAATCAAGAAGGCAAATCAAAAAGAAAGCCTTTTTGGTCAACATGGAAGAGACATGAATGTCTCGAAACCTTGCGTCATCCCCAAAAGGAAAACATAAGAAAAATGAAGAAAAAAGAGAAAAAGCACAAAATAAGAGATTTATGACATAGAGAGGAATGAAGGTACAAATAAAGGAATGTCACAAAAAGAGAGAGAGAACACATCAAACAGAACAACATGGGGGATCACATTACGTAAATTAAATCACACAAAAGAAAATGAAAAAGAAATAATGCAAGAGAATAGTAAGGAAAACACGATTCAACTTATGAGCAAGTCATCCGCCTCCCAGTCATGTTCATTACATACCAAAGGTGGGAAACTAGCCAAAGGGACAAGAGCAAGTGTCAAACTAGGAGAAGCACCAAGTTCAACACTCTTTGTAGGAGATTTATCATATAAGATCATGGAAGAGGAAAACAATGTATTCAATTCATTATGCACCTCTTCGTCAATTTTAGGAACCTCATCATCATCTAAGTTGATCACAATAGGAGATCAAAGGATAATTTCCATACAAGAGTTCAACTCTTGCTGTGGAGTTTGCATGGAATTATCTTTTTTTGGGGTAGAGGTAGAGTCATCATGCATTGCTTCAGTCAAGTTTGGATCTTGATTTTTTTTGTTTAATTAGTCATGTAACATGCGAGCAAGTGCACAATGTCTATGCCTACGCTCCCTAGCGCCCCTATTTCTTTCGTTTTTGTTTTCAAGTTGTGTTTGTGTAGGAGCGGGTTGATCAACCATACATTTATTTTCTTTCCTAAGGGGAGGAATGGAAGGAACCATGGGAGGTTGTTCCGCCACTTTCTCTTTGACTTTGTAAACTTGTTTTATTCTAGGAGGTGCAATGGGATTGGCTTCATTATCTCTTGGTCGCTTGTAAGAGGTAGGTGAAGTTTCTATTTTAGGTTGGTCTTGGTTTTTTTGGTCGTGTTTGGGTTCAAGTATGCTTTTATTGAGGATGGGAGGTTTGGAGGTGGATGGGACATGTTTCGAAGGGAGAGCTTTGCTATCTTCTTTGCCTTGAACTTTTGATAGGACAAGAAAAATAAGTCTTCTCAAGGTTTTATAGGTTCTATGGGCTTAGGCCAAAATACATCTAAGGAAAATTTTCCTTTGGATGACAAAGGGTTAAAGCCACTATGGTGAATAGTGAATACATCATTGTCAAAGGGAAACTTTAAGCATTTATGTATAACCAAAGGGACAACTTTCATGGATCGAAGCCATGGGTGGCCTAGCTTCACATGAAATTGGTCTGACTACGAGATGATGGATAATGTGGCATCTAATGTTTTTGGGTCCTATTTTCAATGGAAGGGTGATCAATCCTATTGTAGGGCAAGAAAAACCATTTTGTGTCTCTATTCATGCTTTCGGTTTATCATATTCATCTTGATAGAGTTTGTGCAAAAGTAAAAACTCCTCAGTGATCACATTCTCTCTAGAGGTGGGATCTATTAATATCCCATTAGTAGGCTTATCATAGATATGGTCAGAAATGTAAAGAGGGCCATAAAGTGCATGCTTAATTATATCCTTAGAGGAGAAAGTAATGTCAAGAGGACTCTTAGTTTGGCCCTTATGAGGGATCATGTCTATCACCCCTACCATTTCATCTATAGGATTTGACATTATTAGCATTATTTAGAACATTATCATTGTTTTCATCGTCTGTATCAACATTCATCACATCATTCTTTGTAGTTTCACTAGTTTTGACAAAGGAAATATTATGTTTTGGCATGGGGTTGGTGAAAATTTACAAGTGTTGGTTTGGAGGGGCAGCGGACTTGTTTCCTTGATCACTAACACCTACAATGGATAGATGATCGGAATCAATGAGGTCTTGCACAAGATTTTTAAGGTGCTTGCAATGTTTTGTGTCATGTCCATTTTGTCAATTATAGTGACAATAAGCATTTGATTTAAAGTTTTGGGGTAAAGGCTTATTAGGGCCAAGAGTCTTGACATTAGGCAAGGTAATCATTTGTTGGTGTGGAATTTGGGACATGGTATTATGAAGGGTATCAAGTAGGGGAGTGAATTGTCTTTTCAGGTCTCCATAATGAAAGTGCACCATAGCTTTGACAACAACTACTTGGTTATTGATATTTTGAGTTGTTTTTTGATGGGGGTTAAATTGAAGGAACACTTTTTTTTTCTAAAAGGTTGGGAATTGTTTTGGTGTGCGGGCTTGGATCTCTCAATTTGGCTAGAAGTGGATTTTGCATCGCGACTATTAACCAAATTTTGATAATCATGGAGGGCAGTGCATAGGTGCATGAAGGATGGGAATTTCATCATGGTGAGCTTGTCTTGGATCTTACTTTTCAAGTTTTCTATGAACATCTTTTGAAGGTGTGAGTTGGGAACCTTGACATTGATTTGGGAATAAAACGATTGATAGCATGAGATAAAATTAGTTATCTTTTCTTCTTCTTTTTGCTTGCATCTCATCAAATCGGCCAAGGTCATCTTGGGAGTCATATGCACTTGGAAATGGTTTAAAAATCCCTCAACAAGTTCATTGAATGAATGAATTCAGTTGTTCGGTAAAGAAGAGAACCACTCCAAGGCGGTATCTTTCAAGGATATAGGAATTTTTTTTTCCAAAAGTTTATCATCAAGGACAAATTCACTACATAAGGCAGTGTAGGCATTAACATGGTTAGAAGGATCTCCCTTATGTCCATATTTCTCAAATATATTCACCTCTACACCTTGTGGCATCAATGTTTGCAATATCTTTAAGGACAATGGACTACTTTTGACATAATGTGTGGGAGGGCCATTTTGATTTTGGTTTATGGTGGAAATTTCCTTTTGAATGGATGAAACAGTTTGGAAAAGTTGAGTTATGAGAGGGTCATTTCTTGTGTTATGATATGGAAGTGAAAGTGGTGATGGAGTGTATGTGTTTTTAGAACAAGTGAATGGATTTTTTATAGGTGGTAGTGTAGGAGATATAACTTGTGATGCCACATAGGAACTAGGGATGCTAGTAGGAATACCTAGGGAAAGAGTCACATTACTAACTTGTTGTATGGTTGTTGTGACTTGAGGATGAGTATAGGTAGGTATTGAGGCTATTGTTGTGGGAGGAGGAATGTGAGTTCCTCCTTGACTTGTAACATTTCTTGTTGGCAAAGAACAACTAGTGGTTGAGGGAAGATGTTTTCCAAAGATCTCAACTATATTTTTCACAAGGTCAAGGCCATCTTCACTTTCAAGCATGTGGTTAATGTTTTCTATAATAGGGATGGCGGTATTTGAAATGTTTTCAAGGCTTATTTGGTGTCATAAGTTTACTAAATCCTCATGAATTTGAATTATGTTTTCTTGTGGGATACTACCATTCATTGGTTCAACTTGCATGCTACTTGAAGGCAAAGAGTTACTAAGGGTGTATCCATGCCTAGTGTACTAGTGTCACTACTAGGAGTGGGAGCTCTAGATAACCCAAGATCCACAACGATTGTGCTATCATGGGATGACATGAGTCTCAAACTTCTTCTCACTATGGTATTAGCAATAGGACACTAAACACTCATGCAAAGGCTACTAAATGCAGGGTGAGTGCAAATGCAATGTAAGCTAAGAAAAAATGAAATTCTTATAACTAAAATTCTAGAAAGTGAAACAAAAATGTAGAAACAACAAACATAAACTCAGAAAAAGAACTGTAAATACCAAAAAACGCAATGAAAAATATGTAAAGGGACTTATTCGCCCAAGGTGGCGATTGAGTCCAGGTATTATTTTTAATGAGATTAGATGCAAAAATGCAAGCTAAATGAGCTTTCAATAATGAAAAATTTGAAACCCTAGAATGTGAATTAGCCAATGCAAAACCTAATTCAATGTTAATGCCAACTAAATCTAGGATGAATATGCACTCCAAATCAGAATTATGATGCTCTATATGTAGGTTCACCAAAATGAAATGGTGAAAATTGTTACTTCTCTTTCATCCTTAGGGTTTAGGACCTAAAATAAGAGAGGCAATCTTCACACACTTCACTCAAGAACAAAACCTTGAGATTTTAATGCAAAGGAGATTGAAATCTTGCAAAGGGATTGCCTAACGGCTGAATGATATCTAATGAGGGGTTCACCACCAAGTTTAGACATGGAAAAGATAATGCAACACAATGTTAAATTCCAAACCTTGAATGACCTAAAAATGTGAACAAAATGCAACAGAAAGTTATAAGACAAAAAGTGTGCACTTGGGAGGCTAAAGAAGACAAAATGGAGGTCTAGAATTCTAGAAAATCTGATGTTAATGCTAACTGGGACTCATTCACCAAGCTGGGTGAATTAGTCCTACTTCCAAGAAAATGTGTAGAAATGGGTTTCATCCAAAAGGGTATCTGTATATTTGAAAATATTGGTTAATCCTATACAATGGGACTCATTCACCACTTTTGTTGAATCAATCCACTTTCGCTTTTTCAAGAGTTCAGGTCCTAATTTTGTGCCTCTTAGTCTACTCTAATTTTTTTGACTAGTTTTTAGATTTGAAACTACAAATTACCACCTATAGGTCTTCTCCGGGTTTCTCCAAGACTTGATGACAACTTTGGGGATTTGACAACTTTTCTCCAACTTTGCTTCTTGAAAAATCTACAACCTAGCCCTAAAAATCACAAACGAGAAGAGGGAAAATGTTGCGGGGGTTAGAGAATAGGGGTTTGCCTTGATCAAACCCCTTGTTGGTAATTAAACCTTGAAATGAAAGCAAATATGAATGGAGAATGATGAATGAACAAAAGACAATGTTGCAACTCACCAAACCCTAGCAATAAGGTGCTACAAATATGCTTGAAATGGCCACAATGGATGTGGTCTTTGATTTTTTCTTCAAGTAGATAAATCTTGAATGTAATGCTTGCTTGAATCATCAACTCTACATCACAATTGTTAGCAGAACAACAAACATGAAGAATACAATACTTTACGTGATGATTGGCACTTGAAGAATTCTCTAGAATGCTTGATAATTTTCCCTTGAATGAACCTGAATGCTTAGGATCACTTGATTTATTGTTAGGATGTTAGGATGAAATTATTGAAATAACCTTGTATTTATACTCAACTATGCAAGAATTCCTGAAATTGCAACACTACAAACCGACATTAGATCTAGGAGAATAAAATCTCACCAAAAATTTGAATTAAACTTGAATTTGGGCCGCACCGGACTCATTCACCCAAGGTGGCGAATGATTCCACCCATAAATAATTTTGGGGGATATTTTAAAAAGTGCTTACAAAGGTGTAAAACCTATTTCAGGACCAAAAGATCAAGGTGGGACCCATTCACCCAAGGTAGTGAATGAGTCCTAGATCCCTAAATCTGGGCCACATAAGCAAAAAACACTTGGATTATGATTGGTTATTGATTAGTGTCAGGATTATCCTTGAAAAGATGCAATAAATGAGGCTTGTGGATGCAAAATAGGGCCAATCAAAGCATAAGAAAGCCCAATTATTAATGACAAGCCTAGAGAAATGTGAAAGTGTGTTACAACACTTTACAATACTCCAAATAAGGAAAGATTAAGGTTGATTAATGCTTAGTTAATTGATAAAACCCTAGAAAAGTGTGAAAGTGTGTTACAACACTTCACAACACTTTAACAACGCACCATTAAAATCCATTAGTTCACAAGGGCCCAAGACCTAATGTGAATGTGTTATCCACATTACAACACTAAATCAAGGCAACATTAAGCCAAAATCTATGAGGAGGACCCAAATGAGTGTGAAAATATCAAAAGATACATTTTTCTAGACTACAGTGTTACTGCCACTTGACTATCCTTCATGATACCCATAGATGTCTTCAATAATGTAAATAGGTGATATACCAAGTGTCTCCAATAACTCCACTTCTTATGCATTTCATGAATCAAACTTCCTTAGAACCTTACAAGGTCCAAACTTCCTCATTTGCAACTTGTAGGTGTTCTAAATTTCCAGCTAAGCTTTGAAACTCTGTAAGAGGTATCCAACTTCTATATTCAAGAAATCACAAAGTTAGTGGCCAACTGACAAGATTTAGTCAAAGACTGAAATCTCCTACACTTTAGGCTCTTTGAAACCAAGGGGGGTTTTCCCACATGTGTTCATAAAATGCTTCATGCCTCAAGAACACTTCAATACACAGATACATTCCTATCAGTGCTAATAGATACCATCTACCAGGGTTTTGGCAAACCACCGAGTAAGAACAACCATCTACAGCAATATAATGTGAGATTTGCATCTCAAGAGGGATAGAGTTTAATTTTAAGATTTTATGACTTTAAAACCACATATTTAGGGTGACTGATTTGAAATTTCAGAATACCTAGAATGAATTAACCAGTGCCTCATTCAATTGGGCAGGAGTCACACGAGGTATAACCCTGATATCCTTGAACTATCTTCATAATGCCTTACACCATAAGACTTTTCAATATTCAAAACAATACTCCTTAGTGTATCCTAAGCATATTATCACAGATCTGTAATTACTTTTCAAGAATTTGATTAACTCATTAAGTTAAAGCAAGAAAATGAATTACACATTCAAATATACCATTGAAGATGACTGAAAAAAACCATTGATAACTTCATCCACAATCTTTCATAACACACATAAGAGAGAAATTGTCTTAAATTTTTTAGATTTCTTTCGATATCAGTAATTACAAAAAGAATAGTATGCTTATCCCATGTACATACCCAACCTAGAATGACTTACTAGCTAAAACCTTCCAAAATATGCATTATATGCTCTAACTATACACCATCTAAACATCAGGACTCAAAAAATCTGACCTCAACAATGAGCCTTGAAATCTCCTTTATAGACCAAGAGAGCAACAAGCATCAGGCTCAATTGTTGATTTCAACTAAATTTCATTCTAACCAAATGAAATTTTGATCACATTTAAAAATTCCCCATCATCAAAGCCAATCATACTATGAGTAGAGGAATCAAAATGGTTACACCCATGTAACCATTCGAACGAAATAAAACACCACCGCATTACCCACGCACACATCCACATCCGATCTAAAAAGCAACAACAACACCAAAAACAAAATTGCACAACCCCGATGACCACACCACCATCATGCACCAGGAACAAACACACGGCCTTGATATAAGCGATCACTCTGAAAAATGGCTTCAATATGAAGCGAGAGCATCACCTTACCATTCTCAACACCAACATCTGACCCAAAAATAGAGCATGGCACTGGCACAACAATAGGAGATGCCAAGATAACCTCCTCATCAGCACCGACCAATTCAGTTAGGGCCATGAGGTAACTATGGTAGTTTGAATCAGTATCAAAACTTTCATCACTAGAGCCACCAAAGAGCTCAATACGTGACTTGTATCGCCTAGACCTCATCTTGACCCTAGCCAACCTGTAGTCCTTGTCGAATTCCCTCATCACTAGATAATCCACCACCTCATCACGTGTTACCTATCCCTTGAGGCAGGGATTGCTTCTAGCTTGAGTCGAGATGGACCCAACACCTTCAATAACTTCACCAGAAGCACCAAGGATGGTACTCTGTTTAATTGGCCTCTCCTCCTGCTGTGAACTCTTCGCGCTCACCCTTGCACTTCTTTGTAATGGGGAAACTGGAACCACTAATTTACCCATCCTAGCTACAGGTTCAAAACACCACAAGAATAGAAACCATCTACAAATGAACACAAACTCAAAAATGCAATGATGCTAATGAGAAATTAGCAAGTATTTATCGAGCAAGCCAATGCAGAAATAGTAATGCTCCAATTACAGTAGAGCAAGCGAGTGATTAGTGGCTGACATTTTCATCACTGAACATCTCCAAGCTCATGGAAAATTGTGTACAACCCATCATGATTACCAGGTGAATACCACTTGCATGCATGGAAATCAGGATGAGATCCATCGAAAGACTTGCACCATTAATGAATGTAACTTGCAGAGTGCAAATAGTCATCACATGGGACATGGGTGGATTACAACTTTGAATTCAGACCATTGATGAGATAAGGAACTGGCATGTCGAATGACTCAGATCGATTCAAAGATCATGGAAAACCCACGTCACCATTTGAAAAACCTAGCGGCCAATCACATACCTCACAGTCAGAGACACACAGATCAACAACGGGCCCCATCCAGCCACCTTATACCACGAAGCCAGGTAATGTGTCACCAGATCACACACCTCGTAGCACTTTCAAAAACATTAATTTGATCATGTGAGGTTGGCGAGGGACGATCATAATTAATCCCCATCATTAAAAGGTTGTCGTTGATTTGATATTCTTTTAGCAATGCTGGCACATCCAGACCGGCCCCACCCCACTGTACATGACAGATGGTAGCATTTTGAATACCTCGCACCACTTTGATGATGTCAATAATAAACCCTGTGAGGTCTGCGAGGAACGGTCCAGATTTGAACTCTCTGATCCAATGGTCCACTAAACTGCACATGGAACAAAGTTACTTATACTAACGGGGCCAACTAGGAAAACAAGGGAAAGACCCTTGGGGCATGGAAATTTTAGACCAAAGTCTAAACCTTAGAAAAACCCACCCATTTTAGGAAAAACTAAAATCAAACCCGAATGTGGAGAAAATCGGCAGGCCAAGTAAAAGGGGTCGATAACAGCACGACATAAAAGGCTCAGCTAAATGACTTAAAAAACCGGAAACCCACAATACCAATTCAACACAGAATTATAATGCAAGGGTTTTTTGACGAAAGATAGGATTTAAAAAATGGTAGAAAAACCCTAAACCCTAGCATTAGACCCCTAGCCATAAAGGATGAACAGACATGCCCAAAACCAGACAAAAATTTGACAAAATTTTAGAAGTCCTATCAATGGCTCCGACTGGGGATATATGCCCCCTGTGGGCATAGTAATAACCTAGATCTTTGGGGAGCAGACCCAATATTGAATCAAATAGGTGCCCTAAAGAATTCTCCATTATGTTGCATTAGAGCTTGCTTTACATCCAACTTGGTGGCCACAAGCCCCCAAACAAGGAAAACCAAAATTTACCCCTGTCAAAGACAAAATTCTCTTCTATCTGGAGTAAACCTAATCTACAAGTTTTTCCTTTAAGTGTCCATATGTCAATCAATTAATCAACATCCCTCAAATAATCATTGTGCTTTCCAATATCAATGTCCATTCCATCGATCAACAACCTGCCTCTAGACACTAACTGCAACTCATGACCATTATGACATTTTCCTTGGGCAATTTTCTCATTTTCATGAGTTGAGAGGTAAAAATATCATAATCCCTTTGACATTTGACATTCAAATTATTGTGAACCTTGAAATGTAATTTCTAATAATCAACCTATTGTGTGTCATGCATCTCATACCCAAGAACTTCCAAAACAAAAGATGCATATTCCGAGGAATCCTCACCTTGATGGTTGCAAAATAAGCCTAGTTGCCAACATCTATGTTCAGATGTCCTAGAACACTTCCTGATATCATAGAAATGGGAATCATAGGTCACATCTTCCTCTCAGAATTTTGTGAATACATTCATCTCAGGCTCCTTACAATACAGTGCCTCTTATATCCTGTCATCCAACTCCATATGAAACACCCCAAAAATAGGCTCTAGCAAACCAACTTCAACAAGGGAAATAGAAAGACAGCCATGTGCACTGCCCCCCTCATGTTCAAAATCACCTATTGTATGTGTTAATTTATAAGTGAAAATTTCAGCACAAGCTGAAAAAATTTCACCAACAATATCAATGACACTTTCATCACAAGCTAAAAACTTTTCACCAGCAATATCAATGACACTTTCATCACAAGCTGAAAATTTTTCACCAGCAATATCACTGACACTTTCCACCCTGGTCACATAAATGGTCACCCCAAGGTGTGATAACAAGTCCATCTCAACTTCATACAAACAATCAGGAAAATCAATACATTCATCAATGTGTTGGTCACTTTCAATATTGCTTTTAAAATCAAAGTATTGAACACACACCTCATTTTCTTTGAATTCCTCATCATTTACACAATAAAAATGCCCCATTGATAGTAAACCTGGAGTACACTCCAAGTATTCATCACATGTAATTTTTACCCTCATTTGTAAGCAAATGACATCATGAGGCTTTGTACCACCACAAACCTCAGGTAAGGAAATTGTTTCCACATCATCCTCGGAGAGGCAATCATCATTTCTAACTCCACAATCACTAGTTTGTAACAAAACCTCAAAAACCTCAGTAACATGTGCATTGTAATCATGACATGGAAAATAACTTTGTCTCACTTAGTTATCCATCATCCTGCTCCTCAATCTTTTGTAGGGTTGTCCAACATTCCTCAAAAAGACAAGTGTCATCCACATTTTGTGCATATATACACTTGGTTAATTCTGCAATCTCTATCCATTTAGGAACTTTGGCAAGGTTACTAGGTTTCAATTCTTTTGGGAAAGCACTCAACCCAGGTTCATAAATATCAAAAAATAAATCAATGCACACAGAATCCTCAGGTCTAGAATCCTCGGGAACTTCTATCAAAGCATCCAAAAATCTCAAAAATAGCTTGTATGGTGATTCCCCTCTTGTCTCTTCATTTCATACAACTCTTGCACAAAAGAGTTTTGATCATCATTACTCAAATCTAGCTGGTGTTCAACTTGGGTTTCATCATAATCTGCATACTATAATGATGGATACATCACTGTTGCCAAAGCATTTCTATCATGACAATTATCTCATCTATCTAACTCTTGAATTCTGCTAGTATGAGATGTGCTAGGGTAACCAACGCTTGCAGCTAGATACCCTTTCATCATTGAGTATTTCATGTTGTTCTCAATGTCCATAGAAATTTGATATGCTAGATATAAGGTTGTAGGTTCCTTATCTCTTAATAGATAACTCATCTTTTTGTCAAATGCACCAAGATATACAACCAAACATTCAGCCTCATTTGGTCTAATTTCTTTAGGAATTTCTCTTACAGCTTTTGAAAACCTTAGATTGAAAGAGGGGACTAGCTCATCTTTTCTTATGTGGATTCCCATAAAACCCTTCCTTACCATGCTTGGGTTTACTCTTTCACCAAATTGCTCAATAAAAGCCATCACCAACTAATTCCATGAGTAAATAGAACATGTAGGCAAATATGAGAACCAATCCCTGGCATCATCCTTCAAAGATTGAAAAAAAATCTTCATGACAACATCCTCATGACTGACCTCATAATCACCCATCACATACATGAAATTTTTCAGATGCTTAGAGGCCGATTGTGAACTTTGCCCTGTGAATTTGGGCAAATACTTCCTAACCTTATTAGGGATCAAACTAGGGAAACCTTTAATACCACTAAAAACAAATGGCATATACCTTTCAATCATAAAATCCCTTGGAGGGCTTGGTGAAAATTTTTCCCCTTGCATACTTCTATTTAACATTTCATAGGGAAACCTTTCTTATACCCATTCAATCACTATCAACTTCATACATGGCTATCAATTACATCATTTATTAATCCAGCCATGATTCTAAAATATTGACTGAATACATATGCCTTAAGCCTTTTAGAGGAATAACTCAAAATAAAATACTTCTCAAATCATATTACACATTACACTTTAGAAGTATGGAAAGACCAACCACTGTTCCCTTCCTAATGCTAATTCATCTAATTAGGAACCATTCATCACCCCTAGTTATGAACATTTCTCATAAACAAAATATTGATCTGTTTAGATTAATGAGAATACCTGGAGATTAAGCAGCACTTGTTAACCTTCTCTCCCCGACTATAAATTTTACAAATCTGAGACTTTTCCTTACATGTCAATTGGTTCTTTAGATAGAGTCACCACCTCTTTAACAGAGGACTGAATTTCAAATGAATATGAAATCCCTTTTCAAGAACTGATCACATTCTAGGTCTTCTTCCACAACAGAGTCACACTCAAATGCTTTGAGATTGTGTTGCTACCAATCCTTTCTAGATCCATAACCTTCAAACATCTAAACTTAAATTTTAGATCCACCAAACAAATGACTCTGGAATACTACCACCTACTTCTGTGGTTCCTTTTTTCTTTAAATTTATCAGAAGTTCTCCCCAATGAAATCACCATTCAGCTAGTGACTCAGGCAGGAAAATAATGCAATAATTTTCAATCTATGGTTACAAACATGATGATAATGACCCTATAACAGCATGGTCTACAACCAGAACTTCTGAGTTTGTCCCCAGCGGAGTCTCCATTATGTTGGTGTTTTTAATTTCTAGCTAAGCTTTGAAACTCTCTAAGAGTTAGCCAACCTCTATATTCAATAAATCATAAAGTTAGTGGCCAACTGACAAGATTCAGTCAAAGACTGAGATCTCCTACACTTTAGGCTCTTTGAAACCAAGGAGGGTGTTCTTACATGTGTTCATAAAATGCTTCATGCCTCAAGAACACTTCAATACATAGATACATTCCTATCAGTGCTAATAGATACCATCTACTAGGGTTTTGGCAAACCACCGAGTAAGAACAACCATCTACAACAATATAATGTGAGATTTGCATCTCAAGAGGGATAGAGTTTAATTTTAAGATGTTATGACTTTAAAACCACATATTTAGGGTGACTAATTTGAAATTTCAGAATACCTAGAATGAATTAACCAGTGCCTCATTCAATTGGGCAGGAGTCACACGAGGTATAACCCTGATATCCTTGAACTATCTTCATAATGCCTTACACCATAAGATTTTCCAGTATTCAAAACAATACTCCTTAGCGTATCCTAAGCATATTATCACATATCTATAATTCATTTTTAAGCATTTGATTAACTCATTAAGTTAAAGCAAGAAAATTGATTACACATTCAAATATACCTTTGAAGATGAATGAAAAAAACCATTGGTAACTTCATCCACAATCTGTCATAACACACACAAGAGAGCAATTGTCTTAATGTTTTTAGATTTCTTTCAATATCAGTAATTACAAAATGAATAGTACGTTTATCCCATGTACATACCCAACCTAGAAAGACTTACTACCTAAAACCTTCCAAAATATGCATTATATGCTCTAACTATACACCAACTAAACATCAGGACTCAAAAAATCCAACCTCAACAATGAGCCTTGAAATCTCCTTTATAGACCTAGAGAGCAACAAGCATCGAGCTCAATTGTTGATTTCAACTAAATTTCATTCTAACCAAATGAAATTTTGATCACATTTAAAAATTCCCCATCATCAAAGGCAATCATACTACTAGCAGAGGAATCAAAATGGTTACACCTTTGTAACCATTCGAACGAAACAAAACGCCATTGCATTACCCACGCACACATCCACATCCGACCTGAAAAGCAACAACAACACCAAAAACAAAATCGCACAACCTCGATGACCACACCACCATCATGCACCAGGAACAAACACAGGGCCTCGATACAGGTGACTGCTATGATTTCATGCTTTAGTATGAAGTGAGAGCATCACCTTACCCTTGTCAACACCAACATAGGATCCATAAACAAAGCATGGCACCGTCGCAACAATAGGAGACGCTGTGAGAACCTCCTCATCAGCACTGACCAATTCAGTTAGGGCCATTAGGTAACTACGATAGTTTGGATTAGTATCGAAACTTTCATCAGCAAAGCCACCTGAGATCTCAATACGTGACTCGTATTGCCCAGACCTCATCTTGACCCCATCCAACCTATAGTCCTCATCGAATTACCTCATCACTGGATAATCTACCACCTCAGCCTGTGTGACATGTCCCTTGAGGCAGGGACTGCTTCTGGCTTGAGTCAGGATAGACCCAACACCTTCAACAACTACCCCAGAAGTACCAGGGACAGTACTCTATTTAATTGGCCTCTCCTCCTGCTGTGAACTCTTCGCACTCACCCTTGAGCTTCTTCATAATGGGGACACTGAAACAACTAATTTACCCATCCTAATTACAGGTTTAAAACACCACAAGAATAGAAACCATCTACAAACGAACACAAACTTAAAAATGCAATCATGTTAATGAGCAATTAGCAAGTATTTATCGAGCAAGTTGGTGCATAAAACATTAATGCTCCAATTGTAGTACGAGAAAGCAAGTGATTAGTGGCCGATGTTGTCATCACTGAACATCTCCAAGCTCATGGAAAACTGTGTACAACCCATCATGATTACCAGGTGAATACTTCTCGCACGCATGGAAATTAGGATGAGATCCATCGAAAGACGTGATATTAATGAATGTAGCTTGCATAACGCAAATAGTCATCACATGGGTAGATTAAAACTTTGAATTCAGACAATCGATGAGATAAGGAACTCGCATGTTGAACGACTCAGATCGATTCAAAGATCATTGAAAACTCACGTCACCATTTGGAAAACCCGACGGCCAATCACATACCTCGCAGTCAAAGACACGTAGATCAACAGTGGGCCCCATCCATCCACCTTGTACCACAAATCCAAGCAATGTGTCACCAGCTCGCACACATCAGTACTGGCCCCACCTCACCGTACACAACAGATCACGGTATTCTACATACCTCAAACCACTTTGACGACGTCAGCAATAAAACCTGCGAGGTCCGTGAGGAACGGTCCAGATTTGACCTCTCTAATCCAACGGTCCACCAATGTGCACATGGAACAAAGTTGCTTATAATAATGGGGCCAATTAGGAAAATGAGGGAAAGACCCCTGGGGCACGAAAAAATTTAGACCATTTAGTCTAAACCTTAGAAAAACCCACCCATTTTAGGCAAAATTAATATCAAACCCGAACATGGAGAAAACTGATAGGCCAGGTAAAAGGGGTCGGTAACAACACGACATAAAAGGCTCAACTAAATGACTTAAAAGACCAGCAACCCACAATACCAAGTCAACACATAATTATAACGCAAGGGTTTGTTTGACGAAAGACAAGATTTAAAAAAGGGTAGCAAAACCCTAAACCCTAGAATTAGACCCCTAGCCATGAAGGATGAACAGACACGCCCAGAACCAGGCAAAATTTTCATAAAATCTTAAAAGTCTTATCACAACTTACTATATGTACCTGCTAGAAATCTTTCCTTCTTGAGATATTCCATCACTATATCTCCAACAATGAATTCCTTCTACTTGTACTTATTGTTCATGTCTTCCAAATGCTTTCAGATTTGATTATGCAATGTCTCCATGACTCCTACAAACTCGTATTATTCTACACTCCTCTTATCCTTCATGATGATTTCTCTAAGCTCTCCAATGCCTCTAGGATGTACTCATGTCATAATTTGAAATGGTGTCTTTCTTGTGCTCCAATTTGTTGAATTATTATATGCAAACTCTACTTGCGGTAGAACTATATCCCAATTTCTTGATTTGTCTCCAACCAAACATCTTGATAAGTTACCCAAACTCCTATTCACTGCCTTTGTTTGTCCATATATCTATTGGTGATATGCTTAACTGAACTTTAGGTTTGTCTTCATCTTCTTCCATAATATCTTCCAAAAGTATCCAATGAACTTGGTGTCTTTGTCTGAAACTATACTCTTAGGTAATCCATGCAATCTCACAATCTCCTTGAAAAATAGGTTAGCAACATGCATAGCATCATTAGTCTTCTTGCAAGGAATAAAATGTTCCATTTTATAAAATTTGTATATTACTACCATTATTGAATCATATCCTCTCTGTGTTCTTGGTAATCCCAATATGAAATCCATGCTTATATCTTCCCAAGGTCTCTCTAGTACTGTCAAAGGTTTATACAATCTACTATTCTAACTACTTCCTTTTTCTACTTGACAAATTCTACAACTCTTAACATACTTCCTTATATCCTTATGTATTTGTGGCCAAAAATAGTGTTCACTCACCAAAGATACTATTTGTAGACACCGAAAATATCTTGATTGATGTCATACACTCGATCCTGATTCATTAACATCATTTCTTCCTGAATCACTTCTTTACTAACCAATTAATTGAATAATCCTTATTTAATTATTTCATCAATTTTCCTCTTTTAATTAAATAAATCAACTTTATTTGATTAAATCATCATCTTCTTTTAATTAAATAAATCATTTTATTTAATTAATCCTAATATTCCTCTTTGATTAAATAAATCAATTTTATTTAATTAATCATAACGTTCCTCTTTTAATTAAATAAATCAACTTTATTTAATTAAATCCTAATGTCTTCTTTTAATTAAATAAATCAACTTTATTTAATTGAATGCTAATGTCATCTCTTTTAATTGAATAAATCATTTTATTTAATTAAATTACTAATATTTCAAATATCCTCTCATTTGATTTAAATAAACTAAAATATCTAAATCAAATGTCAAATCAACTAACTTCATCTAAGTTAATTAATCCTAATTAACTCCTAACTCTAATCCATCAAATCCTCTAGATTTTGCAACTTGCACATGTAAATCAATTTAATTGATTTATAAATTCTTCTATTTTCATTCAAAAGGGCATCTCATTGGAATATTCCTCCAATTTGAAATCTCCCTCCCAAAAGGACTTGTCCTCCAACATGGCATTAAAGCCTCTTACAAGTCTTTTTTCTTAAGCCAAGTGGCATTAACTCCTCTTCCACATCTTCTTCCACAAGCAATCTTTCAAAATTTCAAATTTCCACCTAATGGCATTTATTTGCACATTGACCAAAATGTCCACAACCTCCCTTCAATAGCATGCTGACAAGTGGCACATTGTTGTTGGTTTAAATCTTAATCCCACATTCATCCTATTCTTCATTCTAACAACCTTCTTCATTATAAATAGAGGCCTTCTCTATTGTATTTGGATCAACAATCTTAGGTATTTCAATCCATAACTTCATGCAACATTACTATCTTCAAGTTTTGTGCCATCTTCATCCATCTTTATCCATATTCATCCATTTTTCATATTGTCATAGCTAGGTTATGGAGAAATTTCACCAAGGAGCATCAAATCTTCACCATTGATCATCAAGCTTGCAAAGAATTGGGAGAGGGCCATTTTCCACATCAAAATGACACCAATTCCCCATGGTATTTGAGAGTTTGATCATTTAAATAGGATTTAATAGCTTTTTTTATTGTGTTCTTCATATTATTTCTTGTTTTCATGTTTCAAATGGATTTCATGGGGAATGTTGTTTCTAACTTGCATATTGGACTAATTGTGTGTTTGTGCAGGTCTAGGATCACCATTCAAATTTTGGAGCTAGAAGGAGGGTGAATCTAAAGAATCTAACACGCTTTTTTTTAGAAATTCCATTGTTTTTTTTAAGTTTTTGTGTCTATAGGAAAACTACATCGCTGACCGTCAAACTCTGCCGCTATCAGTCCAGCGGCACCATATAGCGATGCTGATAAATTCCAAACTATGATGCTAAGTCATTCCCATCAAGATATTTGAATTCCAAACTCCAAACTCTACCGCTGGTCAAAACAGCACTGCATTTGCGCTCACTAGTTTCTATACAAATCGTCACTATCAGTCTCAGTGGCATTATATAGCAACGCTGACTTCTTCAAACTACGTCGCCATCGCAGAATGCACCACTGGAGTTGGGTAAAAGGTAGTTTTTAAATTAATTACAACATGTGTTTCTTCATTTTGATAGCTTTTGACTCCTAACTAGTTTTGGCCTCTATTTCTGTAGTATTAACCAATTTTTGTAGGTTGGCTTCATCAAAAGTGAAGGGAGGAAACAAAGACAAGGACTTTTCTATGGCATCATTATTTCATTGTATCAAGTATTTTTAAACACTTTGGGGATAAATTATAATCCCTTTTCTAAGGACTTTGTCATCTTCATGCTTTTTAGGACTCAATAATTTTTGTTTGGGCTTAAAAAAAATAAAACAAAGGGATTAAAAAGAACCATAGGAAATTTACTAGATTTTCTTTTGGACTTAACAATTGAACAAACAAATCTCACACTTCAAATTTGGTGCTTAAAAAGAACTCATGTTCTTGCTTTTGAAGGATTAAAATGAACATGTTCCTTTTATGTTTTGTAATCCCTTATCCAAAGTAATATCATTTAAAAAGACGTATGCGCTTCTCTCGTACCTCACGATGATCTTGAGAATCAAAAAGCTTTTGTGATATTAAGTTGTATAAGTGATTACCTTCACACTTCAATTTGGATTCTTAAAATTGAACAAATCTTGCTAGTGTGAGTTAGGTATATCACGTGTGTTCTCTATTTGTTCAAGCAAACAAAGATCGATTGAAATACAGATGTGCTTTCTCACTATTGTTCACCTTTAGAGGGTCTACCTGGTGGGAAAAAGTAATCACCCCAAGGAACGACCCAACCAAGAACACGCTAAATCCTAGTGACTTCCACCCGATATATAAGTGTGGGTATTTGAGGAAAGTTCAAGTATCACGAGGATTGTTCTAACAAGAAGGGAAGCAATGGTATTTTTCCATATGGATGATCCCCCACGAATAGAATGATTATACTAGAACCTTTTTTATAGAAATCCAAATCCCTATCTATTTGTTGGTGCAAGAACGGTCGTTCTGAAGCCGTCCCACATACTTGTGGTTCAAAGTAGAGATGAAAAGTTCGTCATGGGAGATTCATGAGAACTAAAGCTTGGATGACCTAAGAAGTGTGTGTTGTGGAGAGGAGCTAGTGTGGTCAAGCTTTTAATCATCCGCTTTGAATAAGCATGGCTGGATTTATCCAGGTGGGAATTCAACAAATATTGTCTCCTTTTATCCTAGGGTTGCGCATCATTTTGGCATCAAAACACTTTGCTTGGATCTAAAACGTTGCAAAAACAAACATTCACCAAAAAACTTCAAAATTTCAAACTCTTTAGGAGGAGAAAATACCTTTGAAAAATTCAAGTCATATTGCTTGTCCTAGGGATTCCATCCTTAGAGGCTTTTAGTTATTTGGATTTACATCTCAATTTGCTCTTACTAAAGTCAACATTAAGGAACTATTGCTTTAATTTTCTTGATTTCCACATAATGGACCTTGTGGGATGAAAAGAAATTAAGACATAGACATTTAGTTTGAAAAGCTAAGCAAGAAAGTGTGGATGTGGTAAAAAGAATCAATCTAACCAAGATAAAATCAATTGAACCCCACACATGTGCTTGTTATCTTTTGGTCTAAATTACTCTTAGGGAAAATCATGTTCTTCACTACCTTGGCCTTGTAAACAAATCCTTAGGTTCATTTAGGATCAAAAATCAATCATTTCATCCATTCAAAAAATTTATCATCCCATCTCACAAACAACTTTAGAGCTTTGGAAACATCCTTATCTAGACTTGGTTACATCATTAAAACATATCAAAATCATCTTGTTTAGTTAGGAGTGTGAGAATGCATCCTTTCTCTTACCTCTAGTTAAATTAGCAACCATTTGAACAAGCTCATCCTAAGGTCACATCCAACATCTTGGGATCTAAAGATTCATTATCCAAATCAAACCAATCAAAACCAAAACCCTAATTCTAAGTATTCCTCCAAAAATCCTCAAAAATTTCAAACACCCATATCACTCACCCTTTCACCTTTCATCTCATCATTGGTCCTATACACCTTAGAGGTTCACTTTTGCAACAAGGTCAAAACACAAGAAGAACATGGAATATAAACTTGCTCTATACATCATGAGTGATCCAAATCAACCAAACTATCAAGGCCTTACAATACCAATTGATTACCAAAACTCACATTTATACAATACATACATGGGATCATTATCTCCTACAAACCTCAACGATACAACCAATGTGAGTTTTCCCAAACTAAATTTTGGACCACCTTTCCCTATGGTAGATTTAAGTCAAATTCCAAACCTACAAATCTATCAACCAAATAATCAATGCATGAGTCTTCAACAAAACAACATTATCCCACCAAATCCATACGTACCAAATGTAAATATACCAAGTACAATTTTACCAAACATGATCAATTTTCAAATCCACACTTGGTAAACTTTGGGATAGATATGTTTGTGAATCATACAAATGTTGTTTAAAGTCCAAAAAATATGTTAACAACTCCATGTATTGATCCAATTTAAGGTAACACCATGCAAAATCAAAGTTACCTAAATCAAAGCAATGTGATTCCCAACCACAACAATGTTCAAATTCAACCTATAATGCCAAATCTAAACATCATCCCAAATCAAAAAATTGTCCAAAATCAATTTTTCCATGATCTCATGCAAACACCACATGTATACATACCAAATCTACTTGAACAAAAACCAAATCAACTATATCAAGGGTGTCAAGATCAAAATCAAGATCAAATAGCTACACTTGCCAAAATAGTTGATTCATTGCGCCAAGAGACATATCCACCCCAAAATCAATGCACTCTTCCATTGGTTAAACCATGTCATCAAAGCATTGAGTTGTGTCCACAACCACATCAAGAACAATATCTCCAATGTCAAGAGGTTGGATATCAAGATCAACAAAATCAACAACAAACCCAATCACCACATATTGAAGATCAATCACCACATCTCCAAGATCAATCACAACAAGAATCACCTCAACAAGAACAAATCTCACAAGATCATAAAACATGAATACACTCCTTTTGGAGTGACAATCAAAATAGTGCTAAGAAAGCTACTTAACGCAAAACTCGTCACTCTTCCAAAAGTAAGTGCTTTCAACTTTGTTCTAATCTTCCCTTGGAATAGGGGTGGATCTTATTGTGAGTATCATAGGGAAAATCTTCATAAAACATCAAATTGTATTCAACTCAAAAATCTCATCCAAGACCTTATTGATCAATGAAAAATAATTATTGAGGACAATGATCATCATTCAAGCACTAGTGATGGCAGTGAAAATCTCTCCACCTCGATTATTGAAAACAATGATCAAAATCTATCCATCAATGAGCACCTTGAAGATGTTTCTATCTCATCCAATGACCAAATAAACATACATCAAGAGTCACTTTTCAATCATGATCAAAATCCACCAATAATACCCAACAATGATCCAATTCAAGAAATGTTAACGTCATTTGCTCCTATGATCGAAAACATTAACAATCCTTTGACCACAATTATTGAGGACAATGATCAAGATCTATCTATCAATGAGCACCTTGAAATTTTTTTTACCCCATCCAAACATCAAATCAACGTACATTGAATGTCACTCTTTAGTCATGATCAAAACCCCTCAACAATATTTGACAATGACCTATTTCAAGGACTGTTATAATTATTTGATCCTATTGACATACTCCAAGATCCATCCACCAATGATCATGTTAACAATGAGTTAGAGGAAATTGTAGAGAAGGGGGATTCGCTACTCATAAGTTCTCTTCACTCAAAGAGCCTCACAAGGCGAACTGCCCTAAACTACCTCAAAGGATAGCGGCAAGAGTTCTAGAACCAGAAATAGAAGGTCACAGAGATTCTCTAGATAAACTGACAAGCTCTTGGCCAAAGGACGTCGACGTAGAATGTAGATGACAGCATGGTGCGCTGGTGTCCCTAAGGTGCGTTGGTGTCTCGTATGGACCAGAAATCAGGTTTATCTCAAAAAATAGCTAAGTGACTACTAGTAATCCGATTATTAAGAACTTCTAGAGTGTAAGAAAAAATAGAATGCGATGAAGCTGAAATAGAAGTGAAGTAGAAGTGATAAAGATAAGGAGAAGAAGGGAAGGGAAGTGCTCATGACTGTGCGAATGATGAAGCCTCCATCTCGTGAATGTCTTCAATACCTACACATGAGAGACAGAGAGAGAGAGAAAAAAAATGTTGGGGTTGTATAGGGGTTTGCCTCAGTCAAACCCCCGTTTTGGTGTTCCCACCTCCACGAACCACCAAGATAGATAGAGAGAAAAGTATGAAATGAAGTAAAGTACACAAAGACACTACAAAATAGTGTTATGCTACTCAGCCAAATAATAGAGGAGAGGAGTGAAATATTACCACCTCTGCCCAAAGTGCTCAAGGCTAGTGGGGGCGAAAATGAGAGGAACTCAAGCCTCTGTTGTTGTGGTGTTTCATTCCACACTTGCTCTACTGAAGTGATGGAGTGTTGATGTTGCTACTATGGAGTGTAAAGTGTTTGAAGAGATGGTGAAGAAGTTGCTTGGAGCTTGTGGAGAGCTAGAGAGTGAAGAGAAAGCTAGAAAGGATGGAGACGTCCAAAGATCCAAGAGATGAAAAATGGAAGTAGGAATAGTGAATATGAAGGAAAGAGGGAAGAAAACGGCTATATTCAGGTCATTCATCCGAAGAGGGCATTAAAAATTGACTCCCTATGGGAATGGTAACGCCTCTGCAGACTCCAGACGTGGGAATCTGTCAGGGATGTTAGCGCACTATGAGGACGTCTACATGCCATGTGAGCATCCTAGACGAAAATGCCTCTATCGACGCTCAAAATAGGTGACAAGTAAAATGCAAGGAGTGGGCTTAAGTTGAATTAAACCTTTGCTTTTGATTTTCTAAAGTGTTAAGGGTCAAAAGGTAATTTTTGTTAGGGGTGAAAATTCATGTTGATACAGACATATCTCAAGAATTTTTTCCAAAGCATGATCAACATCTTTCACCAAAGTCTATCAATGGTCCTTTCCAAGACATTAACATCCTTTGACCCCATGGTTGCAAATAATTAAGCAATCCTCAAATCAATAGTTGATTTGAATCCATTCAAAGATCAAGAGGATATTGAGCCACTTCCCATACCTAATGATGATATCCAAGAACCCTTTGTAAGAAATCCATCCTTTGAAATTGACCCATGTCAAGAACTTGATCCAAAGCATGTCGAAAGCAATTCCAAAATCATTCAAGATCAAGAATTCGTATCTCCAAGATACTACAATGATATAATGGCCACTCTCCTATCTATACAAGAGGTCACAAAAGATGATTATACCCATTTAGCACATACTCCTCCATCTACCCATGAGATGCTTTCTTTGGATGGAAATGTAGATGATATTCATTCAAAACAAGATTCTCATACTTTTGACATCATTACCAAGGAACAAGAGTCTCCTACTCTTAACATTTGTACACATGATCAAGATATAGAAAAATATAGAGACATGGGTCATGAAGAAGCCTTCTACATCAGTTGTGAATCAAAAACATCGTGTGCATACATATCATAAATAGATCATGAAGAAGGCTTCTACAGAAGTTGTGAATCATAAAAATCATGTCAAGGCATATCAAGAATGAATCATGAAGGAGACTTTTATGTGCACAATGAATCATCGACACCTCTTAAAGAAGCATTAAAATTTGATATTTCACAAGATCAAGCCAAAGATATCAATCAAAAAGTTATCCCACATATGTAGGATCCTATCACTTATAAACTTGGATCACTTACCTTTTTTAGGGAAATATTTCTTATCAATGAAGAAGCTATCACCTTTGAAGATCCATAATAGAGCAGAGAAGGATTAGCACCTTGTTTCCAAGGTAAATCATATCCTATTGCAAATAAAAAAAATTCAACAAATGAATTATCAAGGTAGAGGATTGGGCCTACATGAACAAGGTATCCTAAAACCAGTACAGATTATTGGCAATCCTAAGCATCAAGGTCTTGGTTATTCAACAATTAAGGCATCTAAATATATTAGTGATACCTCTATAATACTGGGGGAAATTTTATCTAGTGCAAGAATCAACATAGGCAGCACGAAGAATCCTTATGATGAAACCGATGCCAATACTACAACCAGCCACGTCATGAATCTTCATCCACCCATCACCCCATCCACAGATTGGGACCAACATCAAAAGAAATCTTTAAATCAAAGCATGAAGAAAATCATCAAAGAAAAAGAAGTAGTGAAGCATGAAGGACAAATCAAATACTAGTGGATACCAAAGAATACAAAGAAAGATTATCCCTATCAAACTCCATTAGTCAAAGAAACTATGGGGAAAAATAAAAAAGGAAAAATTATCCATCAAAGATGTCCACAAAGGAAAGAGCAGGCTTCTCAAGTGATGTACAAAGTATATCAAGCAGTTGGTCCTAATTCCATTTACACTTCTGTATCCACTCATTATTGCTCATCTTCCCAAGTTTGGAGAGTCAAAGGTTCCAAACTATCAACCAATCCATATCATGTTCCTAAATACACAACACCATGCATGTTATACAATTCTCACATTGACCATGTATTGGCAACGACCCTTCATCATAAAAATTTAGAAGGCAATCTATCATGATGTGTGCACAAAGACAAAGTTAACTCTGGTATCAACAAAGTAGATCAGGAATCTCAAAAGTTGCATTCAAGTGCATGTATCTTGGCAAAGCAGCTTCTTCAAGTAGGATACCAATGACACATTATGACAGAAGCATCTATATCGACACCACCAGGTGGTTCGGCATGAACTTAAAATCTTTTAGAAAAAAATCCAAAAAAATCTAAAAATCTAAAAATCTAAAAAAATCAAAAAAAGGATTGAAAAACAGTAAAGAGAAAAATTATCCTCTTGTGAAAACCACTTCAGTGGCGCTTTGGACAAGTGCCATGATGAAAACCTGGAAAATAGGTGTCATGTGTAGAATCGAGCATCTACGTGTGCCACTTCGGGTGAAAGCATCTTATCATATCCATAATAAAGTCAGCATTCCCTCCATCTTATCCATAATAAATCCATTCATCCATGAACCATTTATCCAATCCATTTTCATCCATCTACATCCATAGTCCAAATTATCTTGATATTGACAAATTTTGGTACACACTTTACACTTGCTTATGGTAGACATCTTGACATGGGTCATTTTCATTGACCCTATCCTACCCAACGTTATCTGAGCCTTGAAGCATTATCCAAATGAGCATCCTTTGTTCGAACACCTTATCTTGTCACAAGATAATCTTTGGAATCCTTTGTGTGCTTACCATATCCATCCATCCATCCACCTATCCAAGAATCCACCCATGGCCTTTCAAACATTGCTACACATTAAGGGAAGATATTTACATCTTGCTTCAAGAATAAATCTTGATCTATATCCTCCAACTTATGTGGTGATCTGAACATTGGAAAATGTGAAATCAAATGGGTCAAAGAATTTATGAGCCAAAGTCCAAATCACTAGCCCATGGCATATTTTAATGAGAAGATATTCCTTATCAAGCTTTATCTTTCATCGAACATCAATCCAAACAATCAATATCAGTTGCATCTAACTTACACTTCAGTGTCACATCAAATCATCAAAACAATTTTGTTCCAAATCAAGCTTCAAAATCCTGATCAATCAAATCCAACCAATCCATCATTATCTCAGGACATCCTTCTCAATCCTCGTGTTGCTTAACACTATCCTTGCATTGTTGTCTATCCTCAATGATGTTATCATCACAAATCCATCAATCTGATCAATCAAACCTAGCTTGGTTTTCAACAAAATCCCAAAACAAAGCATTGATATCATCACATATCCATATCCAAATCGTCAAAATCATGAGAAAATCCAAAAAATTCAAAACATAACAAAATCCCAAAATAGGTCAAAAAGTCAAAAAGTCAAAAACATGATATCCAAACTAAGTTGTCTCTGAGCTTAAATGTAGGCAAGGCTAATCTTTGATCAACCCCCGAGACACAAAATCCATAAAAATTCATAAAATCTCATAAAACACAAAAACATTGGAAAATTTGAAAATCAAAACATTTATAAAACATCTCGAAAAAAACCCAAAAACAACCTCAAAACATTTCAATATACCAAAAAAAATCAAATATTTGAAAAAATCCATCCGTCCCATTTCACTTTCACCTGCAATAATCTCATCCATAATAAATCAATCGTCACCTTCATCCTTTGGCAAAACAAACAGAAACAACCACAACAATCAGCAAAAGCAAACTTCAAACGCAAAATCAAAATCGAAACAACAAACTTTTAAATGCAAAATCAAACTCTTGATCATTCACAAACATGTCAATCGACCTTATATCAATAGCCTTTCAAACAAACTATCAACTTTCCACCATCCACTAACATGTCCTAAGATGCATTCTTCCTACAATGGGCATTATCTTTGGCAAATCACCTTGGATACTTATCCTAAACAAAACACATCCCCTTGGCTAGAGGTATGAAGAACATTGGCTTGTTTGTTTACTTGATCTTTTCTTTGATTTATCTTATTGTAATGACGATTAAATTCCTGCAAGATAGAATCAATTGATTAGTTGTACCTGCAAGTTAATAACATCATACAATAGAATGCAAAAGAGAAAAATTGAAAATGCAAGAAAACCGGAAAGATCTCACCCATTTGATACTCCATGGCTGACTTTCATTGCACCTCCTCAAGCTTGTTGTTGATTAATGGATGCCCTCATATTGTGTGAGCAACTCTATGTGCCTAGCCTTAGCAAAAGCCTTTGAAGGATTTATAAAATGACTCTATATGCAAACTAGTATTTTACTCCTATTATGCAAATAGTTAAATAAACCTAAGATATAAGAATGCCTATAATAAAAATAGATTAAGCAAATGATCGATCCGAAAATGAGATCAAGATTGTCATTTTATAGAAAATGCAATCTTGAACGGGTGGACAAGATGAGAGATTTGAGGAATGCCCTAGAATCAAAGGTCAAGATTCAATAAGGCAACTCTCAATTAGGGTTAGGGAAAAATACCCATATGTGTGAATAAGATTTAATTACATGAATTAAATCAAGACTGAACATGACAGTTGAGATGAAATTAGTAAAAATTAGAAGACAAGAGGATGAGATTTTAGAAAATCAGTAATTTTAGAAATTACCTGATTTGTAGAAGAATAATTCCATTTTGAATTAAATTAATTCAAAATATGGATTTTGTGAGATAAGAAGCAATTGATTTTTGAAATTAATTACTAAATGAAGAATCAGTTAAGTATGTGAGATATTTTTAAATGATTTATTTTATTTAAAAATATATGTGTCACATGCCACAATTAAATAATTAAAATAATTATTTAATCTAGAAGAAGTAGTTAATTAATTAAATAAATTAATTGAATTTGTTTAATTAAGAAGATTTAGGAATTAGTGACACATTAAATAAATATATTTTAAATATATTCACTTAATAATCAGGAGGACATTAATGATAAGGATTAATTAAATAAATAGGATTTTATTTAATTGCAAGAAGACTTTGATAATTAGTGACATTATTAAATAAATAAATAAGATTAATCTATTTAATAATTATGAAGAATGAGAGATTATGAATTAATTAAATAATTATGAATTATTTAATTAATAGTTGAATGTGGGTCAGAGACATAATTAAATGTTATAATCATGTTATGACGAAAGGTGGTAAAATAGTGGTCGCAAGCCTAATTCATTTTTAGGTGTCTACATTTCCCCTCTTTGTCATAATGCAGCTTGTCACATTGTGGCAAAGAAAACAAGTCCAAAATATGCCCTAGTGAAGGTATGGAGTGCCCATGCCCCCTCGAGAAATTTTTCGAATTTCGACCCGGGGTCAGAAAAATTTGAAAGATATCCCAACTAGTCAAATTAGTGGCCAGAAAAGTGATGGTGCGATCTGATTCAGAAATGGAGGATGCTAAGCTAGCCAAAATGCAGGTCAAAGGTAGTCAAATGAGCCTCCAATAGAACCCACTAGGTCAAAACCCTAATTTTCAGCCTATAAATAGGTTGAAAAGGTCAATCCAAATGTCATTTGCTCATTTGTCATATAGAGAATTCAGAAACCAGAGCTCTGAGAGATGATGGTGATTCCAGCGACTACACACCGTGAATACCGCGTGTAGACATTCTGACGACCCAAGGGCGCAGAGGCACCGGTAAGTACCCTATCCAACTTGTCAAATTTGAATTTTAATGCATTTATTAGGGTTTAATGGGGGGTAAGCAAATGTGATGCGATGCTAGTGCTATCGCGAAAGCCGCAAATGCCTTCATGTTCGCCGCATTTGATTGCGTCGCGACGCAAGTGTGATGGGTAGGCTAGGTTTTTTTGTGTGATTGCGCAATCGACAAGGGAAACAATGCAATAGAAGCTTTTGCAACACAATTGTCAAGTTCAAAGACACATTTACGAAAACACAACGCAATTGTGAGTCTATACGATGCATTCCTTGTTAGATTGTGCATTTGCTATCTATAATGATGCATTCGTTGTTAGATTGCGCATTTGCTGGTCAGAACGATGCATTTGACATATTACAACGTGTTTTCCATGCACAGAGGTGCAATTGACTAGTTGTGACACATTTGTGGTCAACGCGATGCAATTGTGGTTGACCATAGTTGACTTTTGCTGACCTTGTGCCGAGATTAGCTTTATGTACCCTTGACTTGCCAGTATTAGTAAACTTTCCATAATGTTGCTCAATATGTGCTAATCCTTGGCCTTTCCTTGTGCAGAGTCAGCTTGTGCCCCTTTATACTCAAGAGTTTCGCCCGGCTACATATGCCTTCAGAGATCGCTTGAGCGATAGATAGAGGCACCGACTGATGGTGCTAGGGTTATATCACGTCACCTATATGCCCATTATTCAGGCAAATTGGGGTTTGTCGACTGCTCTTTGTGAGAGGTGGCATTCAGAGACCTGTTCATTTCACCTGCCTACTAGAGAGGCGACAGTGACCTTGGAGGATGTCTATCGCATTCTCCGCATTCTGATTAGCGGAGAGAGAGTCACCTATGATCTGCACCGAGGGTGACAGGTCCTGTCTGAGATGTACGAGGGTGTTGATGATGCTCATTTGGGCTTGGACGGTTACGAGATCAATTGGGACGTTGTAGCTGATCAGTTTCCTAAGTTCGATGCCATGCTTATGACCTTGATCGCCGGGTTGCTGATCCCAGACTGTCGTGGTCACGGATTTCCCAATGGATGGGGGGATGTTCTTGTTTGGATGCAAGGACAGAGGACTATTTTTGCTTGGGGGCCCTACTTGTTGGCCATGCTCTATCACCAGTTACATGAGGTTGTCTATCACCAAGGGCACAGTATTAGTTGCGGCACTACTCTCCTGATGATCTGGGTATGGGAGCGCATTCTTGTGTTTCAACCACTAGTGCATATTTAGTAGCTAGGTGATGGGATGCCTTACGTTTACTTATATGCGGGATCAGTGAGTCAAACTAGCATGGGAGACACCGGGTACTGGCGTCATTGGATTGATACGATGATCAGTTTTGTTTGGAGACCCTACAGAGATTGTGCATAGTGGTCGGATGAGGATGGCCACTTATCGTTTTGCAGAAAGTTTAGGTACTTGATTGGCCGCATGGTATGGACTCAGGGGATTATCAAGATGTACCTGCCCCAATGGGTACTACGACAATTTGGGGAGCAACAGGTTGTGCCAGTAGGCACGGCAGCATATGCTTGGTCTTCTAGGGAGACCATGTGGGGTCCACCCATATCAGTGATAGTGGTAGAGCAGTAGGTAGATAGCTTGGTGGCAGTTCGGTGGGCATGGAGAGGGGGTCCAGCAAATCCAGGGACGTCTGCCGAGTTTGACACTTGGTGGCAGGTTCATAGGCCCATCCCCTTGATAGATCTTGGTGGTCCACCGCCGATAGATCGGAGGTCAGTCATTCCACAGATTCCGAGGAGAGCCTAGGGTGGTAGAGATGGAGGGAGGGATGGAAAAGGTGTCGGGGGTAGAGATGGAGGCAGGGGAGATGGAGGAGGTGGGGGAGTTGGAGGAGGTGGAGGAGATGACGGAGGTGGAGGGAATGGAGGTGGTGGGTGAGATGGCAGGGGTGCCAGGAGGAGGAGAGATGACCGAGGGCGGAGGCAGCCCAGGAGAGTTAGGCAAAGAGTGGGTGGTGTACCGTTGTCACCCATTCGAGAGGAGGGGGAGGAGAGAGAGTCAGAGGTGAGGGTTGAGGAGGTCAAAGGAGGCAAGGAGGAGGTGGAGGTGGTGGAAGTGAGGGCCAAGGAGGAGGTGAGAGCAGAGGAGGATACACTTGTTGGGGGACACCCTCTTGACATAGATGTGGAGGAGGTCCGAGTCGAGGAGGAGAGAGATGAGGAGGAGGAGGAGGCAAATCAATGACTGCAGGAGTGCATGATCTTCGAGAATGATGAGGGTGACATATCACCCATTTTGTCTGTTGATGCTACTATTGATCAACGGATCGTGAGCCTACAGAGCAGACTTGACACAGCCTTGTCTCAGAACAAGGCCTTAGCCGTAGAGTTAGAGGTCACCTGGGTGGAGAGAGACCAGGCAGTTCTCCAACGGCAGGAGTCAGAGTGGTGGGTGATAGATTTTGCCGAGCTATGCTCAGGACCGATAGGAGATATGGCCAGAGAGCTGGCCAGGATGGCAAAGAGCCAGGGGCGATACAGGGTTTTATATGAGCAGGTCATTCCACCAGATTGACGAGACCCAGGTTTGTCTCAATCCCACAGTATGACATGCAGTGGCAATCGGACACATAGTAGCAGTTACACCAATGGTGGAGGGCCCACTACATCGGGGTAGTCATCAGGCAACAGATCTCATAGCTCGCATAGGCACTCATCAGGTCATAGTCACAAATCAGAGCATGGACATAGGTCAGTGTCCTCAGGGCAGCAGACAGGGTAGAGTCAGCCTCATGTCACCGAGGCTTCGGGTTCTCAGAGTCAGACTAATGATACTACTCCTATTTGGTTCACTGTTCACTTGATGACTCAGCCACAACCACCTCATAGTTCACCTCCATGGAACGGAGGAGGGCCATCCTAGGTCTTGTTTATAGACATTTGCATATTTGATATCATATGACTCTATTTTTGGGATATCATATGACTTTATCCTATGACATAACATTTTTTGAGATTATATATATATACGATGCAGTTTTAATGTGGCATATATGATGTTATGCGTTATGGTATTCTATGCTTTTATGAGATGCTTATGTGATGCTTTTATGATGCTATGAGATGTATGGATATTATGCTTATGTTTATGAATGCAATTATGGATGTAGTTATGTATGCATTAATGTGATGATGATGAAGCTGTGATTCTTAAATGTTGATGCAAATGTTCATTTATGATGCTTATATGTTGATGCAAATGATGGTGTTATGAATGGATGCAAATGATAGCGTTTATGCAATGTGAATTATGGTATTTGATTTATGCAGATGTGAATATGAAATGATCATGCCAGGATGTATGCAACTTTTTTTTTTGTATGTCACAGGATATCATCAGAGAATCAGAGAAAAGGAAGGTGAAGATGGATGTTAGTGCGGAGAAAGATATGCATGTTAGTGCGGAAATTAAAAATCCTTCAAAGCTTTGCTATAGTGCTATCCTAGTTATTGCTCTTTAATCATCATTGGGCGAAAATATCATGATGGTCGAAAAACACTATGATATGACATAGATCAATAGTGTACAAGGTCGAACCATCACGTAGATCAACAGTCGCAGACAAAGGATGATCATGACTCATGCAAGGAACACAATTGCCCCTAGTCACTTTATCATGACCAACCACCAGAAAAACCAAACCAAATCATGAGACGTCACTACTTCTCTAAATCCTGATGATAGGACATCCTTGAGAAACTAGCCACATGGTAGTAAAAACAGACACTAAAATCATCATACTATGTCGTTGCTTCTCTAAATCCTGAAGTCGGGACATTGTGGAGAAACTAATAGTAGAGTGATAAGAAAACAAGGATAGTCATCATGATATGTCGTGGTTCCTAAGACATAAGGGACTAATATCATGATAATCATCAAAAGATAGAAAAAAAAATTTTGCCAAGTGTTTTCCAAGTGTTTTAATGTCAGGTTTTTGTTAAATGTCGAGTGATATCAAATTCAGGAAGGACACGTCCTGAATGACGTTGATATCTAGGAGATCGATTCTCGAAGTTGGGAAAATCCATCAAAATGCTAGATGATAATGACGATGGTTAGGAAGGACACATCCAAAAGCATAAAGAAGTTCACGAGAGTTGCTCTTCAGAAGGACACATCTGAAGAAGAACCCAAAGTTTTCGCCATGATAAAATTTGTCTTGATAGGATTTTGACTACATGTCATTGCTGACACGCTGAATTGACTGAAAGTGTTTGATGAAACAGATTGCCGATAGATTGATAATTCAATATTGACATAAGATTCACTTGATTTGAAGATAGCTTCACGTGTGTGAAAATGTTGTGCCATGAACCCTAATGGACTGACCTAGTGCGGCCTCGGGGGTCCATCGATTGATGGCCTTACCTACGTCGTGCACTCAGAGACCTCGTAGTTCAACACGACCAATGACATTGTCCGAAGAACAAAAGCTTGAATCATGATTTATTTTGCGACAAACCTAGGAGGACTGACCTAATGTCTCGGGGATTCAAAGATGAATCTTGCCTACGTAGCAAATGCGCAGAGACAACGTAGTTCGAACCAGGACAAAGATTTATTGACATGATCGATTGAATTTATCGGATTGATTTTGAATTTATTTTGGGGATTTTGACATTGATTTGGATTCTTTTGTATTTTCTCAGGATGCTTTTCAAATTTTTAGGTCTTTTTTCAGGAATTTTTTAAAAAAAATCAGGACTTTTTCAGATTTTTAGGATTTTTTCAAGACTTTTCAAGAATGCAGGATCATGTGTGGTACCCACTGTAGTTGCATGATAAAGGTCTTTCCCCCAGATAGAGCGAGGATCATCTGAATCCAAAGGTATGGAGATAGGTGGACGCAAGGCAAAGGCCAGGATATGCAAGGGATGATGTCAACTAAATGCTAACCATGGTCAGAATTGACAGGACTTAGGACAGATGTCATGAATGTGTCAAGTCTTTGTGATTATGAAAAATGGATAAAGGTCATTTTGAGTGACAGTAGATGGCGAAGCAACGATCGACTATGCATGGCGCCTGTTTGCCAGGTTTTCACCATGGTACTTATCCAAAGCACCTGTTTGCCAGGTTTTCACTATTGGATGAATTCATTTCTTTTTACTATTTTTGCCATTTTATTTTTTTTTGGTGTCACCAAGACGCCTATTTGCCAAGTTTTCATCAAGGGACAATTTTTTCTGTATTTTTCAATTTTTTTGTATTTTGTAGGTTTTTAGCCCAGCTCTCTGATGCTATGTGTAGAACTTTCTCAGATGTAAACCATTGATAGGTTATGTCGGCTATTCTCCATCAAGTGTGGCCAACTGATAAGCTCTGGAACCAAATGTGGCAATAATGATATAAGGACCAAGCCAATTAGCCTCAAACTTCCCAGGCTTTTCACGGTCCACCTGATTTCTAGGGTTCTGCATGAGAACCAAGTCACCAATTTCAAACTTTCTTACCATTACTCTTTTGTTGTAACTTCGGCAGAGACGATTTTGATATGCCTATAAATGATTTAAGGAATTTTTTCATCTTTCTTGTAACATTTCTAGCTCATGTAGGCGAGTATGTTTGTACTCTTCATCATCAATCATTCCTTTCAAAGAAACTCGGAGAGAAGGAATTTTGACCTCGATGGGTAATATGACCTCAGATCCGTAGACCAGGGAAAATGGAGTGGCTCTAGTGGGGGTACGAATGCTGGTACGATAGGCCCATAAAGCAGGATTGAGTTGTAGGTGCCAATCTCGGCCAGCGTCGTTGACGGTCTTCTTCAGAATGCAAAGGATTGTTTTATTTGACGCCTCAGCTTGGTCGTTACCTTGTGGGTAGTATGGGGTGGAAAAATGTTGTTGGATGTGGAATCGCTCATAGAGTTCATGAGAGTCTAGATTTTTTAATGGACTACCATTATCTGTGATGATAGATTATGGAACACCATACCGGAAAATGATGTAATTCAGAATAAACTTGGATATTTGCTTACCGGTGATGTAAGTGAGAGGGACGGCTTCAATCCACTTAGTAAAATACTCAGTGGCAGTGATTATGAATTTATGGCCATTATAAGAGGATGGATGGATCTTACCCACGAGGTCGAGTCCCCATTGTGCAAAAGGCCATGGAGAAGTAATCGGTCTCAATTCCTGTACAAGTGCATGAATGAGGTCACTATGCACTTGGCATTTTCGACATGTTCTGACAAATTGAAGAGCATCTTTTTCCAATGTCGGCCAGTAGTATCCCAGTCTGGTGACTTTCCTAGCTAAGGTTGGACCAATTGAATGAGATCTGCATATACCCTCATATACTTCTCGTAAAGTTGTTTGGGCTTCATCGGTGTCGAGACAATGAAGAAGGGTGTTGTCAAAGCCACAGCGGTATAAGGTGTCACTGACGATGGTATGTCTAGCCACTTTTCGGATAAAGGATTTTCGTTGGTTGTTGGAGAGGTTGGGTGGGAGGGTTTGGGATTTAAGATAGTCATATATGTCCTGATACCAAGGCGAAATGGGACCAACAATTTCGCACACCATTTCTGACTCTGGAATATCATATGCAGGCATCAGCAGCTGTTCCACTAAGAATTCAAATTGTGACACATTCTTAGGGATGTCCAGGAGAGATCCAATGGTAGCCATTGCATCGGCTGCTTTATTCTGTATTCTTGGGATTTGTTCAAATGCAATCATTTTGAAATACATCAGAAAACTATCCACCATTCGTTTGTAGGGAAGCAACTTCTCATCTTTTGTGTCATAGTCATCATTCACTTGATTGATGACTAATTGAGAATCCCCGAATACGAGCAATGTCTGAATTTTCCATTTGATTGCTATTTTGAGACCTATGACCAATGCCTCGTATTCTGCAATATTATTTGTACAAGGGAAGGCAATCTGAAATGATTTAGGAATTGAATCCCCTTGTGGTGTGATAAATAATATGCCAGCTCTTGAGCCATGACCAGTGTGGGACCCATCAAAGTATAGTTTCCATGGTAGAGCTGGTTCTACGTGAAAAATAGACTCATCCGAAAAGTCAGTTATCAGTGGATGAGTAGCTTGGATTGGTGCATCTTCCAGTTGATCTGCTATTACTTGACCTTTTATTGCCTTGCGCTCCACATATTGTATGTCATACTCGCTTAATATCATGACCCATTTCGCCAAACGACCTATCAATGTTGCTCGACTCAGTAGATATTTTAATGGGTCAATCTTTGCTACCAAATGTGTTTGATGGCTCAGCATATAATGTCTTAATTTTTGTGCCGCGAAGACAACTGCAAGGCATGCCCTTTCAATCGTTGTGTAGTTGAGCTCATATCCAATTAGTGTGCGGTTGATGTAGTATATGGCTCTTTCTTTTTCTTCATGGTCATTCTGTGCCAATAATTCCCCCAATGCATTTGTCATTGCAGAGACATACAAGATTAATGGTTTTCCCTCAATAGGCGACATCAATACTGGTGGTGTCAATAGATATTCCTTTATTTGTTCAAAGGCTATGTGGAATTTATCTGTCCATACAAAAGGAATGCTTTTGCGTAATAGATATTGGAATGGTTGACACTTATCTGCCAAATGTGCTACAGGGAGAAAGTCCAATCCTCCATCCTAGGGTGCCTCAGAGAGGTTTTCACCTTCGGATACATCCTTTGTTTTTACTATTTTACTGTCAGAAGGTGCCTTACAGTTTTCACCTAAAGACATTTCTTTTTCTTTTTTATTCTTTCTATTTTTGCGACTGGAGGATTGCACAGTCTCCTCGAAGTAAGCTGCACAATCTAGATCTATGGAGACCATATTTTGTGATCTCCCCATGGAATACCTTCTCTTAGCCCCATGAATTTTGCAATTGCCTCGTCATTCTGAAATATGTCCATCACTGGGGGATCTTGTTGGTCCCAGTCGATCAGTTGTGGGTAAACAAGGGGGATTCCATCATCAGTGTTGGTAAAGGATGGGGAAGATGCGGAAGTGTACAAATTGACGCCTCAAGTGTAAAGGAAAATTTGTAAAATTTCCACTTCTGTGTCTGATGCAATGGATGGTCCATACTTCGAGTCAGATGAATCGAATTCAAAATCATAATATGGGATAAGATTATCAACATCGTGACTAGTGGTTGGCATTTCAGAAGTATGGATAGTGGGCTTAGGTAGGTTCAGCTCATGGGTGGGCTCAGAAATGGGGTGGGATGATTCAGGTATTGCCGATGACACTTTATGTTCTTCTGGGTTCCAAGGAATGCTTACCCATTCTTTCTTTTTGGAATGTCGGTCAATAGGGTTGATGTTATATTCTTGTTGGAATCTTTCTTCAAATGACAGTTGGCCAGGTTCTAGGAATAGTTCGTCAATGTCATAGTCACTTAAGGTTTTGTCAGATCCCCATTCCCATTCATTGGAGTCCATTTCGGTAAAGGATTCTTCGCTTGTCTTGACACTTTCCATTGTCATTACGTCTTTACTTGAAAATTCATAGATACATTGATCTTCAGTTCCGAGTTGGTCGAACCCTAGCCCTATGTACTTCGGTCTTGCTTTTATGATAACAGGTTCCCTCCTTCCATTGTTGTTCTTTCCAAGGCTGCTTGTGCCATCAAAACCTAGTGCTTTGCATATATCATAGCCTTTTCTATACAAATGCACTGGTAGTGGAGGTAACTCCTCTGGGTCTTTATAGATCCAGTTAGTTATGTCATCGATGACTTCATTACCCATGTCGCCCCACAATGTGAAAACACTTTTTGGTGGAACTTTGAAAGGTGTTTTGGGCTCAACTGCAAAACATGGTCTACCATAGACTTTACGCAGCTTTGGTATTGTGGTGATACAGTAAGCCGTATTCAATTTGAACTCTTCACAACCAAGGTCCTGGATCTAAAGGTCTTTACTTGGGATGGAGGCCGATGAAGATGGTATGGTAGAAGGTGATGGAATGGATGATTTCGTGAGTGTCAATGGTTCAATATATTTTGATGAGGTGGAAGATGAGGCTTCCAAATTGATGGGCACCTGGTGCTCAACAGTGGCTCGCAGGTTGGTACAATATTGAAATGGATCAGGGTCTCCGGGGATAGTGATCTCAGTACCATCAAAAGGGAATTTGAGGCATTGGTGGTATGTGGATGGAATGGCCTTTAGAGCATGAATCCAAGGGCGACCAAATAAGATATTATAGTGCATGTCACGATCTAGGACCTGGCATGTTGTATCTATGATAACTAGTCCTACCTGGAGTGGAATTGTAATGACACCTTTAGAAGCGTGTTCTTCGTCATTGTATCCCTTGATGACGATGCTTTTGCTAGCATCTACACATGCATCAAAGAAACTAAGAGCTTTGACCAATTTTAGAGAGTAGATGTTCAATCTTGCTCCACCATCTACTAGGACTCGTCTAACCTTATGCTTGTGGACAAAGACTTCAATGTGAAGGGCATTGTTATGCGATGGTTTGGGCGAAGAGTAGTCACTGGCTAAAAAGGTGATGTGATGGGGTGAATTCAGATATCCGACCATAGTCTCAAAGTGGTTGGCATTAATGTTGGTTGGGATGGATGACTCTTGCAGTACTTTATCTAGGATGGCCTTATGCGTAGGTGAAATACGAAATAGTTCGAGAATGGATATTTGAGCAGGTGTTTTATTTAACTGCTCAATAATGTTGAACTCTGGTTTTGTATTGGGTTGTCTGGTAGATGGACCAGGTATGGTGATTTTCGGTTGATGGGCAGAAGGACTTGGGATGGTGACCTTGCCTTTACGCATGGTTACATTGCATTTTGGGGCCTGTTTAATGTTAATGGTATTAACACACTCATCTTCATTAGCAGTGCGAAGATTGTTGATAATGGTACCATCGGGATAATTGTATGTTGGACGGATGGTATTATAGGCCTGAGGATGTGGTTGGCTTGATTGTTGGTATTCTTTGTGCCAGATGAGAAAGTTTTACCATGATCTTGCAGTGGGTTTTTGTGTATGGTATGATCCGCATTAGATGTAAATGATTGACCACCCAACTCAATGGTGTGGTTTTCTATGAGGTCTTGCACCAGATTTCGCAATTGATGACAAGAGGAAGTTTTGTGCCCTTTGGCATGGTGGTAATCACAAAATGAACTGTCATCCCACCATGATGGCTTGAATTGACCAGGGTCATACGGTTTTGGCTCTTCTAGCGTTATGACGTCATTTTGAAGAATTTTCTTCAAGATAATTTCAATAGGTTCACCCAAAGGGGTGTATGTGCATTTTTGGAATTGTCGGGGTTGACGCAACTACCTTTGATTAGATTGTGCATGGTTTCTTTGGATAGCGTTGGTGGTTTGTGTTGGTGTAGTTACAGGTGCGTTTTGATTTTGTACTCCTTTGATTGTGAGTACATGACCTATTGCATTGATTGTTTTTGCATCAACTACACCGTCATTTGTGATGTGCTTGTTCTTAACCCAGTATTTGTTTTTGTCATTTGAGCTACTTGGATTGTTATTTGTGGTGGTGATGATGGTTTTGCCACCATATTTTATTTCACCTTTGGCAATCAAGGATTTTTCAAGTTGAACACCCTTTTCAACAAGGTCAACAAAGGTGGTGCAACAATGGACTTGTAGGCCATACCTTAGTGGTCCTAGGAGAGTTTGTACAAACATGGTGACTTTCTCCTTTTCAGGTATTTCTACCGAACATCTGCTTGCTAAGGTTCTCCATCTTTGAAAGAATGGAATGAAAGTCTCTCATGCATCCTCTTGGGTAAGTCTGCATAAGGAGACAATGTTGATATCCATGTCAATGTTATAGGCATAGTTTTCAACAAACTTGTTTTCCAATTCATCCCATGTTTTGATTCCCTTAGGCAAAAGTGAGAACCATTCTAGTGCATGACTTGTGAGACTTCTAGAAAAGAGTCTCATGAGATAAGTTTGCTCATATGCAATATCCATGCAACTAGTGGTGAATTCTCTTATGTGTTCAATGGGGTTTGTTTTGCCTTTGTACTTGGGAAAATGAGGTACCACACATCCATGAGGAAAGGGTAGCATATACAAGGTTGTGTTAAACGGATATGGACAAAAGTCATGTGACATGTATGACTTTTTGTTGGATTTCTGCAAGGTCTCGACTTGTGTTTGAAGAACAGCAAGTTGTTGTGTGAGTGCTTCTACCATGGGATGGTTGGTAGCATTACCCATGTTGGTGATAGGGGTAGCTTGAGTCCCCAACTGTTTGTGATGAGATGTGCTGATTTGGAATGGGTTGTCGGTGAGCAAAATAAGTGTTTTGATTATGCAGTTGTTGGAAATGAGTGTTTTGATGAGGGATGTGTTGTTGTGTATGGACTTGAGAAGCATAAGTGGGGATGTGATATCCAGCCATGTTGGACTGAATTTGAGGGCCTTTTTGGTTTTGGTTTTGTTGATGTCCAAATGGAGTGAAGGATTGAAGGCTTTCTTGATTTTGAGCTTGTTGATGCCCAAATGGAGTGAAGGATTGAGCGCCTTGATTGCCTTGCCCAAGTAATACATTTTGGCTATGAGGAATGTTGGTGTTGGTGTTAACTTGTGAGGAATTAGGTTGGGTGCCTTGAATGAAAACTCTTTGTTTATTTCTCCCAAATGTGTTGGATGAGTTGGTTGCTATGGCACTTGAGGAATCCAATAACAAGTTTGTTGATGTACTCATGGAACTAGATGAAGTTCCAAAGAGGTTTGATGTGGTTGCACCCATTGTTTGTGAAGGAATGGTGGATGTTTTTTGGATGGATTGTGATGTGGTGTTGGTTTGGGAAGATGATCCCCCAATAGATGTTGTGTTGGTTGTGGTGGTAGTATGACCAAGGGAGGTAGCATTAATCGTGTTGATGATATTTTGTGAAGAGGCTCCCATGGAAGAATTGTGTGATGGTGGAGTGGGAGAAGTTGCTCTAAGAGTGTTAAGATCAAATCCCTTTGGTAACTTAGCCCCTTGGTCAAGGAGCATAGCTAGGAATCTAGAAGAGTCATTTAAGACCATTTCTTCCACAAAAGAGGCCACTTCTGGGTTTTGGGCAACAGCTTTTATGTCTTCTTCAAAGACATCCCCATTTTGATCTCGTCGGATAAATGGTTCAAAAAGATGTGATGGAGATGATGGGATGTTCATCTCACTAAAAGGATTGAAGTTGGAATTTTCCATGTCAAAACAAGGATTGTTCATGGCATTAGGAAATGAGTCCATGCCAGTTGTGAACTCAAGAAAGTTGGTGTCTTGTTTATAAGAATCCATGAGTCTTTTTTTTTCTGTAATCTAGTTTCAACCATACAAAGTTTTGCTCAACTCGGGATGAATGATTTAAGTATGAGACTATGTTTTTGGTTTCTTTTTGGGTTTTTAAAATATGTTATGAATGCAAGTAAGACTAAAGGCTTGTGGATGCAAGTGGTGTGACACTAAATAGAGATGCCAAATGGTATGCAATAAAAGATCCTAAGGTGTACTTACTAGTGAGAGATCTAAAGAGGACAAACTTGGGCAAACAAAGTTTTTGCAATGATTCAATTTTGGAAGACCAATGGACCGTAAAAGGACTATAAATAGGACAAAGTGAAATTTCCACACTAGAATATTGAGTGGGAAATGATTCACAAAAGGATTGACAAAGTGACAAAGGTAATTGGGTCCAATGATAACCTACTATTGAATGCAAAGTTTGGACAATGAATGATAAGAGTCAACTCCTAAAATCTGCAAAAGTAAGTGTCTAAGGAGAGGGTGAAGCTATCAATGCAATCTAATGGACTAGAAAAGGAACCCTAGTGTGATCCTAAAATGGTACCTAAAATGCAATGTTTGATGAAAAGTTGAGCAATTCAGAGTCTGGTTTGAACTGTAATAGTGAAGGAAGACTGAATTTAAGACAAGTTGTAGACTTTTTGTTTTTGACAGTGAGAAATTGTTTGTAGTTTTTAGCAAATGCGTCACAGCAAATGCGGTACGACAGAGTAAATGCGGCTCATAGAAGCAAATAGGGTTCAAAAAGTGTTGATTGTGACATAGTTTGGTGAATGCGGGTTGATGTCTATCAAATGCGGCTCAATTTTTTGAATGCGGCTTAATAATGGCAAATGCGGCTCTATATAGTTCAAATGTGGTTTAACAGAGCGAATGTAGCTCAGGATGACTCAATTGCGGCCCAGCAGAGTGAATGCAGCTTGATAGCTAGCGATTGCAGTGCATCATAGCGATTGCATCGCAATGGACAATTTTTCAAAAAATCGAACACTGTTTTGCAATTTTTATAAGTTTTTTGGTCCAGAGTTTGTGATTTTAAATTTGTTGAAGTCTGTTTAAAATAGTTGGCAAACACAGAAATTAAAATATTAAGTGTATGTTCAAGAAGACTCACTCTTAATAGTCAAAAGGTCATCGTAACAATCACAACCCACAGCTTAAAATCACGTCGACTCACACAGCCATGTCGCTGTGACCCCCTAGAGGGCGGCCATATTTTTGTCTTTTCTAGGTGCGTACTCAAGGTGACGATACTGGATACCGAATCCCTTGAGCAAACAGTCTGTGGTGATTATATGGTGAGTGTCTTGGGGGGAGATTCTTCCCTCCCCTTGCACCGTGATTGAGACAATGTCTGAATACTGACTCGACTGGCTTCTACACTATGGTTCTTAGTCAAGGTTTTTGTTTAGTGCGGCAAATGATAAACTCCCTCAGGAGACCTCCCAACCTTTAGAACAAAGGTTTTTCGGATGGTTATCTTGCACACTGTCATCGAATTTGTGACTTTCCCCGAATTCGCTTTTGATTATAGTGGGTTGGAAAACCTGGCTTTGGTTGTTCCCACTTAGGTCGTTCCCATAGGGTGAGTACTTTTTCCCACTACGGTAGGCCTTCTAAAGGTTGTAATAAAGCAGTAAATGCATAAAGAAAATGGGTAAGTCTAGTTTTTTGATCACCCAATAAAGGGGAGAGCATATACCTATTACCCAACAAACACAGCAAAAAGATGTTCAATTTTAAGCCCAAATGAAGATTATCTAAACGAAGTGAAGATATTGCTTCACAACATGCATGGGATTCATTTTTAACCAACAATTAAGATGTGGTGACTATCCTAGAGTTGGTAAATTCCAAATTAAAATTGCCTATCCTAGGATTGATAGATTTCCAATTAGATGTCTATCCTAGGGTTAGTTCTTTTTAATCCAGAAAATTAAAAAAATAAAAAATTAACCAATTACTGGTCACGGATGTGTCGGATCTAGATTACAATTTTTATTTTTTTTCTTTAAAATGAACTTTACCAGTCATTTGCGGCGCGGTATGGCAAATGCAGCTCGGCAGATGTGTCGCGTCAGATGCGGCTCGACGGTTGCGGCTCGAAATCTACAGTTCTGGTTATGCACGTCAAATGCATTGTAAAATGTTGGTTGTGGCTCTTCGGATGGCGAATGTGATGCAGCAGATCAGTTGCGTTGCACGTGAAGGCGAATGCAGCGCAGCAGAGCAGTTGCGTCGCTCGAGAAGGCAAATGCGGCACTCTGTACCTGTTCCTGCAAAAAATAAAAACCGAGGCCATACGAAACCTGCAAAATTGTGTTAGAATGTCGGGTTCACCAATTTAATGACGATTAAATTCCTGCAAGATAGAATCAATTGATTAGTTGTACCTGTAAGTTAATAACATCATACAATAGAATGCAAAGGAGAAAAATTGAAAAATAGAAGAAAATTGGAAAGATCTCACCCATTTGATACTCCATGGCTGACTTCCATTGCACCTCCTCAAGCTTGTTGTTGATGAATGGATGTCCTCAAATTGTGTGAGCAACTCTATGTGCCTAGCCTTAGCAAAAGCCTTTGAAGGATTTATAAAATGACTCTATATGCAAACTAGAATTTTACTCCTATTATGCAAATAGTTAAATAAAACTAAGATATAAGAATACCTATAATAAAAATAGATTAAGCAAATGATTGATCTGAAAATGAGATCAAGATTGTCATTTTATAGAAAATGCAATCTTGAACGGATGAACGAGATGAGAGATTTGAGGAATGCCCTAGAATCAAAGGTCAAGATTCAATAAGGCAACTCTCAATTAGGGTTAGGGAAAAATACCCATATGTGTGAATAAGATTTAATTACATGAATTAAATCAAGACTGAACGTGACAGTTGAGATGAAATTAGTAAAAATTAGAAGACAAGAGGATGAGATTTTAGAAAATCAATAATTTTAGAAATTACCTGATTTGTAAAAGAATAATTCCATTTTGAATTAAATTAATTCAAAATATGGATTTTGTGAGATAAGAAGTAATTGATTTTTGAAATTAACTACTAAATGAAGAATCAGTTAAGTATGTGAGATATTTTTAAATGATTTGTTTTATTTAAAAATATATAAGTGTCACATGCCACAATTAAATAATTAAAATAATTATTTAATTTAGAAGAAGTAGTTAATTAATTAAATAAATTAATTGAATTTGTTTAATTAAGAAGATTTAGGAATTAGTGACACATTAAATAAATATATTTTAAATATATTCACTTAATAATCAGGAGGACATTAATGATAAGGATTAATTAAATAAATAGGATTTTATTTAATTGCAAGAAGACTTTGATAATTAGTGACATTATTAAATAAATAAATAAGATTTATCTATTTAATAATTATGAAGAATGAGAGATTATGAATTATTTAATTAATAGTGGAATGTGGGTCAGAGACATAATTAAATGTTATAATCATGTTATGACGAAAGGTGGTAAAATAGTGGTCGCAGGCCTAAGTCATTTTGAGGTGTCTACACTTATTGCGCTCATTTCGATGACCTCTCAATGATGTCTAATCAAAATGATTTAGAAAGAAAGGAATGGGGCATTGATCATTATCTTTCATTTGTTGTGCTTGTTGGACGTTCTTGCAGTAATATAATCAAGTGGTGAATACTTGCTTTGTTAGGTATGTATGGAGGGTGTTTTGAATAGCTTGTTGACTATTACATTGGAAGGTTATGCCTTTCCGTGTTTTGGTCTGAGATGTTTGAAAAATCTAAAGTACACCCTAGTGAGGTTTTCGTATGTCAGGTGTGAACAAGAATACTCATATTTGTTTGTCGAGACAAAGTCCATCGCACTAGATACCCCGCCATCCTGGTTATCTATACCTTGATGCATCATATCTATGTGTTTTATCAAACATAAGGCAAGTAATCCCTTTTAAAATCCCAATTCCTGATAAGCAATACATCATCATCATTCATCATCATCTCTAATAAAGTCTCAGCAAATCATGGAATTGTTGGATCCTCTTTTCATCATCTCATTTCTTCTTTCTTCTCTCTGTGCTAACATGGTATCATGATGGTCGACCAAAACATCACCAATGCATACATCTTGAACCTCTTTGTCACGAGATCGACCCTCAAATTAAACGTTTCGCCCAATCTCTCAAGGGGGCAGTGTACCAGTGTACTTTTTGCTAGGGCATCCGAAAAAATAAAATAAAAATTGACTTTTGATCACTTTTGATCTCGCCGGTGTAATTCTTTGAATCAACGCAGCAGGTACAATACTTCAAAGAGGGGCAAAATGTAGACACCAAAAATATCCTGATTGATATCATACACTCGATCTTGGTTCACTAAAATCATTTCTTCCTGAATCACTTCTTTACTAACCAATTAATTGAATAATCCTTATTTAATTATTTCATCAATTTTCCTCTTTTAATTAAATAAATCAACTTTATTTGATTAAATCATCATCTTCTTTTAATTAAATAAATCATTTTATTTAATAAATCCTAATATTCCTCTTTGATTAAATAAATCAATTTTATTTAATCAATCCTAACGCTCCTCTTTTAATTAAATAAATCAACTTTATTTAATTAAATCCTACTGTCTTCTTTTAATTAAATAAATCAACTTTATTTAATTGAATGCTAATGTCATCTCTTTTAATTGAATAAATCATTTTATTTAATTAAATTACTAATATCTCAAATATCCTCTCATTTGATTTAAATAAACTAAAATATCTAAATTAAATGTCAAATCAACTAACTTCATCTAAGTTAATTAATCCTAATTAACTCCCAACTCTAATCCATCAAATCCTCTAGATTTTGCAACTTGCATATGTAAATCAATTTAATTGATTTATAAATTCTTCTATTTTCATTCAAAAGGGCATCTCATTGGAATATTCCTCCAATTTGAAATCTCCCTCCCAAAAGGACTTGTCCTCCAACATGGCATTAAAACCTCTTACAAGTCTTTTTTCTTGAGCCAAGTGGCATTAACTCCTCTTCCACATCTTCTTCCACAAGCAATCTTTCAAATTTCAAATCTCCACCTAATGGCATTTATTTGCACATTGACCAAAATGTGCACAACCTCCCTTCAATAGCATGTTGACAAGTGGCACATTGTTGGTTCAAATCTTAATCCAACATTCATTCTATTCTTCATTCTTCCAACCTTCTTCATTATAAATAGAGGCCTTCTCTATTGTATTTGGACTGACAATCTTAGGCATTTTGATCCACAACTTCATGCAACATTACTATCTTCAAGTTTTGAGCCATCTCCATCCATCTTTATCCATTTTCATCCATTTTTCATATTGTCATAGCTAGGTTATGGAGAAATTTCACCAAGGAGCATCAAATCTTCACCATTGATCATCAAGCTTGCAAGGAATTGGGAAAGGGCCATTTTCCACATCAAAATGACACCAATTCCCCTGTGGGATTGAGAGTTTGATCATTTAAATAGGATTTAATAGATTTTTTTATTATGTTCTTCATATTATTTCTTGTTTTCATGTTTCAAATGGATTTCATGGGGAATGTTGTTTCTAACTTGCATATTGGACTAATTATGTGTTTGTTCTTTGTGTTTGTGCAGGTCTAGGATCACCATTCACACTATCTTATCAACTCTAAAATATCCTACTAATCCTCCACTATTCTTCTACTTAATCAGATTATCCCTCATTGAACTCTTTGGAATACATAATTGATTTCCTTTGAATAACATGACTTTTTAAATGAAATAATCCAACCATTGGCTCTAGTCTGTCACCATTGGTTCCTTACATTCTCTCCAAGATTCAACAAAATATGGATCATCCTCATACATATGTTTCAATTATTCAAAACCCAATACTTCTACGCTCATCTCCATCAACAAATTCATTCTACTTAATGTATCTGCAACTTTGTTTGACTTGTCACTCCTATGCTTCAAAAAATATATAAGTTTTCAAGAATTATACCCATCTCATATGTCTCTGATTCAACTTTCCTTGACTGTTCAAATACTGCAAGGCTTGATGATCAGTATACAACACAAACTCCTTAGGAAACAAGTAATGTCTCCACTTCTTCAAGGCTTGAATTGTGGCATATAATTCATAATCATAAATTAAATATCTTCTTCTAGCATCATTCAACTTCTCACTAAAATAATCTATTGGTCCCCCTTCTTGAATCAACACTGCTCCTATTACATTCCAACTTGCATCAAAATCAACTTGAAATACTTTGTCAAAATATGGTAATGCTAACATTGGTTTCTCTGTCACCTTTTGCTTCAACAATTTAAAACTTCTTTGTGCTCCAAATGTCCACTTAAAGTATTTCCTATCTCCTCTCATTGATCCTATCATGGGTGCACAAATGTTGCTAAATATTCTAATAAAATTATGATAGAAACTAGCCAATCCATGATATGATCTTACCTCCTCAATGTTTCTGGTATAGGCCACTCAACAATTGCTAACCTTCTCAAGGTCCATCTTCCATCCTTCAGTAGAAATGAAAAAACCCAGATATACCAATTTTGTCTTCATAAAGCTACAATTCTTGATATTAATTAGAAACTTTTCTTCTCTCAATCTCTACAATACTTTTTTGATGTGCCACAAATGTTCTTCTCTAGTCTTACTAAAAATTGGAATATCATCCAAATAGATAATAACAAACTTACCCAAGAATTTCTTCAGTGCCTCATTCACCAATCTCAAGAAAGTGCTAGGTGCATTGGTCAATCCAAAAGGCATAACTAACCACTCATACAATCCTTCATTAGTCTTAAAGGTAGTCTTAAAGGTAGTCTTCTATTTATCTCCTTCTCTAATTCTAATTTGATGGTATCCACTCTTTAGGTCAATCTTTGTGAAATACTTTTCTCCACTCAAACAGTCCATAATGTCATCCATTCTTGGCAATGGGAATATATACTTGACTATGATCTTATTGATTTCTCCAAAATCTATACTCATTCTCCATTCTCCATCTTTTCTTTGGTGCAAGTACAACACATACTGCACATGGGCTTAAGCTTTCTATGATCAAACCTTTCTTCAACAACACTTGTATTTGTCGATTCAAATCTGCATTCTCTACTGGTGTCATCCTATGTGATGCCTTGCTTGGTAAACTTTCTCTAGTTATTAGATATATGTGATGGATGATGTTCTAGACTGGTGGAAGTCCATGTAGTACATTCTCTGATATGATGTCTCCATACTTTGTCAATAGTTCTGCTACTTCTATCTACAGTGGATCTTCATCCTTCGCTACCTCTGCACTACCACCCTTCTTTGGAATCAATGTAAAACACATGTTCTCATGCCTCAATCCATCCAAAAAGTTCCTTCCATCTACCAAACATAATTTGGAAGTGCTACAAACTTCACTTTTGTCCTCTTCCTCCAAAGGTATCAACTTAATTCTCTTTCCATTTGAAGTTATAGTATAGGTGTTCCTTCTTCCATCATGAGTTTATTTCTTATCATATTGCCATGTTCTTCCTAACAGTAAATGGCATGCATCCAGAGGCATAATATCACATAACACTTCATCCTTATATGACCCTATATGAAATTTCACCAAACAATGCTCATACACCAATATCTTATGCTCATCTTGAATCCATGTTATCCTATAGAGGTTTGGATGTTTCAATCTCTTCAAATTCAAATTGGTCACCATCTCTTCTGAAACTAGGTTATTAGTGCTACCACTATCAATGATAACTTTACATACCTTTCCTCTAGATTTACATATTGTTTTGAATAAACTCTTTCTCTGTGGTGGTTCCTTGGTCACTTCTTCATGCATGAAATCTATCATCTTCACTAATGACTCACATTTCTTTGGTTTTCCAGCTAAACTAGGGGGTTCAATAGGTTCTTCATCCATATAAGTTGCTCTTTTGGTATGCTTAGTTTTCTTACTAGAACTTCCTTGATGGCATTCAAATTCTTTATGCCCTTCACCTCCACACTTGAAACAAGTTCCTTTGAATGGTCTCTTCTCAGATCTTCCTTCATCTCTTCTATATCCCTCATTGTGATATGAATTATGACCTCCTCTATCATTATGATATAAATTTCTATCTTCTCTCCCTCTATGGTATGAATTACAATCCTTTTCTTCACTATGGTAGGGTTTTCCATCTCTGTTCTACTCTACATAAGGTCTTCTTTCTCTAGATTATGATCCGATCCTTTGGAATCTTCCTTTTGCACTTCTCTGCCTCTACTCAAATTTCGTGTTCATCTTCTCCTCCACTTTTAGTACAAATTGGTATGCCTCTTCAACTAATGTCATCTTCACCAAGCTCAGTTCTTCTTGAATTATTTTTTTTTAGTCCATTGATGTACCTCGCCACCTTTTATTTGCTTGCTTCACTATGTCCAATCCTAATGATCATCTTGTAGAACTCTTCAGTATATTCTTTCACAAATCACTCCTTTTGCCTTATGTTTTGCAATATTTTCACCAATTCAAGCTCATAATTAGCAGGTATAAATTGATGCTTCAGCTTTATCACCATCCTATCCCACTTTGTGATTTTATCCTTTCCTTTCCTATTTCTATCTGATTGAACTTATTTCCACCATAAAGGATAATTTCCTTTCAACTTAATTTTTACAAATATCACTCTTTCCAAATCTTTAATTTATTCATATTCAAAGTATTATTCCATATCATTGATCTAATCAATCAATTCCTCAAGGTTTAAATTTTTCTCATAATTTTGAATTTCAATTCGAGGTCGCTTACTAATTTTGGAAATAGCTTTCAACATCTTCACTTGATCAGATTCTTCTTCTTCTTCTAGGGCTTCTTCATTATGATTCACAACATGATTTAACTCATCATCGCTTTCATCCTCATGTCTAGGGTTTAGACCTCTTCTTCTATCTTCTTCTACTGTCTAATCAAGCTCAAATTATTTGCATCATCTATAACATCTCATCCATTCTTCTAGTGGCATTCAACATAGTAATCTCTCTCCTTGGATCTAGTGCAACTACCTCAATTTGGAAATCTGACAACAAGGGTTTCAACTACCTCACAATCGGTGACCGGTTGAAAACACATGCATTCTACCTCAGGTTATCAACTTTTTCACCTCAAGGAATGCCTTCAAGACTTGCAAACTTTCTGTGATACCACTTTGTGCAATCATGGATGGAGAGCCCAAAAAAGACTATCCAATCGTGTAGCTTAGAGTCAACACAATGGAAATAACACAACATATTGATAAAAAAATGAACTTTCACTGATTCAATAACTAGAACTCTTACATTCATCAAATGTGAAATAATTAGGGCTCACAAGCTTGTTGCAAGTGCATTAGAACATTACAACTGGCCAAAGGCCTTGTTTGGAAACCAGATCTATATATCCAAAAATATTTGAATACTAATCTTAAATCTAATCATGAACTATTGATGACTACTTTCCTATGAATTACAAATGATCTTAAATATGATCCTCCAACTCCAATAATGGTCTACGTCAGCCTTTAGGTCTTATAAACCCCAATGAATGATCAACCATGTAGGTCGGCCTCAAAACATGGAAGATAATCCTTCAAGAAATGAAATGTACTACAAATCTTCAAGAAAGATCCCCTTGGAACCAAAATGCTTGTATGGTGCTCCATTAAGTTTCGCATGCTCCAGAATAGGTCCACACTATGAATTTTGGACTATGTCATCCCCAAATGTTGTCTATGAATTATAGTAAAATTTTGAGAGCGATAAATTTTAGTAGACGAATGTAAATGATCTAAAATCTAGATAAGATGTAGATGACCTCATGTAGATGCTATATCCTACTCCACGGGGTGATAAATGATAATGTGGTGAAATGTAGAATGAAATGTTGAAACTACTACATACTGAAATGAAAAATATTTTTGGTTGATACAAGATTTCTTTACAACCATGGATTATCCTGCATCAGGTTTGTAGGAGGTCCTATAATGAGAGGAGGTTTAGGTTGACTTGAAGGAGGTCCAATAATGAGATTAGGTCTAATAATAAATTGTGTTTACAATTTCATCTGATTTAACTACTTGTTGATTATCTTCTATCAATGGGGATCTAATGTCAATTTAGAATTTTCATCTATGCAATCCACCTTACTATCATTGATTACATTCTATTGCACCAAAATATCCTCCCAAGTAGGATATATATTTGGATAGAGATAGTAATAAGTTTTATGATTAGGTAAAGTATCAATGATTGCATCCTCTTGCACCAAGATATCCTCACAAGTAGGGGAGATAGTGGGAAAGGGACAAACATGAGTACCAATGATTTTATCCTCTTACACCAAGATATCCTCACAAGTAGGAGATATATTGGGAGGGAAAAAATTAGTATTAATGATTGCATCCTCTTGCACTAAGATATCCTCACAAGTAGTAGAGATATTGGGAGAGGGACAAACATGAGTATCATGATTACTTGAAGAATGAAGACTAGGTAAATTGATGTTAATAAATGTATCAGTGATTTTATTCTTTTACACCATGTTGTTCTCATAGTTAGAAAAACTATTGGTGGGTCAAAGACCAACATATATCCCTTTTGATGACATAAAATAGGGTTCAAAGCAATGCCTCAAAAAATATTTTTTAGATAGGCCATATTTTTCTATATCAAAAGTTTTTTTTTGAAAATAAAACATAATGTTATGTCCTTTTTCTTGAGGGGTATTGCATTAGGGTCAAACTGGCAATGCATAGCAAAATATAGAAGTTTCAAGACCAACTATCAGAAATAGGAACCAAATCTAAATAGAGAGCATAAATAGGATTTCACAAAGAAATTTTGATGCCAAAATGACTGGATAGGGGTGTGGGAACCCTAGACTAGAGAAGTAAGATATTACTAATGTCAAAAATCTAGAAATGAACTATATTGTTTGAGGGTCTACTATTGCACAAGTTCAAGTCTGAAAGCAAAAAAATGGTTGGAAATGCATAAAAACCTATTTTTTCTACGTGAAAACACACATGCATAAAATTTTATATTTTTAAAGGAATGTAATATGTTCAAATGATATTTTTTAGAATTTAAAATACTATAACTAACTGAATTTTTCCCAAAAATGCAAAAAATCAATAATTTTTTATCTTTTGAAATGAAAACACCATGCAATTCTTCACTTTTTTAATGGTTTTTCACTAAAATGCACTTTGAAAAATAAAATAAACTTAGGATTGTATTCAAAAATTTCAATGAAATAAATTAGACCTTAGCCCTAATCAAATTTGAAAATAAATTCAAAATTACTTTTCAATTTCTCTCTAAATTTCAATCACCAAGACCTTTAGTTCTTAATGAACAGAACAATACAAATGCTTAATATTAAGAATGAAAAGATGAAAATCTACTACAAGACCTTTCAAGCACCTAGTTTTTTTTTTGTCAATTTTCAGATTTTATGCTATGAAAATAAAAAGAATTGCAAGTGTGGGATATGATAGGTTCACCAAAACCTAGAGTAGTAAATGTGATCCTAGATCCAACTAGATTAACTAGGACTAACATCTTTTCACTTGGACTCCACATTCCAATACAAACCAACACAAACCAACTAGGGTTTGATGATTGGATTGTTGCCACAAGGGAGATCCAATCTCCTAGGGTTTTTGTTCTCTTGAGTTGTAAAGATGATAAGTTTATGTGTGTTTTAACAAGCCTATTTTGACATAAACCCTAGATCTAAAACTATATTTTATCACATAGAAAAAAATGAAAAATAATAGAACAAACCTAGAGCTGAAAAATTTATATATTTTTGCAATTGTCATTAGACTTTGAAGCATAATTTGTTGGTCAAGAGTGTGAAAGCCCTTGAATAAGATATAAGATTATAAACCTGTAAAATTTTGAGCTATAAGGTATAGATCTACATTGTGTTTTCCTATAGATGTTTGTTGATGGAACCTTTGGATCTTACCTACACACCTGAAAAAAGGGGGGAAAGGTTGTGTTGTATAGGGGATTTGTTATATCAAACCCCATTTTGTTGTTTCCACCTCTATGTACAACAAATGATGGTGATCAAGAGGGAATACCCTAGGTTGAGCAGATGCTAAGACAATAGTTGATTAAAATGATAATGATAATTAACAATATTACCTTTGGTATAAAATCCTTGATGAAGTGATGTCACACTACAAGTTGCCACAAATTTTACAGATGGATGCCTTGATTTCTTGATGGACCTGCAAGAGGTTAGTTCATAAAGCAAAATAGATTGTTGTAGATAGCATGTAGAGAATACCTCAATATATCTTCATAATTTGATCATAATATCTCATTCTCATAATCGTCTCATTACTAATATTCAAATGAGAATAAAATTTGTTTATATATGCATTCCAATTGATATTTCTGATTATAGGCCAACCTGAGATCTTTTTAATTCTCCAAATACAACACCAAAAGTTAAATTTAAAATAGGACCACTTTAAGACCTCAAGGATGCCCACATCCTTGATTGGGTGATTTTTCTCAAACTTGTTGGGATGTCGGGGATTTAAATATATTTTATCTATTGGCCCCAAAATGAATATTAATTATTATTATTAGAATTAATTTTGTAGGAAAAATAAGGTGTCTTGAGGTAGTGTGAAATTTTTAGGGGTGATAATTTATGATGCTACAAGGATTTCACCAATTCAATTTAAACCATTCAATGCCATTTTCATAGTTCTAGAAATTAGGTGTCAAGTAATAAGACAAGGAAATTTTGTTGATCCACCATATCTTATTCATATTTTATATTATGAACTTGTAAATTCTCACCTTGGGGATACTGATTAGTTGTAAAATGGTTTGAATTATTTTTCTCCATGTTCTTCTTTGCATGCATCATATTGAGGGGTGGCATGAACTTATGACTCTAATTATTTTGGTGTGTTTTTTTGATATTATGGTTTTTCAATTTTTGAAAGCTTAAACTAAGAAAAAATAAAAATATTTTTAAAAAATTATCTTGAAAGGATAAGGTCCGCTTATGTCTTAAAGTGGGGAGATTCTAATCTAACAATCACAAATATATAGGAAAAAAAAAATCCTAAAATTAGCTAGGTGCGAGTATCAATCCTTGTGGGCCCATAGATATGCTATGTACTAAGTGATGGATAGTTAGGGAATTCAAGGTCATGTATCACCTATGCACCCCTTACTTTGGAGGCTAAAGTATTACCCAAATTTAGTTTTATCTCCCCACTTAAAGAAACTAGGAGAAGAGGATACACCACCCTTCTCCTTCAATTCCCCAACGTATACATTTCTAGGGGGCTTATCTTGAATGATAAAATTCTAACTTCCATGAGGATTTTCTTAGTTTACTCACTTCTCTTTATACTTTATCAAAAAATTAGAGTTTAGGTCATCCCCTTAGTGATTTAATCCAATCTAGGCCTCCTATTTTTTTAGAAAGAAGTGTGTGATAGAAGATAATACACACTCACTTCTTTGATATTAAAAGACATTAGTTATTGATTAATCACATTATTTAATATGATGGTATACCTTAGTCTCACAAAGCAATGATTTTGAAAACACACAAAATAAACAAAGTAAAAATAATAGTCTATAGCAAAATACTTCTTAATGTCATCCTATAAAACCACTCGATTAGAAGTCTTATCTAGCTTCTTTTGTTCTTTAGCTTGCAAGAAGGACAATTTTAGTCTTTTGCTAGGGAATGATGTTGTACTTAAAATATTGTCCAAAGCATAAAATAGAATATTTCAAATTAAAAAATAAAGTGTATTATTATATAAGTCATGATATTTTAATAAGTTTTTTTTTTAAATCAAATTTTGATTGCAAACACAAAATTTATGCTCATCTAATGATTTAAAATGAAATACTTAATTTGAATAATTTTACCTAATTTTTTGGTGCATGATATTGTAAAATAGCTTGATCTATTATGTTGAGCTCATAATAAACTTTTCACAATGCCTATAAGAAGCCAAAAATTGGATTTGTTTTATAAAATCTATGATAATTTTATTGTAGGTATGTTTTTAACATTTTGAAAGGGTATTGTTGATGGTTAAAATGACACAAACAACATTAAAACAAAATATTTCTATTCTATTTCTCCTGAAAAAGAAAGACTACATGCAGTGGCCTAACTCCCAAGGTCCTGGTAGTTGGTTCTCAACTGTCTGATGTCACTCAATTGGTTCATGCAACTATAATATTCAAGGGGCTTGGACTGGTAACAAAGGATTCAAGCTATGACTCTCTTTGTCAAAATAGTTTTTGTAAATCAAGGGGTTTAAAATAAAAGAAAAAGATAGATCCAAGGGGTAAATCAGTAAGTATGAATTAAGTTTATCTACTATCCAAACATATACTTTTAACAATGAATGTTTTCTTAACCAATCACAAAAACCATAACATGCACAGTATAACTGTACCATCATATACATCTTAGGTGCTTAATTCAATTCCTCTATTCGCCTTTCACAAATATTTCCAAGATCTCAAAACCACACACATTCATTCATCATTAAAACTATAGATCAACAAACTTTAATAACCTTAATTCAATGACAATTTAACAAGATAATCTTTAAACCTGGTTTCTTCTAATGACTTTCATCATATAAGAAACTATCATGCTTCAGCACAATCACTGGAATTCAAGTGGATTATAACTCATTAACCTTATCAAACACACAATTTAATGCCAAACTCCATATTTCGTAAACCTGCAATTCTATTAACTATAAACAAGATCTGGTACAATGTATCTCTGCAAAATGCTCTCTGAAAATTCTATCTCCTAACACTAGGTAAGCCAATCCAATTCTCAATTAGCCGACCCTTACAATGTAATACCCCACTGGTATTTATAGAATACAAAAAAGAAGTTCGAACTTTCACTTCTATCTTAGGTTTTCCACCTTTTTAGGAACAATCAACTGTCTTGGAAACTCAGATCAATTTCGATCTTGAGTTCTTACATTACACATATTTTTGTGATCTAACAATAGAAGATAGAACATAGGAGAAAAGAAGATCCCACGTCCTTGAGACTGCTAGTGCTGCATGCATGCAACATGCAAGGAAGAAGATCATCATGCATCATGCAAGGAAGAAGAATATTATGCATGCAAGATTTTATGCATGTGATGTTGGATCCGCTATGAACTCATCATAACTTGTGAAGACCTGTTGTAGCATATCCATATCTGGCCCATCAATCCAGTTATCCTCAAATTTGATGCGATCCAACTCAACTGCAGCAAATTCTTTCATGCTTTTTACCTTGACCAACTCTCTTCCTGCAGCTTTTATCTCTTCCTTGACCTCTACAAGTTGATCTATCACCAAGTCTTCTCCATCATCCTGCATGAGTCCTTGGAATCTTTCCCTCCATTTCTCTCTAACCTGACTTAACGGCATGCCATCTTTAGTCATTACATTCACATCTACTATTATAGCCATAACCGCTTCCAACTCCTCCAACTGCTCAGTTAAATTATTAACTGCTCCCTGAATTTCATCCTTATGTTTGCTCAAGAAGCCAGTCCTAAACTTAAGGATACGAGAAGTCTTTTCTACAAAATCTTTATTATCATCTTCGAGTATAGATTCTTCTAAAAGAGTAGTTAGAGGCAATGTATTTATCTTCTCCAACTTTTCACTATACTCTTTGTACTCTTCTTCTAACTTCTCGGAGGCCTCAATATATTGATGCATCTCTTTTATTACTCCTTCCGCCTCCTTATAGGTTTCAAACCCCTTTTCCAAAACCTCACCTACCTCCCGGTTCACTTTATCTATCCACTTGTCAACCATCTCCGCCTTACCTCTAACCTGCATCAAATCATCAACCTCCTTTTTGCTTAGCAAAATAGGAGTCTCAATTGCTGCAACCTTTTGTGACCTTGGAGAGGAGACACTCTTCAAAAATGAATGTAACTGATCTAACTGAGCCTTAAGCTCATCTTTCTTTTGTTTGTCCTTGATCATTCTGGATTTTGTCGTTGAAGCCACCACATCAATCAAATTCATTTGTTGATTTCTAGTGGGTCTTCCCAAGTTAACCGTACTCAATTGATAGTCTGTAAGCTGCATATCCCCTACCTCCTTTTCAATCATAGGCACGACACATTCAGCAACTATCTCCCCTTTATCTGTGAGTCTGGTAGAATGCAAAACTTTAGCCCTCTTCTTAGGCCTTTCCTGTTCAATCTCCTTCATCATGTCCTCCCAATTGAGAGATTGAGGAGGTGTTCTAGCTCTTTTCTGTAGATCTAATTTCAACCAAGTAGGAGCACCAGGAGCCATCATCATGGAAGAGGAAGCAGCAACTGTAGAGGATGGCTGAATATCTACCTTAGGTTGAGAATCAACCTTTGCCTTTTCTTGTTGCTCTTGCAGTACATGCAACTGCACCAACTTCTCAGCCTCCTCTCTATCTCTTTGTTCCTGCATCTTCCTGTCTCCTTCTTCTTTTCTCAATCTTTCCTCTTCCAAGGCTATGAGTTTCTCTGCCTTTTCCCTTTCTTTCTCAGCTAGATGTTTCTTTACCAGCTCTTCAGCCTCCTTTTCTTTCCTTAGAGCTTCAACCTCTTGTTCTTTCAATCGAGTCTCCTCTGCAAGCTTCAATCTAGCAACAAGGGCTTCCTTTTCCCTTCGGTTTCTTGCTTTCTCCTCCTCGAGATCATGGATCTTTTGTATCAATTCCAGCTTGTCATTTTCAGCTTTGACCTTGATCTCATGCTCTCGTTGCCTCATTTGCTCCTCCATTGTATTAGCTGTCGTTCTTGTTTCAACTTCTCTTTCCTTCGATTGCTACTGTTGAAGTAGAGCATCAAATTGCAACTTTGCCTCTATTTCCTTTTGTTTCTCCGCAGCAGCCCTTGCATCAGATTCTCTGGTAGCATCTTCAAACTATTTCCATTGCTCCTCCTGTGTAAGAATCTGCTCAATAGTAGGATCTAGAGGCATGTTTTCTTGCAAGTCCTTCTCTAACAGAGTTTCATCTGAATCTGTCTCAATTTATACCAACTCTTCCTCCACTTCCTTTCCTTTAGTAGCTTCAGCCATGGCATAAAGCACTCCTTGAACTTCTTTGCTTTTCTTTCTTGTGAGTGGGGCTTGTGTAGATGACTCACCCAATGCGGGCATAGGAACAACAGATTCAATTGGGACATCTCCCTCGGGTGTCTCTTCTTCTTCATCAACCACTTCCAACTCTGTTTCTTCAACATCCGGAGGAAAGAATTCCAATGGTTCCTTGGAAGGCGCCTTTCTTTTAATCCTCTTATACCCTTTACCTTTCTTGAGGATTGGTCCCTAAGGAGCTTGAGTCCTCATCATCAACCATTGCACACTTCTATCCAAGACTGTTCTTCCCAATTTCTTAATGTCAATCGTTTCTTCTTCATTCCAGTCTATTGGATCTAAGTTTTTGGTGCCAATATTCAAAGCTTCATATGAGGGATCTAATACCACTCCATCATCCACCAAAGTGTCAGGAATATTATCTTTAATACCCAGCTCTACCATAAGTGAGACTGGTAATCTCTCATAATTCTTCCTCCTCAAGTCAAATTCATCCTGCCTATCACACCAAAAATCCTCTAACAAATTAAAGTGTCTAGTAAACACAGAAGGTAATAAAGTATACATCTTCTTTTTCGGATCAAAATACTTACGAGCTGTATACAATCCCAATTTCAATTGTATCAACTCATTACAAACCACCTTAGCCACCTTCAAGTGTTGACAACTATATTCCCCCAGTGTCATAGGAAACTTATGGCATCCTGTCTTGTGCTTCATCCCAAATCTAGCATTAACTCCGATGGCTTGATATACAAATTCCATAAGCACTATTCTATTGCTGCAGCATCTTGGAAGTAAATGAGGATGACCTTCAAACCCAAACAATCTGAAGTATGTAAATTTGGGGTATTGGATGTACCAACTTCCCCATTCAGAAATGGAAGCCATAGCTTCCTGACTTAACCTGTATCCTGCATCTCCACTCAACTGATTGATAACCACATATAAAAATGCATCATTGACTCTTCTGAAGTGAGTCTCAGCAACCTGAAGGGATAATTGATCATAGTGTTCCCATACCTTCTTTTGTCCATCCAAAGCTCCCATTATACCTACCCTGTTTAATCCTGGGAAAATCCCCAATCTTGCTGCAGCATAGACCACATATGAAGTCATGAAGAAAGATTTGGTCTGTCTGACCCTTGTGAGCTGATCATGTATGGCATCAGAAACAATCATGGACCAATCAAATTGATAATCACCCTGAAAAATCACCTGAATAAAATGAAACATCCATTCCTTGAAATGGAAGGCATCCCTCTTCCCAAACACTCTAGACAACATCAATATTAAATCAGATATCTCCTTCTTGAAGTCTGCCCTCTTTGGCTGATCTGCCAATTTGCTCAAAGACTTCTTCTCAGTACTTAACCATCTTTTGTTTAAATGAGACTTATTGGAGTCTTTATGCTTACTGTATTTCTCCAATGCCTCAGCCTCAGTTAACTGCACTAAATTCTTGGGATCAGGAACATTGAATATGTTTTGGAACATCTGCGGAGTAAGATCTATAATTACATTATTCTGTGAATCCATGCATAATCTTGTAGCTGGATTATAAGTACTGGCCACTGTATATATCAACTCCGGACACTGAACTGACAAAGGAAACACAGTGATATGTGCAAGACCGAGTCAACAATCCTTTGAGTTCTCCCTATCAAGTTTGCCCTTTCTGCAAAGGTCTCTTCATGTAATTCTTCAAAATTATACTGGCCCAGATTGGTATCTGTGATATCTGACCAGTTTGATTCCACCTTGCTCGCCTTCACCACCGGATTCCTATGATCATACCTTAATGTATAAGGTAACTGTTCTGGTTTCACCTTCTTGATCTTTGGTGCAGGCTTTGATGTTCCAGCCGGTTGATTCCTTCGAGCAGCCTCTCCTGACGTTCCTGACATCTCTCAAATCTCCTGCAAGCAAACCTCTAATTAGACCCCTTCCAATTCATTATAAAACTTGTTTTAAAAACATACCTGTTACATATGTATCGGAGTCGGAGTCGGACAGAAACACAAAATAATCATTTTTACAAGACTGGCGGACTCGGAGCAAAAACCAATATAGGAACTTCAACTAGTAACAAACGGGCTCGGAGTCGGAGTGGGGGAAGTTATCGGAATCGGGATCGGAATAAAAAAAGATTTGGTTTTTCTTCAAATTCCTCTCATTTCATATTCTATTTCCATTTCGCCTCCGCCTCTGATTTGTTTATCGTTACTTCAACAAAAGACTTTCCACAATATGCGGAGCCGGACACGGGATGAAAACGGAACTGATAACCTTTACAAACAAAAATTCTTAAGCTTAAGACCAGTTCCGATCCCGCCTCCGCTAATTATCACATACTTTAAAAACCTTTTTAGAACTTGAAATCGAAAACAACATAGAAATGGAATTCACATCTTCGATAAAAACAAACTCTTATGCCAATACCCATTCCAATCCCGCCTCTGCATATGCTAATCATGACATCATCAACTTTATTTATTTTCATCATAACTTCATGATTAAACCTAGGTCGCCATAACATAGCAAAGGAGCTTAAAAAAATCTACCCTCATATGACCGTGGGGAACAATTATATTTTAGAGCCATTCATTTAAAACTTATTGCAGAGACCGACGAAACCCTAAATTAACAAACTTAATAAAACTAAGGCACGGGTTTTAAAACCCTGCCATTCTACCAACAACAAAACCCTAAATTAAACCATAAACCTAATCTACCTCAACTCACTGTAAAAATCTGTAATCTACCTCACTGTAAATTCTTAATCTAACTTACACCATAATAAAAACCTTTAATCTAATCTAAATCTACTGCAAATCGAAAACGACCCGACACGATCACGATTAAGTCATGAAAACGACAATGCCCAAAAATAGAAATAAACGACACAACAAAATAAAACAACAAAGATAAAAACTAAAACAAACTAAAACAAGAACCTACTCATTCAATCACATCGTAGATCATAAAATTGCTTAAAACACAATGATTGAACACGCGAACAGATACAAAGCAAAACACAACGAACACAACCGCAAATAAAACAACGAACAACAAAAACAAAAATAAAAGACCTACCTTAAACGTAAACAAAGCCGCGCTGACTTTTTGAATCAATTCGCACACAATGCCTTCTCTATCTCGATCAATTCGCTCAAAACGAACTCTGTTATTGCTCTTCGCACTCTCAGAGTTGTAATAATAACAATAATAATTGGCTTTAACCCTTAATAAAGAAAAAAAATGTGAATTTCTACCTACATCAGCAACCACCATTAATGCATTAAAACACAGTAAAGGCGGAGTCAGAACTGTAAGAGAACAAACACTGGTCTATAGTGCAACTTCCGTCAAAAAGTCAACGACACAAAAAAAAAAGAAAAGGTGGGGTCGGAACCAAAATGGAAACAAGATCTTAAAATCATAAACTTTCCAAACCTTATTCCCATTCCGACTCCGCGTCCGATAACTAAAAACAAAACAAAAACAAAAACAAAAGTTAAATAAAAGACCAACCTAATAAAACAAAACACAAAAATCGAGACAAACAAACATTAAAAAGGTAGCGGAGTCGGAATCGGAATTGAATTTGATTTTGCAAATTTTGAATAGAACCATCCCAATTCCCACTCCTGCTCCGCTTCCGCTAAAGAGCAACAACAAAGGCAAAGAAAAGACAGTCGGGATCAGAACCAAAAATACACCTCAAAAGACCTTTCAAAACCCGATTCAGCTCCGGTTCCACTTCCGACAGAGAAAACAAAGAAGAAAAACAAAATACTTGGCAAAACTATACTCCAAATTTTGTTCCAAAAACAACTAAGTACAAAAACAAAAGGGGGACCCATTTTGACCAAGACAAAAGATGGGGAGGTTATGCAAGGCATAACAGGTATGTAGTATGACTTTAAGCCCTCCATCTTGGGTCTTGATCGACAATGTGACTAAGGGTTAAGCCATCCATTTTTAAAATAAGGGGGTTGGGTGTTTAGCCCCATGTGACCAAGGGTTGGATGAGGGTGCTATCATGGGCTGAGGAGGAGAAGTAGAGCTCCTATTCACTCATGTTACCAAGGGTCCAAGACTTGTAAAATTTAAAATGAGAAATGAGAAATCTAGTACTTTGGATTTGTATAAACTCATGTGTGTTTGTATTTATAATATAGTTGAATTGTGTATATTATAGTTTGTGTTATGATATTATGTACATACACATGGATTTTCTACATGTATATTAATAGGAGTACTATGTATATTATAAGTAGGAATGAGTATATATAGTTTTTTACGAGTATATTCTAGGGTGTTGGTGTTGTGTATATGTCAATGTCTATGTATACCATAAAAACCATGTTTATACAATGATTTAAATCTTGTGATCTCTATGTATAACCCACAAAGTGAATATTGTTGGCAAAACAAGGATAGACAATTGAGAGGGGGGGTGAATCAGTTGTAGAATTTAAGCTTATTCAACCTTAAACAACCTTTAATCTCAGATATGATAATTAACAGTGAAAACATAAATCAACAATACATCAGCTTCACATGAACACCAAGATTTTATACGTGGAAACCCTGTTAGGGGAAAAACCACGGTGGTTGTTAGTCCACAAGATTATACCTTGTAAAAGTATAATGAAGAATAAATAGGGAATGCACATGCATTCAAGCACACTGCCTAGAGCTCACTGCTCAGAGGAAGGCTCACTGCCTTACATAAAATAATCAGATTAAATCCATTTGATGAGGTTGAATTGAGAAATTAGCTTCTTCAAAAGCCTGATGACAGTTCCAGTTAGGCACAGAAAAACTTCTACACACTCTGCTCAAACTCCTTCACACTCTACTCAATCTCTTTCACACTCTGCTCAAACTCCTTCACACTCTGCTCAATCTCTTTCACACTCTGCTCTGCACTTGAATGATTTGATCTTTATTCACATGTATACTTCGCATACATACACCGAGCATACACACACACCCTTCAAAAATAAAGAAACAATCGTTCTTATATATCCACTACATGAATTTACATCAACAACTCTGTCGACCAAGAATAAAGAATAAATTACAACTGTCAGCCTCAATACATAAAAAAATATTAATGTGCACCAACACAAGTTGGTCACAACATAGTGAGGACCCAAAACAACACCCTCGAACTTGCCAAACAATAAAAGATTAATCCTCATGGATCCGCAACATGCTACCACCATCATGTCGGCCAAGAACATGAAAACTCGAGCACACATAGGAAAAAACTCTGATCACGATCACACCAAACAATGTGGGCGTGCAACAAGGATAGAGCATGATCTAGAATCATCCATGAATGTTACGGGAACATGCGCAACAACTGAAATTGCCATAATTTCATCCTCTTCTTCAGAAAACACCTGCTACAATAACAGAGTGACTGTAGAAACACCTAAATGTATAACCTGCATAAACCTTGGTGTGTACCATTGAAAATTTTGAGGTATAACCTGGATAGACTTAGAAAAAAACCCATTTAAGCGCAACACCTGAAACTCAACGTGCACAACTTATCACCACTTGAACTTTCACAGCATCACAGACTGCTTGTAACATATTTATTCTAATTGTCTCGATATCCTTGACAAATACAGCCTTCAGAATCACCAATGCTAATAGTTTTGGCATCAATGACAACCACATATCAGCAATACAACCACAACATCCAACAAATATATCATGTGTGAAATAGTGAGTCTATAATAATGATTTTTTGTGTGTATATTACATTGTATACCTCTATACGAGCATTTAAAAAATCAATTATATATATATATATATATATATATATATATATATATATATATATTGTAGAAAAAATCCTATATACAAAATGTATAATGTATATATTCTAAAAATACAACAAAAACACATTGAAAAGTATGGTATAAATGTACAGCTTAACAGATTCTATAACAAATTCATGTACAAAATTGTATCATCAAAGCACTACATGCTCTACAAATATGTTTTTTTTTTCTTGCAATGAAAATATAGTGTTATATGTTAAAAAATTTATTTCTCAACCCATCTAGATGCAACCATGTTGGAAGAATAAGGGATTTTTCATTGATGCATTTTTTGGCAACACGAGCATGTGGGATGAGCACAATTTGTACAGTTATGCATTGCAGTGTTTTCATTGATGTCAACATTGTGATGTGTTATGAAGACCATTGTATAGATTAGTTAGTATAGTTTGGGCATGTTTGAAGATAGTAAACCAGTGGATATTTGCAAGAAGTTTTGATCTAGTGAAGACAAGTGAAAGAGAAATCAACTAAGTGTCAATACAGGTATTCCTATGAACAAGACATCCAGTTTTTGGGTCTACATTGGTCAACTATAAGAGATCTTGCTCTAAATTTTTTTGATATAATTTTTTTTGGATGATAGAGGAACCTAAATCTATAATTTCATATTGCTTGGGATCTTGGTGTTGAAGTTATGAGTGACAATGTATCAACCTAGCAGTAATAGGTGTTTCCTAGGTTAGCGCATATGTTTTGATGAATCCACACTTCTCCACGGATTGGAATTTGGCCTTGCGATTTTGTGGAGTTATTTATAAGTGTCAGTAGTATGTATTTTCCAAATGGCATAGATTTTGGATGTCCATGTGTCTGAATGTGGTTGAACAGTTGGAAATTTTTGATATTAGGTCATTATCAGTGTCGACCTAATGAGCTTTGAATTTTATGAAGTTTGAATAAGTGTTGATCCATTATGCGAGTGTTATTTTGGGTCCATACTGACCTGTTTCAAATTGTTATGAGTTTTGAATCTTGTCTTGAAGAGCGTATGTATGTATGTTGAGTTGAAAAGTTATTTTTATGTAATACATCTAATTAGGCCTACCTAATTGATGTTGTAGGTGTTACCTAATTGATGTTGTAGGTGTTTGTGGATAAAGCAGATATATATGTAAGACCTTTTTGATGTTTTGAAAAGAGTGTGTGTGTGTGTGTGTGTGATGAATATCAGTTGATGCGAGCTATGCCAATATAAGGTGAATGCAGAGCAGAGTGGAGTAATAATTCATATTAGTATGAAGTGTGTGAAGTTTGTATATTGAGCTTCAATGGAACTATACTCCAACATGTTGTAGATGCATTTTGTAATAGTTCAAATTTGGCTATGTGCCACCAATCTTTTCTATCTTTTCTTCTTTCAGTGGGCAGTGAGTCCACTCCACTTGTAGTGAGTACTTTTGTAATATACTATATAATCGGTTATAATATATTGTGAGCTAATCCTCATTGTAGTTTTTCCTATTTTTGGGTTTTCCATGTAAAAAAATGGTGTTCATGTGCCATGTGATGTTGTTGGTTGTTTTCATAATTTCTTTTATTATTGAAAATTGAATATGCTATGAAGATCGAATTTTTAGATGTTCAAGTGGTTTAACAGAATACCAATTCACCCCCCCTAGTATTTTGGGTGTTCAATAGACATGTTTTTCACACTAGGAGGCTTTTAGAAAATGATTTCTAAAACCACATAAAAATGTAAAGGACCAACAAAAGAGAAAACACAAGAAAATTTCCAATCAACAAAATTGGTTAGTAGATTAGTGTGTTCACATCGAGTTCACCAAAATTTATGGACTAAAAATTGGATAAAGTAAAACTAACAAAGAATAAAATCATAAACAAAGAACATAAGAAATCAAGTGTTATTTACTGTACTTCACTACAAAATTGAAGATCAAGTGTATTGTAGTGACTTGATCATGAAAGGGAATGGATGCAACTCAATAACATAGGACTATATTATTTGATAATGAATTTTGACAAAGTAAACTTGCATAAAAACTTGATTGATGAAAATGATGAGAGGATGAAGGTATATTTAGATTTTTAGAAAAAAAAGGATGGATGAGGATAAGAATGAAGACCAAGAGTTTATTGAATTGATTGTGAAGTGAACTCAAGAAAGTGGGGAATATAACTCAATTGATAATGGAAAATTATCATTTCGAAATCCTACAAGAATAATAATGAATTTTAATTCATTAGATAATTGAGAAGAATTTTTTATTAGAAGACAAATTTAATTGGTGAGATGATAAATAAAAATATATTTATTTATTAAAAATAGATAATTAGCCCTCATTAATTAAATAATCAAATAATTTTATTAAAAATATTATTTAATTAATAGATAATGGAAAATAGAAAATAATAATAATTAATTAATAAATGGTAAATAACATGATTTAAATGATAAATTAAATGAAGTAAATGATTAATAAATGGTAAATAGTTTAATGGTACTAAATGATTAATTTATGATATGATGATGTAATGGTACACTAACTATTAATATTTGATATTTATAATATTTAACTATTTATGACTATACTACTAAAAATTGTAGCATCGTATTTATTTTCATCCCTAACAATCTCACACTAGGTTTAGCTTCCCCTTATGTGCCTATGCTCTTAAATTTCTCATTTTGTGGTTATTTTCAAGAAATCAAAATAAAATTGAGAATTAATGTTTAATACTCATCAAACAATAACAAAATCCCTAAAATTGGTTTGGACAATGTGGGTACCGCCATCATCCAACTTATTTTGGCTCAATTTTAAATGACATTGTTGACATTTTAACATTTAAAAAAATAAATTCATTTTCTAGTTTTTGATTATTAATTTTATGAAAATTAAGAACTTTTAGTGTAGAAAATGTATCCCTTTACATTTTCACACTTGTTTGGGCCCTCTTAGTTAAAATGGACTTAATAATGTGTTAGTTTAGTGTTTAAAAATGTATTCCTTTACATTTTCACACTTGTTTGGGCCCTCTTAATTATATTTCCAGACTTAATTAGGCCTAAATAAGCCCTTTTATTCATTTAAGAGCCTAATAAATTACATTTTTTGAAGGGGAAAGCTGACAATAATTAATGCCAACATGAAACACTTTACCTTAAGCAATGTGTCTTTTAGGTATAAGGACTTGGGACCCATGGGGTTCTCCCTAGGCCTTTTGAACCTAAATTTAAAATATGTTTTTTATGGTATTTTAAGGTCCCTGAATCCATATTTCAATGTCGGCTTGTAATATTTGAATTTTGGGAAATTAAGGATACATACCTATAAATACGAGATTATTTCACTAAGTTTCACCTACCATTTTTTAATAACTTCAAGAGCAATTTCATAGGATCAAAGTTGATGATCAAGAGAAGATATATTAGAGATTTATTGCAACAATCAAGATCTAATCATTATGTTAAAGTCTTCTTGCATCATGCATGTTTTTGGAGCTAACATTGTGATGTAGGCTTCAAGATCAAGTTCAAGCATTCAAAGCATTATTCAAGCATCAAGATCCACATCCATTGAAGCCATTTCATGCAATTTTCAGATCTACATTCAAAGGTTTATACAAGGGTTTATTGAGTGGTAACATCGCATTGCTCATTGTTCATTCCCTCTTTCATGCTTTATTTCAATTCAAGATTTGATTACCAAAATGGAGTTTGACCAATGAAAACTCCCATTCACCAAAAATAAACATTTTTCCCTTTGTGTGTGTGTGTTATAGATTTAGGTTGAAGAAGGATTGAAGACCTCTTGAAGTGCAAGATTGGAAAAATTGTCAAAGCTACAAAAGTTGTCAAAGTTGTTAAATCACGGAATCTAACCTACAAATCTGATTTCTAACATTTTGACAATGAAACGTGGACAAATCAGAAACTACAAATTAGCATCAGAGGCTCCTGAAATATTTTTGAAAACCTTGACAAAAGACTCATTCGCCCTGACAACTTCCAAAAAGCGACTTTTAATGACTAGTAAACAACTTTCTGCCCTTCTCAGATCTGCAACCAATTTTCTATTTTTGCTAATATTGAGTTTCATATTGTTTTTTCAAGTTTGAGTTGGCACAATTTGGTTGATTTGCTATTTTTAATTTCTCTACCAAAAGCGTTGTTTGAACTTGACCCTCATCCTCAAAGCATAAGGAAATATGAAGATTCTCGCATTGAGTTGATTCACCTAAGGGTTGTTAGTCAATTCTTTGTGTGGATCTCATTTCCTAATGAAATAAAGGAAAATAGGTCCCTCACCCCCACATATTTTACTTAAACCTTTTTTTTATAAATAAATATAAATACAAGTCTTCTTCACCATTTGAAATTTTAAGCAATCTAGAAGGCAATTTGAAAATCAATTGAGCATCCTAAAAAGTAGTCAAGAGTAGAATAAATAACATATTATAACACTTCATCAATCAAGACCATATTTGCAAGACATTAGAAGAAAAAAAAAGTTATGAAGATGTATAAGTTATCTTCTACATGCTAGCTACCACAATCTATTGTGTTTTATGGACTAATCTATTGTAGGTCTTCAATCCATTCAAGTATCCATTAAACAACCTTTGGTGGCAACACATGGTGTGGACATTACTTCAACAAATATTTCATACCAAGGTAACATTATCATTTATCATTTTAATTCATTATTGTTTGACCTTTGCCCAACCTAGGACACACCCTCTTGATCATCATTGTTTGTTGTAGTGAAGGTTAAAACATCAAAATGAGGTTTGAATTAGGCAAGCCCTTATACAACACCTTTCCCCCTCTTGTCATGTGTAGATGATAGATCCAAAAGTTTCATTAGTGGCTAGTCATAAGAAACAAAAGAGTAGATTGTAATCTACCTTCTTGAGTTTTCAAATCACAAAAAAGTATTTTTTCTGGACAAGGGTGATACAAACATTTTCCCTCAAATTTAGGCCTGCTTTTAGGTCACAAGTTCCTCTATGTATCTATTTTCTTGATCTGCAACTATTCTATCAATTTATGTCCATGTCTGTGCGATAAATTATATTTTCATATCAGATCTAATGTTTATGTCAAATAGGCTTGTTAAAACACATAAAATTTATCATCTTTGCAACTCAAAATGACCAAACCCAAGGAGATTGGCTATTATCTGTGGCAACTAGCCAATCATCAACTCTAGTTGGTTTTGTGTCTGGATGTAGATGGCAAGTGAAAAGAAGTTGATCCTAGTAAATCGAGTTGGATCTAGGATCACTTTTCCTACTCTACAAAAATATTGGGCATTAAATTAACAAATGCAATCACAACTATTGGAAGATGTTCAAGTGTGGGTCCTCTCCCCTAATAGTTTCATATAAAAATAATTAAAACAACTCGTATTCTCAAGTCACTTTTTTTGTATGAGATGATGTGTATGAACTCCAAAACTCTTAGAATACACTTCATGTTGGAGTAAATAGGTAATCACTTAATAATTAATTAATTATTAGGCCCCTTTTACTTTATTATATTTAAACTAAACTTTAAAATGTTTTTTATTATTAAATTGAGTTATTTATAAATTAAGTTGTTTCATTGTATATGATAAGGACACTTGTCACAATCTAATAAATCTTCACCTAACATTTGACTTTTTGTTTTTATAACATAAATCAATGATTTTGTCTCTTTAGATGTAATAGACATTTTGATTGTAGGTAGATGATTTATGACAACTGTGAGAGTCATTATCAACTCCAACACTCCAAACTCCTTAAAATAAATCTACACCCAAAATTTGAATTTCTTTAATAAAGATCCTTTCATTTTGTTTCCTATTCACTAATTTTTAAAAAACTATTTGTGTGGTGGTTGCATTTCCTTAAAATTAACATCTACCCTATTAAATGATATTGAGAGTTCCAAAAAAAAATTGTACAGATGTCAATTAAAAATAGTTTATTATGCCAATTTTTTTGTTTTTTAAAAATAAAACAACCTTTTAAAAACCTATCGGCTAGGGTAACGTGGAAATGAGCTAAAAAATTGAATGGTAGATATCTGACATTGGAACATGCCTTTTTGGCGCGCCTGGGATGGATATGACGTCGCGGGGCTTCATAGATGTAATCAATTAACGTACGGGGATGGTTAACTATTCAATGTAATATTTTCCAGAAATTGGGTGTCGAGTAATTATGCAAGGAAAGTTTGTTTGTAGGCAGATTTAATGCTGATTTAATGCACATGTAATATATATACCGCCTTTGTTTTGGCGTTTCAGATGCATAGCGGTTGCGCGACATCATCTATGGACCATAATGGCGGCGAGGCGGTGAGTCCCATTGGCCAGATTTTCAGTACTTCGCTTCTGACCCTCTGCATCCACGCCATATTTGAGCTGGAGCAACCAATAGATGTGTTTACAATGAAGAAAGCCATCATGGACATTTTTCTGTCGTCCAACCCCCGTTTTTCCTGCATAATGGTATGTTCTTTCTCCTTATTCACTACCCCATAAGATATTTTTGGTCTCTTTGATGTTAAAAGTTATTCTCTTCTATTATTATATGTATTAGATTTCCAGAGTCCATGAGATCATTCTTGTTTGACGGCAGACCGAGGACATGCATTGGGTGAAAACTGAAGTGAACGTGGATGATCATGTCATTGTTCCACACTTTCCTCCTGGGCGAACTGAGTATGATGAGTTTGTGAATGATTATATCTGTAACATACACCTTACCCCTCTTCCTAAAAATCGACCCCTCTGGGACTTGCACTTTCTGAATTATAATACAAGCAAGGCGAGAGCCACATTGATTATAAATATGCACCATTCTTTAGGTGATGGTACTTCTCTCATGTCCTTAGTCTTTTGCTGTTTCACCAGAGCAGAAGATCCCAATCTTCCCCTCACCTTTCCTTCTTTCAAATCTCTGCCTCGCAAGATTAGTCCACCATCTTATTCATGGCTTTCGGCCAAGTCTATGTATTACATGTTGCACAGGCTATTTGTGCTTGTGCTTGTTTTGTGGTACACAGTCCCTGATTTCATTAGCAGCTTACTGAGAATGATGTGGATGAGCGATAGCAAGCTACCCATTCGAGGGCCTCCTGGAGTGGAGATGCTGCCAAAAGTTATGAGCCATGTCACCTTCTCCATGGACGACATTAAAAAAATAAAGAATTCCATCGGCGGAGTAACTTTTTTCATCTTACCCTCATTTCATATATACTCTTTCTAACTCCTTCATCATGCCATGCTTATTTGGGTAACATGTTTTGCAGACGGTGAATGATGTGATAATGGGCGTAATCTTCTGCGGTTTTCAACGATACCTGCAAAAGACTCATTCACGTGGTAGGAGTTGCGACAATGGATATAATAAAGTCAATGACAAAATCAAGAGTAAGGAAATAACAGAATCAAGAGTAACAGGGCTTCTTACAATGAATACAAGAGCACCGTCAGGATTAAAGGTCGTACGCAATCTTCTTTAGTCTGGTCTTTAAGGATTTAGGAAATATTGTGACTCACAAAGCATTCATAATAGACCATGTCTTATTTTTATTTGTTATGGGTTTTTGCAGGATATAAAAGACATGGTGAAACCTGAAAGTGGAGCACCGTGGGGAAACCAGTTTGGGCTGTTACATATACCCATGCCCACCGCTACTGAGGCGAGTCCATTAGATTTCGTGCGCAGAGCCAAAAATGTCATAGATCGGAAGAAAATGTCACTTGAAGTCTTCGCTACCAGTGGACTAGTCACTTACCTGGGCCGACAGGTATGCGGATTCATTGCTTTTAAAGCAGGGAGTGCTAGTCGTCGAATTACAGCTTGGACAATTATGTATTGCAGGCGTCTGCTATTTGTACGTATAACATGGTTGCAAATGCAACGTTAACAATATCGAATATGATCGGCCCGATGGAGAAGATAGCTATAGATCAAATTCCGGTGAAAAACATGTTTTTCTCGATATCCGGTTTGCCTCAGGTAAGTTATTAGCTCAAAACTGTTTCCTAGTTTACATCTTTATCGACCACCTAATAATCTGTTGTTTTGATGTAATGTGGTAATTTTAAAGAGTATTTTGAAGATATGTTGGGTTTTACAGACGCTTCTCTTGACGGTGGTGAGCTACATGGGAAAATTACGGTTGGAAGTGATTGGCGTGAAAGGTTACGTAAACAGCGATATTCTGGCAAAGTGTTTTGCCGAGTGCTTTGTGGAGATGGAGGCCTCCAATGCATTATAAACTATCTATGCCCTTGCGGAAATTAAAAATCTTCTATTATTCTATTCTATATATTGCAATTTTCTTCTATCTATTATTTATTTCCAATACAATTTGGATGTAGTACTAAATTTTGGAGTATTCATTCAAATTGATTATTATTCTATTATATTTTATTTATTTCAAATTTATTTTTTAATTTTTATTTATCAATGTTGAGAGATATTTTATAATGATAGTAAGAGGTAGAATGTAATGATAGAATGTTAATGAGAAGTATTATTTTTATTTGAAATTTGACAATCATTTAGACATCAAAATGGTATCATTTAATACTCACAATATTTCTAAAATAAAAAACACATAAAATTTATGTCTCCATAAATATAATAAATGAAATAGTTCCAAAGTAAAATAAAATAACATCAAATTGATATCCCAAGCATTTTATAGATAGGTGTATTTAATAGCATTTCCTAACAAAATGTTATTAAATAAAATAACATCAAATTGATATCTCTCGCATTTTATAGATAGGTGTATTTAATAGATGCTATTAAATAAAATAGCATCAAATTGATATCTCAAGCATTTTATAGATAGGTGTATTTAAGATATCTATGTCTTAGGAAATACTATTAAATAAAAAAGTAATATAGTTTTCTAAGATACATTCTAATACAACTTGGGTGTACCATTTTCAAATTTGTTATTAAATTATTTAGTATTTCATTAATTGAAGTTAGTTAATATTTTACAATTGTTATATCTTATTAACCTTTATTCGTAAGTAGTAAATTATGGATGTTATATAATTAATTTAATTTTTAATTAATAAATAATATTAATCAACCAAAATTAGTTTTTTGAAATTTTTGTAAAGTTCAAATTATTAGTTTATAATTTTAATAAGAATAAAATGTTTTAATTTAAATATAATTAATTGAGCTCACTCTATTAAAAATATTTTTAAAATTTAAATATAACATTTAATTTTAATTTTAATATTTTTTTAATTATTCATTATCTTTCATCTATTTAATTTATAATTCATTCTTCATTTTTTTTTAAATGTTTATTTAAGATCACACTTAAAAAACAATTTATTTTAGAAATCATTAATGATATTGAAAAGAAATATTTGAATGAAGTGCCTCATGTTAAGGGTTTAATTTCATGTGTCTTATGTTGTGATCAAAGGTTCTTTCAACAAATAAATAAATAAAATCTACTAAAACTAAGAAAAATATATAATTTATCACAAGAAATATACAAAGGTTTCTTTTATAACCAATAAATAGAAACAAAATGTTACTTTTGTGAGGATAACTTGAATTTTCTAATTACTAATTGGAAAGATTTATAAAAAAAATGGATAATTTATAAAAGATAAGCAAACTTTATAGAATTTTTTTGGTGTTGGTGGTAGTGGTTTGTATCCTTAGAGAGCCAACTTATTTTGGATCCTCCTTTGAATTTTCATTTGATGACAATGGGGACATGAATGCTCTATATCTAGAAATTGGAGATTATTTGGAAGATGTAACAAGCTTTGAAGCTTTTATGCATAAATAGAAAATGCTTTAGATGTCTTGTATTAATAAGAATGCTATAGGTGGAGGTTGCAATACAAAAAGTATAATTCACTATAGGTGAATCACTATCTTTGTGCTAGAATAAAGCGAATATGGAATGCAAAGCTATAAGTAAGAATCTTTACAAAATATAGAAATATCAACCTCCCAAATATCAAAGGAGAGGGGGATATTTGTATGGTTGAAGTTTCTCGATCATAGGGAAGTGATTGGGTGAAGACTAGAGAGTTGATGGATGGATGAATGAAGAGTTGATTAAGAGTTAAGAGGAAAATATAATTAGTCAAGGGAAGTGATTGGGAGAAAACTAGAGTTTTGATGGATAGATGAATAAAGAGTTGATTAAGAGTTAAAAGGAGAATATAATTATTCATGGGAAGAGATGACTTAGTTTGAACTAGAAAGAACTCTCAATAATACATAAAATGGTAGAAAAATGGTTGGATTTGAAGTAATTATATGTGCACCAACATGACAAAGTTACTTATTTTAGGTTTCGAGGTCCCCTTTTTGCTAGAATAGGTCACCCAAGTAACTATACAACCTCTAAAGTGTTGGTAAACAATGTGACTTACCTAATGGAAAACAATAAATGTTTCAATAGTTGGGTAAGTTGTTATTATAATAATAATTTTCCTCTCCATTTGAGAGGGGCAACTCCCTTGTATGATGGGTTTTTGTGTACTTTTAACCTAAAAGTACAAAAAAGAAACTTGGGAAAAGCTAAAGAAAAGTATTCATAGAAATCCTAGTAGCAAACACATGAATACCAACTGAGATTGCATAACTTATTACAAATTACAGGAGAGCTTCACCATAAAAGTATAAATTTGTGTCACACTTTTATAAAAGAAGCAATCAACACAAATAAAAATTCTCAACTTCGACCACATAAAAGTGGTCTTTATGTTTTAAATTTCAAAATGATGTAAGCTAATGAAATGTATAAATCTTGATGAAGTTTATTCTTGTGATTTTTCAAAAAAAAAAATTTAAAATTGATTTTTTTAATAAATTTAAGAGCATATTTTGAATTACTAAAAATTTCAAGAAAAAGTGATGTTGAGTTGACATCGAGAAAAAAAATTGAAAAATATTTTCCCCTTATTTTTTTCCCAAATAGATCATTTCAATATCTAGTGCATGGAAAAATAAATTAAAAAAATTTATGTATATTTTCCTCGTAATAACGTGTCAAAGTCAAATGTACCAAAATTAGAAATTTTTCATTTGACATCAACTATTGTCTAATTTTTTTATAAATTTCTAAATATATATATATATATATATCTTAGTATTTTTTATATTTCTAATCTACTTTTTTTTTTCAACAGCCTACTTGCATTATTTAGAAAAGAAAAAAAATTTAAACTAACAAAATATCAAAAAAAATATATACTTGGTTCTTGACTCCGAGTTCTACGAAATGATATTTTCAGTTTTTTGAAAAAAATCATTTTAACTAAAGAAATATCATGTTTAACTTGAAAGTTTTAAATTTTTTTGAAAAATGATGTGGTGGTTGCCAATAAGGATGCCACATAGATAGTTTCAGGTGAAAGAATTTCAATCGAAACCATTTCAATCAAAACATACATGTAAATTGAGTCAGATTTGAAATTGAAGTGAAAGGTTTTCACCCAAAACTTTATGTGCCATGTATAGGCCATGTAGTTCCAGGAAAAAGTATTTTGATCAAAACTATTTAAGGTGAAACTATTTCTCTTGGAACTATTTAGTTGGTTGAAAGCCTGACACAAGTTTGTGCTTTTACTCATATATTTATAATATGCAACGATGATGAAAGAAGTGTAATAAATATCAACATATGAAGAGATAGGTTGTTTCAATACATTCAAACCAATACACCAAGATATGGTTGTGTTTCATTAAATCAATTACATATATATTTTGAATTTTTTAGTGGGTAACCTATGATTTACATAATTACATAGAAGTATTACCAATTTAACATATGAAAATTAGTAATGATTACACATAAGGAAATTCAAAACATATGATTCAAATGTTCTCTCTATTATATTTGTGAAATTATACAACTTCAAAAACCATTTTGTACAAAAAATGAACACAAAAGTCATCCAAAAATCTCTTTATAAGTCTTTTTAAAACTTTCCCTTTGTAAGAGTCTCCCTTACATTTGAAATAGCCTTGTATTTATAAGCTTCCTTGAATAACTACCTAATAACAACCCCAATTTATTTTTTAAATATAATGGTTTTTAATTAATACACATTATTTGGTTATATTTTACGTTAATTTTGCATAAATAAGGTGAACATTTTCTAAATTTTAGGTACAATATGTGACATAAGTCACTTTTACATAAAGGAAACTAGAAACTTGTAACTTTGGAAGATAGACAAGTTATTAGTTTTGTCATAGTGTGCACTATGTTAAATCTCTCAATCCACGAGTTACTCAGTCATCAACAACTTAGCCTTCAAGGAAACATATTTTGATTACATCTACTAGATGTCCTTTTCTTTCATGAATGTAATATTTTTTTGAATAAAAAGGAGTTTTCTATAAGGCGTGATCAACTCTTATGTTTTTCATTGCCACCTTGTGTATTTCAGCAATCATCTTTAGAGGAATGTTTTTCATTTCAAGATGTCCTACATGTTTCTCACACATCCCTAATATCTTTGACACAATATGAAATGAGAAAAATTTGACATCTCCATCAAACAATAAGCCCATATCCATCGATACCTATTTGCACTTATGTATGCACATTTAAAGTTATTGTTATTACTTGTTAGTATTTTGTACAAAGTAATGTGTATTTTATCCCATATGGATGGATCCACTAAGTCAAGCCTACCCATACTACCTATGGTAAATATCTTGATAAATGTGAAAATCTCCATAGTTCAACAATCTTGAGAGAGAACTATACATTATGAGTCAATCATGAATTGCCAAATGTGTCGTAAGGTCCACTTTTTCTATTCAAAAAGTCTCCATATATGCATAATGTTAAGTTTCCACCTCACTACAGTATAAATAAACCTCCCAATCAACTACTTTTCACATGCATCTGACTATCAATTTTTCTCAATTGGACCAAATATACAAGGAGATTCCTCCTCTTTATACACACAAAATTAAGGGTCCCCATGTTCCTATATCCATAATGTGTATAAAAACAAGCCAAAAAATAACTATAATTTAATAAACCAAAAATAGCAAACAAGGAAAATTAGAGTGTAAAACATAGTGAAATGACTAAATAAACTTATATTTATCTAGCTTTATTGTTATGTTCAATCTAACAATTCATAGCAATGTTTTTTACAATGGAAAACCTCATATTATACTTGGGGGTTTCTAAACTCTAGAAAATACTAGCTCTCTCGATGATTCTATATTCTTAATTTTGTATTCCAATAATCTAGAATGTTCCAGATTTACGGAAGACTCTAGCTTCTTTAAAAGACTAAGAAAATATTTGATTCTTTTTAGACAATCTCATATTTATTTAACATCCCCCCTTAAGATTGATTAGAATGAAGGGAAAATTATAACACTATCCCCCCTTAATATTCACATCTAACATACAAATTATTCCTCGTAATTTCAAAATTTAGGCTTTAGTCGTACTCTTAACATAAATACATCAGCTATTTGTTCTTCAATTGGACAAAGTTGTAGACTGACAATAGTTTCTTGAACAAGATCTCGTATATAGTGAACATAACTCCCAATATGCTTTGTTTTAGTGTGGAAAACTAGGTTGTTGGCAACTTGTATGGTACTTCAATTGTCACGATACCAAGTAGTAGTAGAACATTGTGGAAATCCATGCTCAATTAGAAGATTTCAAATCTAAACTACTTCCTTTCTTGCTTCTTTTGATGCTCTATATTCTACTTCACATGAAGATAATGATGTACTTTTTTCCTACTCCAAGTAATAAGGCATGACCCAAGCTAAAAGACATAATCACCAATAGATTTTATGTCATCTATATAACATCTCCAATATGAATATGTAAATCCAACCAAAGAGATCGAGGACTTATAGCCATAGTGGATAACATAGTGTATTGTTCCATGGACATATCACAAAATATTTTTGCAACCAACCAATGAATTTATTTAGGTGCCTTCATTAATTTGGATACTATATTAACTATAAAATAAATGTAGATAGTCTAGAATTAGTTAGATAAACCAAGCTTCTAACAAGTTATCTATATAAAGTAGCATCTACTTTCTTAGAATTATATTCTTTAATAATCTTGATTCTAGATTGAAAGGGTGTAGAAGATGGCTTGCATTCTAGCATGTTACATTTTTTAAAAATATCCAAAGAATATTTTGATTGGAAAATGAACAATCCATCATGTAGTATACAAACTTGTAAAACAAGAAAATAGTTTGATTATCCCAAATCATTCATAAAAATACCCTTTTAAGATATGGTTTAAAATAATTGATTATTCCAATATTTTATCCAGTAATGAGTATATCATCTACATAAACTACAACAAGAATAATCTCATCTTGAACTTTCTTCATATAAATATTTGGATCAGATCTACACCTTTTAAACCCATGAAGTTGAAAGTTGCAGTGTCATAAAATTGCACCTCGAGCAATTTCACACTGCATAACCATCCCTTTAGCCTAATAAAAGATGATAATGCAAATTCCCCTTTTTCCTTAACTTTAATTCCATCCATAAACTATTTATTTTCTATATTCAAGTGATTTTTTGTCAAGGATACTAGCACGTTGTGCAAATGTCTACGCACCATGCAAACGTCCTAAAAAAATTACTAACTTTGTGGTCATTGGGACGTTACACTTTTTCCTGCTCGTAAAGTGTAATGCCTCTATGGTAGCTAACATGCCCAAAAATAGCTTCTTCCATGTATTTTCTTCATTTAAACTCTCATTCCTCTATTCTAATTCACTCTTCCAATCTCATTCTTTCATTCTTGCACTCTCAAGCTAACTTTCTCATTATACATCACCTCTACACCATTTTCTCAAGTTTTCTTGCAAGTTCTTGACTTCTACATCAATGTCTCAGCTCTCTTATCTTGTCTAGAGTGTTGTATTCTCCTTCAGTATCACAAGCTTGCTAAAGGGAGGGTAAGCACTCTCTTCTTTTTGCATTATCATCTGTGTCTTAGTAGCATATTGATATTCTATCATGTCTATCTTCTTTATCTTGTCAATCTATTTTTCTATCATCTACTTTACTTTCTACTTGTCTATTTGGTTGTCCATGGAGGTGGAAACACCAAAATGGGGGTTTGACTAACGCAAACCTTGAAACAAACCCAATATTTTCCATTGTTTCTATGTGTGCAAAATGTTCATTTGGAGCATTAAGAGATGTTTCATATCACTAGACCTCTTGTAAGTTCTTCTCTTCTCTCTTATTAGTTCATTTCATTTAGTTTAAATCATTGCATGTTAGTTTTCTTCTTGTTATTTCTATTATTTTTAGCACTTTGTTAGCTTCTTAAAATATTTGAATTCCAATTCTCGAATAGACAATAGACTCATGTTTTTGTTTGTAAGTTGTCTTCTTGGACTGTATGAGACCACAACATGTCACAGGGACATTTGTACACTACATTGTCATCCTTGGCCAAGAGCTAGCCAACTTTCTCCTAAGACCTAAGAAGTCTACTCTTTTGGTCCCTGAACTCCTTTTTCCAAAATCTATCTTAAAACATAAATTACAGTAAAAATTCATTGTCTTTCCATCTTTGTCACTTGAGCTTTTCCTTTGAGGTAGTTGAGGACCATTTTCTCCTTGTAGGCTCTTCTTTGTCCTAGAAATTCGAGAGTAGAAAATATCCTCCTCTATATTTTGGTGAACTTAACGTGAACCTATTCTTCCCTTTGTCTTTTTGTCAAAAAAAATTCTTCTCTCTTGTCGAGACATGTATTGGATAGTGTTGTGACACTTTGTATGCGTTTCACAACCCAATCCACTACCTTTGGGCACATAGTAAGGAGTTATTCACATCTTGATATGAGTTCTAGAAGATAGTTCAGTCATTCGTGTCAAGGTTTGGATTTTGAGGTGTTCTCTACGAACTCCCTATTGATTTCTCTCCCCCTCATGTTGAAGTTAAAATGTGTACCCCACCAACCTCTCCTTCTAACTCTTCCTCTCCTATAGCTAAAGAATCTACTATTATGGTTCTTGCTGATTAGATTCACTCTTTTGAAGTAAGACTTAGAGAGTTTGAAGAGTTTTTAACTAAATAAAACACATACTGTTAAGTAGCTCCTCTCCTTAATGGTCTAAAAAATTTACTCATTTCTGATCATAGAGGTTTTAAGTTACTTTGAGGTATTGTAAATATTGTAGAAACCCATGTCCCTTCATACACTTATATCTTGGGTAACCCCCAAGATGTTTAGTCAGAAATCATTGGTCACTAGTGGAATGTTCTGATGCAAGGAGTGTCTATACATATGGTTGACATGGGTCCTTCTATCACTGTTGTTGCTAATAATGCTACCACCGCATCTGTGGAAATTTTTGCAATTAGATTAAATTGAGTCCCCTTGAATTTTGAAGTTCCTACATCTAGAACCCAAATCCCCTCCACCTCTGGTGTTGCAACTAGTCACTCTCCATTGACAGATCTTGTCCTTAATTCTCTATTACAGAACATGGGGCGGATGTAATCTCAATTACCGAACTTGACTAGTTTCTCTTCTCAACCCATGTTCCAACTATATTGTCATCATAGCCCTTTATCTTTTGCTATTCTAAATACCCACATCCCTCAAGGGATGAAAATTCTTAAATTTGATAAGTATAGTGATGGAGAATATTTATAGATGCATTTCTTGTCTTTCAATGCCATGTGTACTGACTTCTTTTACCATGATGCTTTGTTCGATTCTTATAGCAATTCCAAGTGAACATCAGACCAAAGGTCGCCCTCATTGATCTCGTATGGTGCAAGTGGGGTACACACAAAAAAGTAACTGATTTTATTGCCCGTTAGCAAGCTGTATTTTCACAAATCTCCTATGCCTTTCCAGATTTTTATTTACAACATGTGTTCATCATGAACTTGTTGCAGGCATTACAAGATAAATTTCTTCTAATGAAATACCCTTCTTTTTCTCATCTATGTGTTGTGTTGCATGAGTATCAGAAGATGGTTGCTTAGTATGGGGATTCCTCCTTGTCCTCCCACTCGAATAAATAGTTAGTCATGTCTATCTTTGGAGAGTCAAGAAAGAAAAGAGTGGTAGTGAACATGGCATCTATTCATACTGACAAGAGTTCTACAGGACGAAATATAATTTTTACAAAAAAAATTGATTCCTACACAAATGTTCTATAAAAATTGTTAAAAGATGGTGCAATTTCTCTTCTAGAGATAAGACCGCCATCCAATCCCTATACTCAATGGTATGATATGCAAGAATTTGTCCAATACCATCAAGTATCAAGTCATGATACCAAGTGATGCATTCATCTTAGGTATGTTATCCAAGAACACATCGACAATGGTACCATTTGACTTGATGGTAAAAAATGAAATTCTAACAAATATTTAGCCAAACCTAATATAATTTTAGTTGTATATTTACACAAATCCTTTTCCATCCCATTCTGCTAATATCAAAACACATGCTTCTTAATTTTCTAACCCCATTCCATCTGAATATGTGAACATGGTTTTGTTCACTTGTGCTCCTCCTTTGATTCACATGGATAAAACATGATATAATATTCACACCACGTGACTTTCCCTTCAATAAAGAACCTTCTATGTTTTACATTGGAGCTTGAGTCAATGATAATGTCATAATTGGTGTTATGGTTGACCCTACGAGTCAAGTCAATTTCATCACGAAGGAGACTCTTTCATAAATAATTTACATAAGGAGAAATATGAGGAGTCATAGACCATGATCCATACCCACAATGGTCTTTCTATTCCACCCATTGGTTCTATCTCTCTATATGTCCTTGTTGAACCCAAATATCTAGAATTTCCATTGGTCATGATATTGGAGTCTGACTTATTTAGAGTTAGACTAGGCATTATGTGGCTATTCTTTATGAACACAGTTTCCTTTGTTGTCCACAAATGTCTGAATTTTCATCATGAGGGCATATTTTATACTATCCAAGACACTAGATACAAACCACTGGTGTTGCATGGGGGCTTCTCCCTTGATCATTTTTGGCCCACTCCAATTAGACCCTTACCACTTAGAGGGGACTTTTTATGTAAGGCCTACTTTAGGTATAAGACTAGATGTTCGATTTCTAATGGTGCTTTCCCACCTTTTTCCCATGCTATCTCTTTGAAGGATTTTATATGTGTACAGTGGCATGCTTCATCCTCTACCCTTCTGAAGGCTAAGGACAAGTAAGCTATCATCCATAATACTTCTCCTTCCTCTTCATCTTCTTCTATAGCTTCCCAACCTTTGGTGATGTCCTCTATTCCTTTTATTGTGCCTAGCATAGGAAAGGGAAAGGTGCTTGTGTTGTGAAAGTCCAAACCATAAGTCTTCCAACTAACAATTTTTCCCATATTCCCTCGAACCACCCTATATGGTAGGGGGAAGCATTCTTGTGGAGTTGTTCCTTCCTCTTGATCTCCAAGGCCTCCCCTATTCCTCAACCTACCTCTAAATTATACAAAGGAAAGGGTCTCATGGTCGAGACCCTCGTCTCTCCTTGTTTGTCCCTCCTTAGGATATTACTCTTCTACCTGTAATTGCTAAGGAGAGCACTACTCCGATGGAACAAGAACCCCTGGAGTCTTCCTAGGCCACCCTCCTTGGTGACCATAGCCATCAAAATCGGCTTGTACGAGATCATAATCATTATCAACACACCTTGGCTTGAGAGTGCAAGGCCTCATAGAAGATCGAGGGGGACCCTCTTGTCTCTACCTCTCTTTCTACTATTATCTTTGCTTTTGATTCTATCTCCACCTTTTTTCCCATTCCCATCACCTCTATTCCCATCGCCTCTTTTTTTCTTCCAGCTTCCTCAATGGATCATGATGAACCTAACCCCAAGAGGTTGCAAGTGTTCACCACTCCTTCTGAAGAGTTTCCTTTGATCACTTCTTTGCCAATGTTTATATGGGAAAATAGGGTTTGCATCAAAATGAATTGATCAAGATGATGAACAACTAATTATCACCATAAAGCATGCAATTATGTCTATTATATGGTGCAAATAATAATCATAAATCAATCCTAACTATTATAGCAACAATGGGGGAAGTTTTTAGAGCCAGAATGATGTGTACCTGTGACCACCGAAAAAGTAACCCTTCTACTTTTTTTGGCTTGTCTAGGCCCTCCTTGTGATTTTGGCTTAATGTTGCCTTGATTTCATGTTGCAATGTGGATAACACATTCAAATTAGGTCTTGGGTCCTTGTGAACTAATGGATTTTAATGGTGCCTTGAAAAAGTGTTGTGAAGTGTTGTAACACACTTTCACACTTTTCTAGGGTTTTATCAAATAGCTAAGCATAATAATCATAATTAACTTTAATATTACCTTATTTGGAGTGTTGTAAAAAAATTTAACACACTTTCACACTTCTCTAGGCTTTTCATTAACAATTGGACTTTCTTATGCTTTAATTGGCCCTATTTTGCATTCACAAGCCTCATTTATTGCATATTTTTTAGGATAACCCTGACACCAATTAGTAACCAATCATAATTTAGGTGTTCCTGGCTTGTGTGGCCTAGATTTAGTTTCTGGGACTCATTTTCCACCTTGGTTGAATGAGTCCCATCTAGTTCTTTTTGGCCCCGATGTAGGTTTCACACATTTCTAAGTACTTTTCATTTTTGGTCCCATACATTTGGCCTAGGTTGACTCATTCGCCACCTTGGGCGAATGAGTCTTGAGTGACCAAAATTCAAATTTAATTCAAATTTCCTATTGGATTTTATTCTCCTAGATATGATGTCGACTTGTAGTGTTACAATTTCAGGAATTCTTGCATAATTGAGTATAAATACAAGGTTATTTCTCTCATTTTCATACCTAGCATTCAAGAGAGATCACTTGGAAAGTGTACAAGCATTCAAGTATTCACAATAGCATTCAAGGAATTTTAAGGGAAAATTATCAAGCATTCTAGAGTGTTCTTCAAGTGTCAATCATCATGTCAAAGATTTGTTGCATCATGTTGTTTTAGAGCTAACAATTGTGATGTAAGGTTTGTGATTCAAGCAAGTGCTTCATTCAAAGACCTATCAATATCAAGCAATATTCCAAGTCTACATCCATTTGATCCATTAATTACATGTTTGCAACACCTTATTGCTAGGGTTTGGTGAGTTGCAACATTGTTATTTGTTCATTCATCATTCTCCATTCATATTGGCTTTCATTTCAAGTTTTAATTACCAATAAGGGGTTTGACCAAGGAAAACCCCTATCCTCTAACCACACAACATTTTTCCCTTTTCTTATGTGTGATTTGTAGGGCTAGGCTACATATTTGTCAAGAAGAAAACTTGGATAAAAATTTTCAAATCCCTAAAGTTGTTAAAGTTGTTGTCAATCCTTGGAGAAGCTAGGATAAGACCTACAAGTGGTAATTTGCAAATTCAGATCCGAAAACCAAACAAAAAGAGAAAAGTAGAATGAGAGGCACATAATCTAGTTCAGAACTTCCAAAAAAGTAGAAGTGGACCGATTCACCACAATTGGTGAATGAGTTCAACTGTACAGGCTTGATAGAGGTTTTTGCATATTTGGATACCCTTTTGGTTGAAACTTGTATGTGCACATTTTCCCAAAAATTGGACTAATTCACCTAGCTTGGCGAATGATTCCCAGTCAACGTAATTAGCATATTTTCCAAAATTCTAGATCTCCATTCTGCCTTCTTCAATCTCCCAGGTGCACACTTTCAAGTTCATAGCTTTCTATTATATTTTGTTCATCTTTCTAGGTCATTTAGTGTTAGTTTGCATTCGATTAGGATTTTTTCTTACAACTTGCATTGCATTATCTTTTCCAGGTCTAAACATGGTGGTGAACCCCTCATTACATATCATTCAATCCCTAGGATAGTCCTATTGCAAGATTTCAATCTCCTTTGCATTGAGATCTCTAGGGTTGTCCTTGAGTGGAATCTCTCTGAAAGGGGGTGTGAACATCAACTCTCCCCAACAACATAGTCCTTTTTTAGAGATTCCATTTTGGTGAACCTGGATTTAGGACATCATTATTCTGATTTGGAGTGCATTTACATAACAGATTTAGCTTGCATTAACATTGCATTAGGTTTTACATTGGTTAATTTGTATTCTAGGGTTTCAAATATTACATTAGTGAAAATCTCATTTATCTTGCATTATTGCATCTAATTTCATTGAAAATCAATAAAATTTTGCATTTGCATCTCATATCTGCATCAGAAAACATAAAATTCAATTCAAAATTTTTGAAAATTTTCAAGAAAAATATTATTGGGCTCATTCGCCACCTTGGGCGAATCAGTCCCTTTGCATATATTTCACTGCATTTTTTGGCCTTTAAGGTTCATCTTTCGAGTTTTTGTTTGTTGTTGTTACCTTTCTATTTCAGCTTGCATACTTTCTATTTCATTCAAATCATTGCATGTAGCTTAATCTCATTCATATTGTGCATTGCTTAAAATCAAAATTGCATTCACAACATTGTTGCATAGTTTACAATTTGAAATTTGCATCATGGATGTGCTTTAACCAGCTTTGGATGTCATTAAAGTCCTTAGTGGATGTGTCAAGTTGTGCTTTTGGAAATGACCCCAACAAAATTGAACTCACTCATGCTCACTCAACTCCTCATGATGTTGACATCATTGGAGAAGATGATAACAGCATGAACAAGTTCTTAAACAATTGTCTTAATAACCTTGAAGCTAATGCATATTTCTATCCATCCATGAGACACCCAAACCTTCCTACAATACCACCCCTTAAGATGTTTGGTTACTTACATCCCAAAACAAAATGTGAAACTAGCTCCTTTATGCAAGCAAACACTCAATCATCCTATGATCACAAAGTAACAAGTTACACTTCCATCAATCTAGAAGAAACATATGGAAAAGGTTTCATAATCTTGAGCAAATAAGGATGTGATACAACAAATGAACATGACATTCAACAACTCCTAGAACAAATGCCAACTGATGAAAATAAAAATGGGTTAGGATATCAAGATCCCTCTCATAAAAAAAAGCCTCCTAAATAATATCTAAGGCTTCATAGCGATGGTATGGTTATCTTAGATCATCATCTCGATATGAATGTTATCCTTCCTAAATAAAATCCAATGATTCATAATAATCATGAGGATGAGAGGATCTCCTCAGGCCCTCCTTCTCAACCCTCAACTAGAGAAGTTTGAGAATCTAGCAAATGCAAAAGACCTTACAAGTTACAAAAGCTATAACCTCCCCATCCACTGCCTGAAAGCGAACAAAAGCTACAATTGCTTTTGAAAAAAGAATTAATAACATTACCACCTATGAATAGATTAGTCATATATCCTAAGGATGCAAAGGTCCCACTTTGCGCATATCATTGAATTCTCAAACACAATACTGATGAATGTCGTGCATTCCAATTAATATTGCAAAACTTTCACTTTGATGGCAATGATTGTCATCAGGTGATTGCATAAGTCTAACATTGTTTAACCCATTGTCATGTAATAGTTGTAGAATATTATATTCTCATTATTACCTGACCTTTCCCATCACCTACATCGGCTCCTTCTTGTCTCACACTCAGTGGGGACACGAAGTTGAAAGCCTTGTCCTAGTTAAGCATCTATCTTTGTCCCTTAGCTTCGATATTCACCTTTCGCTTATATAGATTGAGATTGGGAGGTAGATGACTTTCTCATAGGTTGACTCAAATTTTCCTTACTAGTCTTTTGCATTATTTATTTTTCATTTTCTTTTGTGTGATTACATGTGTGTAATGTGATCCCCCACAATGTTCTATGTTCTCTCTCTCTTTGTGGCATTCCTCTATTTGTACCTTCACTCTTCTTCATGTTGTACATCTCTTTCGCTTTTCTCTCTTTCATTCGTCTCCATTCATATTGAATTTCATTTCAAGGTTTAATTACCAACAAGGGGTTTGACCAAGGCAAACCCCTATTCTCTAACCCCACAACATTTTTCCCTCTTCATGTGTGTAATTTGTAGGGCTAGGTTGCAGATTTGTCAAGAAGCAAAGTTGGAGAAAAGTTGTCAAATCCCTAAAGTTGTCAAAGTTCTCATCAAGCCTTGGACAAGCTTGGAGAAGACCTATAAGTGGAAATTTGTAGATTCGGATCTGGAAACCAGTCAAAAAGAGCAAAGTAGACTAAGAGGTACAAAATCCAATTCAGAACTTCCAGAAAAGCAGGATTGGACCGATTCACCACTATTGGTGAATGAGTTCCACTGTACAGGCCTGACAAAGGTTTTTGCATATTTGGATACCCTTTTGGCTGAAACATGTATCTACACATGTTTTTCTAGAAACTGGATTGATTCACCTAGCTTGGCGAATGAGTCCCAATCAACATAAACAATAGATTTTCTAGAATTCCATATCTCCATTCTGCCTTCTTTAGTCTCCCAGGTGCACACTTTCAATTTCATATCTTTCTATTACATTTTTTTCATCTTTCTATGTCATTTAGTATTAATTTGCATTCGATTAGGGTTATGTCTTACAACTTGCATTGCATTATCTTTTCCAAGTCGCAACTTGGTGGTGAACCCCTCATTACATGTCATTCAATCCCTAGGACAGTCCTATTGCAAGATTTCAATCTCCTTTGCATTGAGATCTCTAGGTTTTTCCTTGAGTGGAACCTCTCTGAAAGGGGGTGTGAAAATCAACTCTCCGAACCGACATCCTCTTTTTTTTGGAGGTTTCAATACCTTGCTACAAGAAGCTTGTTTTTAGGGTACAAAGGACTCATTCGCCTTTAGTGGTGAATGGGTCTCTATTAGGGTTTCTAAAACTAAGATCTAGATTATGTTCCTTGATGTCTACACTCTCAGATCCTCCGTTATCATCTCCCAAAAACCTATAGCAAATTTTGTCGCCTTCTTTCTATGTTCTTGAATTATGAATGACAACTTTGACAATTTTTCTTCAATATTTTTATCCACTTGATCTTCAATTTATAATTCTACAAATACACATCGACGAGGAGAAAAACATGTTGATTGTTAGTGAATACGGGTTTTCCTAAGTCAAACCCCTTTTAGGTAATTAAACTAAATGATGAAATAATGAAATTGAAGCATGAACATGAAACAATGAAATGTTGATACCTTAAAAGTTATCTTGGAGTATAAATCTACAAACTAACATCTAGTGGCCATGTAAAATGTAGATCCTGATCTTGAATTAGATGTGAAACAATGCTTGCAATTATATCCTCAATGCTACATCAACAATCTTAGCTCAGCAACATGCTTGAATGAACTATGCCTTTGACATGATGAAATGATCTTGAATTGATGCAATAAAACTTCACTAATCTGCCTTTGAATGCCTTTGAAATGCTCTTGTGAACTCTATAATTCTCTTGCTCTTGTCTCATGAAGTCACATCAAATTTCTAGGAGAAACAATATGAATTAACCCCACATTTATGCTAAATTTAGAGATTAACCCTGAAATTCAAATAATTCAAGCCGACATCGGATCTAGGATTGAAAATCATTAGAATCTCACTAAAATTAAATTCGAAAAGGGGTGTCCTATGTGAGGAGGACCTATTCACCACTAAATGAAAATGGATCTTGATAGAGCTTTTAAAATTGCTACAAATCTTGGCTGGTTCTATGAGAATTCTTGTCAAGCTATTACCCTTGTGCTTAGGGGGAAAATGTTAGGGTTTGGGGGTTTATTGCCCTTGTTTAAAATCTTCACATCTTTTGAACCCCTAAGTTTTTTTTTCATGTTGACCTATTGCTTTAGGTAGCCAGTTGCTTAAGTCATCGATTGAGCCTTTTATGTTGTGTGTGTATCATCCCCCTTTACCTGACCGATCGGTCTTGTTGTGTTGGGTTTTAATTTTAATCCCCATGCGTGTGTCGGGTTGTCTTATGAGCCATCAGATTGATGGATTTGAACCTGACCATTCCTCATTGGCCTCACAAAGACTTTCGATGACGTCACAAATGAGTGGCAAGGTGTGCGAGATGTTACCACATGTCGCTTATGGTAGTAGGGCCCAACCCTAGTTCGCCAACAGTTTAATAAAGGTTTTCTAATCAATGGTCGTCATGTGATTGTGAAGATTAATCATGGTCATCCCTCATAGACCTTGCACGATTAAAATAATAGTTTTAATAATGTTGCAAGGTGTGCGAGCGGGTGACACGTGGACTCACTTGGCGACACAAGGAGGCTAGTTGGGGCCCATGAATGACTTGTGTGTATTCTGACTGGGGATCATATCACTGGCCGATGGGCAGGTACCATGTGGCAACATGGAATTTTCAAATATGTTTGACTCAATTTGAGTCGTTCAACATGCCAACTCATCGGCACATCGACAACCTAAATTCAAAACGTTGAACCAGCCATGTGATGACTGTTTGAGTTATGTAAATGGAAAACATTAATGGTGCAATATTTTTGATGGATATCAACCTGATCTCCATGTGTGTGAGTGGTCACCTCCTGACAATCATGATGAATAGTACGTCGATTTCCATGAACCTAGAAATTAACAATGGTGAGATTGATGTCGGTGAATAATCACTCGCTCACTCGTGTTGTAGCTGGAGTATTGATAATCACTTCATCAATTTGTTCGATAAATGTGTGTTGGTTATTCTTTTGCATCAGTGCGATTAAGTTTTTGTGCTTCTGGGCTTCTATAGTGAGTGATTGATTGTTCTTGCAAGGGTGTTTGAGTTGGAGTCAAAGATGAGCAAGAAAATTGCTTCTCTTTCACCGGTGCAAAATTTTGCAAGAGTGAGTGCATGAAGATCTCAGGAGAAGGCGCAACAATGTGAACAAAGTGCTATTTTGGGCATTCTTGGCTTCAAACAGGAAGACACTGGGTCCCTGCCGAGTGTTACTAGGTGCAATTCTTGACTCAAGGGTTAAGTTGCAAGAGCATAAGTGATGAGTTGTGGAAAAGAAAAGAGGTATGTGGAGTTTGGTGAAGGATTGAAAGACAAGCTAAGGTTCATTTGAGGCTCTTTGGGGCAAAAAATCCACCCATTGATGTCTCTAGCAGCACTGGTGGTGATGGTTCTGAGATTGATTCTGATTATCATAGTTACCTCGCGGCTCTGACTGAATTGACTGATGTAGATGAAGAGGTCCTCGCGGTATCTCCTATTACCACAGTGGCACCGTGTGTTGGCTTTGGTTCTAGTGCTTGGGGTGGTGTTGATAAAAATAAGGTGGTGTTCTTGCCTCCCACTGAGGCGAAAACATGGAGTGGCCGTCTGTATCGTGGTCGTGGTGTTACTTAGGGTTGTGGATAGTGGTATGGTTCTATGGTTTTCCAATTTTGTGTTGGTGTTTTTTCCTTTTAGGTTTGATGTGGAAAAAAATGATAAGGCCTGGGTGGCATTTTATTGCAGGTATGATGACACTAACTAATAACGCAGGTTGTTACAAAATTTTGATTCCCCTGTTCACCAAATGATTACATCCAATGGTGTGGGAATTTTGAAATGCAAATGAAATTCATTTTGAAATGAAAATTTGAATGAAATGTAACTGCAATGGGCCTGAAGCTTGTCGCTCTCTTGTTTTATAAAAGAGATCTCAAGCCTCATTGGAGGGGTTGGATTTTTGAATCCTGAAGGTCTAGGTGGTATATATTGAATGCATATAATGCAAAATTTAGGATGAGTTAGCTGGTAAATTGCCTTGGGTAGGGTATGTATATAAGATAGTCTTAATGGGTCTTATGTAATTACTAATATCAAAATAAATCTACAAATTTAAGGCGATTTCTCTCCTGTGTATGTTGTGACAGATTATGAATGAAATTATCAAGGGTTGTTTCATTTGTCTTCAATGGTTCATTTGAATGTATGATTCCTTTTCTTGTCTTAACTTAATGAGTTAATCAAATGCTTGAAAAGGGATTGTAGGTTTGTGGTAATGTACTAAGGATCTGATAAGGAGTATTGTTTTGAATACTGTGAAGTCTTATGATGTAATGCATTGTGAGAATCGTTCACTGTTATTAGGGTTAAATTTTATGTATGATTGAATATTTTATATGTGACTCCTACCCAATTTGATGAGGCATTGGCTAGTTCATTTTGGAATTCTTTAAAGAAATTAATATCAGAAAGCACCTATATGTGGATTCAAGGTCAGAACATTACCTAATTCAAATTTTTTTTTTTTCAAGATGCAAATCTCATATAACACTCTTGTTCCTAGCAAATATGCGATCATTTATGTAAAGGTCAGCCAAGCCTTGGATAAACCCTATGTATCTGCAAGTTAATAGGAATTTATTTGTGTGTTGAAGTGTTCTTGAGATAGGAAATATCATATGAACACAAATAGGAACACCCTCCTTGGTTTCATAGAGCCTAAAGAGTAGGCGTAAATCCCTGAGAAGCTTTACCTGTCAGTTGGCATTTAACTTTGATAATTCTTAAACATAGAGATTGGCTACCTCTTAGAGAGTTTCAAAGCTTAGCTGGAAAAAAACCAACAGAATGGCAACTCTCCTGGGGAATGCACTCAGAAATTTGGCTGTAGATTGTCTTATCAAAGAGTCATTCAAATCTTGAGCTATTATTTGTAACTGGAGACCTTGACAATTATTGAATATATTTTCCCATCTGAGTCCAATAGAATGGTGACTCCGCTGGGGAGAAATTTTGAGATATTTAAAAAATAAGGAATCACAGGTGCAGATGGTAGTATCAAAGAGTCAAGTATTTGGTGAATCTAAACATTTGGTACAGATGTTGAAAATTTTTGGACCTAGAAAAGGTTTTTCTGCAGCAACATTTCAAAAAAAATTGAGTGACTCCACTATTGGAGAAGACCCAAAATGAGATTTACTCTAAAAATAACTTCATGTGGCTTGAAGTTTGTTCCTTTACGAAAAGAGGTGGTGACTCTATCTAAAGAACCAGTTGAATTGTGAAGAAGACTTCCAGATTTGTAGAGTTTGCAATCAGGGAGAAAAGGTTAACTGCTGCTACAAAGTTTCCAAGTATTCTCATAAATCTAAAGAAAGCATTATTCTATTTGAAAGAAGTTTATGAGAAATCTTCAAGGCTTGAGATGATAAATGGTTCCCTATTAGATGAAATTGCATTAAGATAGGGAATAATAGTGTTTTTGTTCATGCTTCTAATGTGTAATATATGTAATGATCTGAGAAGTATGATTTTGTTTGAATTATGCCTCTGAGAAAACTTTAAGGCATAATGATTCAATCTATGTTTTAGAATCATGGTTGAATTAGTAAATGATGCAATTGAAAACCATGTATGAAGTTGATAATGATTGAACATGGATGTAAGAAGATTTCCTTGTGAAATATTAAGTCAAAGTATGCAAGGCAAACAATCTTCACTGAGCCCTCCAAGGGATTTTTCTATTGAAAGGTATATGACATTGGTTTTTAGTGGTATTAAAGGTTTCCCAAACCTGATTCCTAAAAATATTAGGAAATATTTTCCCAAATTCACAGGGAAAAGTTACGAATCAACCTCTAAACATTTGCAAACATTCATGGATGTGATGGGAGATTATGAGGTAAATCATGAGGATATTGTCATGAAACTCTTTGTTCAATCTTTGAAGGATGATGCTAGGGATTGGTTCTCATATTTACCAGCATGTTCTATAGCTTCATGGAATCAGTTTATGACAACCTTTGTTGAACAATTTGGTGAAAGGGTAAATCCAAGTGTGGCAAGAAAATAATTTTTGGAAATCCATAGAAATGAAGATGAGCTAGTCCTTGTCTTCAATCTTCAATTTGCAAAGGCAGTAAGGGAAATTCCAGAAAGTATGAGACCAAATGATGTTGAATATTTGGTTGTGTACTTAGGTGCATTTGATAAAAATATGAGCTATTTATTAAGGGATAAAGAGCCAGCAACATTACATCGGGCATATCAAAATTGCCATGGATATTGAGAACAATTTGAAGTACTCAATGATGAAAGGGTACTTGGCTGCAAGTGTTGGTTATCCCGGCACACCTTATACAAATAGAATTCAAGGATCCGATAATGGAAATGATTGTCAAGATGACAATGCTTATGTTGTTCTGATTTCTTCATCGTCAAAATATGAAGATCGTAGTGAGCTCCAAGTTGAGCATCAACAAAATTTGAGCAATGTTGATCAAAGGTCTTGTGTGCAAGAATTGTATGAAATAATGAGACACAAGGGACAATCACCATATAAACTATTTTTGAGATTTTTGGATGCTTTGATAGAAATCCCCAAAGATTTCAGACCGAAGGATTCTGTGTGCATTGATTTGTTCTGTGAGATTTATGAATCTGGGCTAAGTACTTTGCCAAAAGAATTGAAGCCCTATAGCTTTGACCAAGTACCTAATTGGATAAAGATTGTACGGAATCAACCAAATGTGGTTATGCACAAAATGTGAATTCTCAAAAGGAGACATCAGCTTTCCTCTTGAGAAAAATCAAATAACAATGCAAACAAGTGAAAAGAATATGTCAAAAGATGAGCATTGTAGTCAACTCACAAACAACACATATACTGAGAAACACAACAATGATCAAGAAAAGGATACATGGGATGATAACAAAGTAAATATCCAAGAATTCTTTTCTTGTGATATTTTAGATAATGGAGAAGTGAATAAGATACAAAATACTATTCCATGTCATGTTGCGATCAACGATTATAATGCATGTGTTGTTGATATTTCATTACAAACCAGTGATTATGATCCTGAAAGTGCAACCAAAAGCATTCATTCTGAAGATTTCAAACATGATTGTGATTGCTTTTCTGAGGATGATATGGAAGCATATTCCATACTTGAATAATGCAATGATATAGATGTTCATGATGTCACTTATCCACAAGTGAAGGAACAAATTGTATGTGGTGAATACTAAGAATGTATTTTAGGTTTTTTCATCAATGGAGCATGATGATTATTTTAGTGATGAGGAATTTGAAGATAAGGATATGTATGTTCAATATGTTGATTTGGATGACAATGCTAAATATGATAAACATGTTGATAAATGTGTTGATGCCCTTGTTGCTCATGATTATCTATGTGACGCAAAGGTGGAAATGTTTGTGATACACGAAGAGGATGATGTTGTATATGATGATGAAATAGGGGGTTCATTTTGGAATGATCAAGCAGTGCATTGTGGAAAATGTATGGATCTTGAGTCAACATTATTACCCATTGATAACACTGAAGAGCTTGTTGATTCATATGACAATAAAGTTTCAGATTGTGTTGATATTGGAAAATTTATTGATCCATGTGGAGAGCAGCCAAGAGATGAAAATGATGATGAATCTCATGTTGGTGAGTATGAATCTGAGTACAATTGCTTATTTTTTGATGTCCCTTGTGTGAACGCGGACATGTTTTTATCCCCTAAGAAGAACATTTATGTGAAAGAAAATGAAGATCCTAGTTATATTGCTAGTGAGGAGACTTCATCCAGCAAGCAATCTTTCACTTTTGGTTCAGCACACATATCAATTGATATTGCACATGAGGTTACCAATGCACATGGGTATCTTTATGTTTCCTTTGTTGATGTTAAATTGCTTGAACTTACCCTTGAGGTATTTTCTATTGAGTTGACTAATGATGTGAAGAATGAGTCAGAACGTGTTAGTGAACCTGAGATGAATCCTTTTACTCATTTCTTGAATATTAATGGCGCATACGATCCCCATTTCTATAATACCAAGGTGTGTTATGATATACTTGAACCAAAATGTCAAAAAATATGCCCATGTTGCAGTGATCAATATAAGGATGCTCCAGAATATGCATCTTTTATCTTTGACATATTCAAAGATGATTTCTATTACACACAAGTTGTTTATGATAGATTTTAGTTTGATGTCAAAGTTTGTGATGTCAAAGACTGAGTGGACTATGAGTGCCTTTGTTTCTTAGCTCAGGCAAGTGAATCTTTAGTGGAACATGAAAATAAGCTTGCCAAGGTAAAATGTCACAATGATTATGAGTTTCAGTTAGTGTCTGATTGTAGATTGCATATTGATAGAATTGATGGCGACATTGGAAGACATAGTGATATAATGGGACATGTAAATAACCGCACTGGTTTGTGGGCACTTAGTGGCAGTGTTTTCAGACTTGGCCTACTACAAACAATAGAGAAATTTATTTTTGACAGGGGTAAATATTGGTATTTCTTTGTTGGGGGCCTGGGGCCACCAAATGAAGTTTGAAAATGCATTCTAATGCACCATAATGGAGCAGTTTTTAGGGCACCCATCTGACTCAGTGTTTGGTCTACTCTCTAGATATCTAAATTCTCGCCATACCCACCAGGGGTATGCGTCCCCGAGCTAGATCCACTAATAGAGCTTTTAAAATTGCTACAAATCTTGGCTAGTTCTATGAGAAGTCTTGTCAGGCTATTACCCTTGTGCTTAGGGGGAAAATATTAGGTTTTAGGGGTTTATTGCCCTTTTTTAAAATCTTCACATCTTTTGAACCATTGCGGTTTTTTTTCATGTTGACCTATTGCTCTGGGTAGCCGGTTGCTTAAGTCATTGATTGAGCCTTTTATGTCATGCGTGTACCGGCCCCCTTTACCTGACTGGTTGGTCTTGTTGTGTTGGGTTTTAATTTTCATCCCCATGCATTTTTTTGGGTTGTCTTCTGAGCTGTCAGATTGATGGATTTGATCCTGACTATTCCCCGCTGGCCTCACAAATACTTTCGATGACGTCAAAAATGAGTGGCGAGGTGTGCGAGATGTCGCCACATGTTTCTTACAATAGTCGGACCCAGCCCTAGTTTTCCAACAGTTTAATAAAGGTTTTTTGATCAACGATCATCATGTGATTGTGAAGATTAATCATGGTCATCCCTCATAGACCTCGCACGATTAAAATAATAGTTTTAATATTGTTGTGAGTTGTGTGAGCGGGTGACACATGGAATCGCTTGGCGGCACAAGGAGGTTGGTTGGGGCCCGTGAATGACTTGTGTGTATTCTAACTGGGGATCATATCATTGGCCGATGGGCCTGCCATGTTGCAACATGGAATTTTCAAATATGTTTGACTCAATCTGATTCATTCAGCATGCCAACTCACCGGTGCATCGACGACCTAAATTCAAAATGTTGAACCAACCATGTGATGACTGTTTGAGTTCTACAAATGGAAAACATTAATGGTGCAATCTTTTCAATGGATATCAACCTGATCTCCATGTGTGCGAGTGGTTATCTCCTGGAAATCATGATGAATAGTATGTCGATTTCCATGAACCTGGAAATTAACAATGGTGAGATTGACGTCAACGAATAATCACTTGCTCACTCGTGTTGCAGCTAGAGTATTGATAATCACTTCATCAATTTGTTCAATAAATGTGTGTTGGCTATTCTTTTGAATCAGTGCGATTAAGTGTATGTGCTTTCCGGCTTCTATAGTGAGTGGTTGATTGTTCCTACAAGGGTGTTTTAGTTAGAGTCAAAGATGAGCAATCAAATTGCTTCTCTTTTGTCAGTGCAAAAATCTGCGAGTGAGTGCATGAAGATCTCAAGAGAAGGCACAACAATGTGAACTGAGTGTTATTCTAGGCGCTCTTGGCTTCAAACAGGAAGACATTGGGTCCCTCCCGAGTGTTACTAGGTGCAGTTTTGACTCAAGGGTCAAGTTGCAAGAGAAGAAGTGATGAGCTATGGAAAAGAAAAGAGGTTTGTGGAGTTTTGTGAAGGATTGAAGGACAAGCTAAGGTTCATTCAAGGCTCTTTAGGGAAGCAAAATCCACCCATTGATGTCTCTGGAAGCTCTAGTGGTGATGGTTCCGAGACTGATTCTGATTATATCGCAGTTACCTCATGACTCTAACTGAATTGGTTGATGAAGATGAAGAGGTCCTTGCGGTATCTGCAATTACCGTGGTGGCATCGTGTGTTGGCTCTGGTTCTAGTCCTTGGGGTGGTGTTGATAAAAATAAGGTGGTGTTCTTTCCTCCCACTGAGGTGAAAACATGGAGTGGTCATCTATATCATGGTCGTGGTGTTACTCTGGGTTCTGGATAGTGGTATGGTTCTATGGTTTTCCAATTTTGTGTTGATGTTTTTTCCTTTTGGGTCTGACGTGGACAAAAATGACAAGGCCTAGGTAGCCTTTTGCTGTGGGTATGGTGACACTAACTAATAATGCAAGTTGTTGCAAAACTTTGATTCCCCTGTTCACCGAATGATTACATCCAATTGTGTGGGAATTTTGAAATGTAGATGAAATTCATTTTGAAATGAAATTTGAATGAAATGTAACTGCAATGGGCCCGAACCTTGTCCCTCTCTTGTTCTATAAAAGATATCTCAAGGCTCATTGTAGGGGTCAAATTTTTGAATCCTGAAGGTCTAGGTGGTATATACTGAATTCATATAATGCAAAATTTAGGATGAGTTAGCTGGTAAATTGTCTTGGGCAGGGTATGTATGTAAGATAGTCTTAATGGGTCTTATGTAATTACTGATATCAAAAGAAATCTATAAATTTAAGGCAATTTCTCTCCTGTGTATGTTGTGATAGATTATGAATGAAATTATCAAGGGTTGTTTCATTTGTCTTCAATGGTTCATTTGAATGTATGATTATTTTTCTTGTCTTAACTTAATGAGTTAATCAAATGCTTGAAAAGGGATTGTAGGTATGTGGTAATGTACTAAGGATCTGATAAGGAGTATTATTTTTAATACTGTGAAGTCTTATGATGTAATGCATTGTGAGAATCGTTCACTGTTATTAGGGTTAAATTTTATGTATGACTGAATATTTTATGTGTGACTCCTGCCCAATTTGATGAGGTACTGGCTAGTTCATTTTGGAATTATTTAAAGAAATTAAAATTGGAAAGCACCTATATGTGGATTCAAGGTCAGAACATTACCTAATTCAAATTCTATATGTTTTGAGATGAAAATCTCATATAACACTCTTGTTCATAGAAAATATGTGGCCATTTATGTAAAGGCCGGCCAAGCCTTTGATAAACCCTATGTATCTGCAAGTTAATAGGAATTTATCTATCTGTTGAGGTGTTCTTGAGATAAGAAATATCATATGAACACAAATAGGAACACCCTCCTTGGTTTCACATAGCCTAAAGAGTAGGGTTAAATCCCTGAGAAGCTTTACCTGTCAGTTGGCCATTAAATTTGATAATTCTTAAATATAGAGATTGGCTACCTCTTAGAGAGTTTCAAAGCTTGGATGGAAAAAACACCAACAGGTACTAGCATAACTTTCTATGACCATGCTTCGGGGGGATGAAAGAACATCAAAAACCCATGTCAAAAATGCAAAGAAAGGGATGTCTTATGTGGAGAGGACCCATTCGCCACTAAATGTGAATGGGTCCTAGCACCATTTTCTAGGACCTTGAATTTTCCAAATTAAATGTCATGTAGTTTGATTACTAGGTGTTGGGATAGATCCTTTGGAAAGTGTCATTAATAAGGCTTAAATTTGAATTAAAGGGGCTAATTAAGCTCAATTAACCATAATTAATTAATGAAACCTTAGATAAGTGTGAAATTGTAAAACAACACTTGACAACACCATAAATAAGGTACATTTTAAGTACATTACATTAAAAAGGGCCCTAGATTCAATGTTAATGTGTACAACACATTACAACATTAAATCAAGGCATTATTAGGTTAATTCAATATCACTTATGAACCCAAATTAAGTGTGAAAAAGGGTTACTTTTTTTGACACTACAACCAGATCTTCCTCCTTTCCCTCAACCTATTGATATACCTTATACAAATATTGTGTCTTTCATGGCTCCTTCTCCTTCTCCCTCTTCCACTTCTAATGTGAGGATCCCACATCCTCCATTAAAGAATAAGTTGGAAAACAACCTTTTTTCAAACAATGGTCACAAAAGGACTTCTTTGTCTTCTACATTGTGTTCCACCTTGGCTTGTACCATTCTTGTGATGAAAATAGTGCATCCTTCCTTGAAGTTTGTCATTTCCCCTCTTTCTAAGGTTCGAACTGACTCTCGATTTTCTCATCCTTCTCTTGTTCAATCGCATCACTTCACTAAAGAGAAGCACATACTTGAATCATTGGAGGATATTTTAACTCTGTCATCCATCTTATCTAGATCAATGAAATTAGTCTTGCATGAGCTTGGTGAGGAAGACCTTGAGTAGGCTTCTTCCTTGTCTCTTGCTACAACAAGGTTGTTAGGAACTGCTCTTGCTATTCCCCCTACAAGCTCATCTTCCCTCTCCCTACAATGATCTAGAGTAGGAGCATGATGACTTGTTGGAGGTGTCAGACTAAAGCGGTGCCTCTTCTTATCCTTAGATTAGATTTGTGTTCTTGTTTGTGTTCCCTCATGCTTGTTATTAGTGTTTATGCTCTTGCTTGGAAGACCCTTTCTAGTCTCTTAGGTACTTGGATATAGGAGAGAAAATTTATCATGCACTTTTTCTATTTGTCTCATCATTCATCTCTATGTCATACACTATTTTTTCACATTAGGAATGATTTAAAGTGTTGGGGCATTAAGGCCTCTTCCATGTTGACCTGAATTTTTATTTTGTCTTCATGTCCTCTTCTTTCGGTTCTGATCTATTTGACGGTGATGATAGTTTGTACATATTATGCTATATTTATCTATCTATGTTTATGATTAGTTATGACCCCAAATAATTGGATCCCCCTATGATCTTGATTTATTCATCTCTACTCTTTCATGATATTGTGGATCCTATGTGTTGTCCCTTGTGTGACAATATTCCATGAATGCATCTTGCTATTTTTTCTTTCCATAACATCTCTTTATCTTTCTCTTCTCCTTTAAATGGCATGTTCTCCTTTGCGTAGCACACATCATTCTAAGGGAGGGCTATCATATCTACTTATTTTCAAAAAATATTTAAAAATATGTCTCTGTCTTATAATCTCGTTGTATAGCTTGGGGGAAACTTGACTAGACTTTTCTTGTCTTTTTTGTGACTATCCTATATCGTAGTTTGCAATAGCCACAGGCCTATCTGCTTGTCAGATGGTCTCTAAAATTTATAGCCATACCTTCAATGTTGTCTTTATCTAATCATATTATTCATGTCTTAAATTATGTCATGTCTATGGATTTTTATCATGTCTATTTTTTTCTCTCACTTAACATGTTTGTCTACAACTAACATGTTTATGGTGAGATTGCAATCAGCTTTGCAGGATGGAAGACTTATGTCCTCTTCGCATCCTAGCTCAACTTCACTATCACATATATATCATATTCAAGACTTGCGTCCTCTTTATCTTGGGTATATTCTCTTCAACCTCTTTCTACTTTAGCTTGCACATTTAGAATACATATGCTCACTAAAGTGGGGGAAAACTATAGTGTCATAAAATTACACCCTGAGCAATTTCACACTACATAACCATCCCTTTAGCCTAATAAAAGACAATGATGCAAATTCCCCTTTTCCCTTAACTTTAATTTTGTCCATAAACCCTTTGTTTTTTATATTCAAGTGATTTTTTGTTGAGGATGTTGCACATTGCACAAACGTTTGCACACCATGCAAATATCCCAAAAATATTCTTGACCCTATGGCTATTCGGATGTTACACTTCCACCAACCCATGAAGTGTAACACTTATGTAGTAATAGACATGCTCAAAAATGACTTCTTCCATGCATTTTCTTCATTCAAACTCTCATTCTTCTATTCTAATTCACTCTTCCAAACTCATTCTTTCATTATTGCACTCTTAAGCTCACTTTCTCATTCTTCATCACCTCTACACCATTTTCTCAAGCTTTTTTGCAAGTTCTTGGCTTCTACATCAACATCTTGGCTCTCTCAGCTTGTCTAGAGTATTGCATTCTCCTTCAACATCATAGGCTTGCTAAAGGGAGGGTAAACATTCTCCTCTCTTCAAATTTTCATCTTTGTCTTAGTATCATATTGATATTCTAACATGTATATCTTCTTTATCTTTTCAATCTATTTTTCTATCATTTAATTTCTTTTCTACTTGTTTATTTGGTTGTTTGTGGAGGTGGAAACACCAAAATAGGGGTTTGACTAAGGCAAACCTTGAAATAGCCCCAACATTTTCTATTGTTTCTATGTGTGTAGATTGTTCATTTGGAGTGTTGTGGGAGGTTGCATGGTGCTAGAACTTTTTTAAGTTCATTCTTCTCTTCTCTCTCATTATTTCATTTCATTTAGTTTAAATCTTTGCATGTTAGTTTTCTTGTTATTGCCATTTTTCTTATTTTTAGCAATCGGTTAGTTTAGTAAAACATTCAGATTTCAATTTCTCAATAGATAGTAGACTCCTTGTATTTTTGTCTTCAAGTTATGTTCTCAAACTATATGAGACCAAAACTCACCATGGGGATGTTTGCATTCCATGCTATCATCCTTGATTGAGAGCTAGCCAACTTGCTCCTGAGACCTTGGAAGTTTTCTCTTTTGGTCCCTAAATTCCTTTTTTCCAAAATATGTCCTAAAACATAAATTACAGTAAAAAATCCTTGTCTTTCCATGGTCTTTGTCACCTAAGCTTTTCCTTTGAGGTAGTTGAGGACCATTTTCTCCTTGTAGACTCTTCTTTATCCTAGAGGCTTGGGAGTAGCAAATCTTCTCCTCTACAAAATTACTTGCCAATATTTTCATGCCATGCTCTTGGTACTTGTTTTATACCATAAAATGATTTCTTTAATCTGTAAACAAGGTGGGGATATTTTTCATCTACAAAACTATATGGTTGAATAATATATATTTCTTCAATTAAATATCCATTCAAGAAAGTGTAGATTAGAAAATAGACATTATACATAAAAGGAAATGAAGAATCAAAACAAGAATCCACTAAACTTGTTATCCTCAATTCAATCTAATCTAGTCTACCTATGGAATACAAACAACACAATAAAAAACAAAAAAAATGCAACATTACTTTCACCATGTTGATATGATTTACCTCCATAGTATTCCTTTGTATTTCTTTGCTCTCAGATTTGGTATATACTCCTTTGCTTCAAGCTCAAAAGTGTTTAATGATTACAGTGACGTAAAATGCTAAAATTTGTGGTTAGCCTTGAAATGAGAAAGAATGTTTTTGAAAAGTTAAGCAACATTTTCAAGGCACCGTACCCTTCACAACGAGCCACTAGGGCCAAAAAGGAATAAATCTAAAAAGAAAACATAAAGGAAAAAAAGCAGAAACAACCCATAGGCAGCATAGTGACTGCAGAGCAACAGCCGATAGACAGGCACAAGGAGCAACTAACTGGCGTTGTCCTAGTTTTTAATCAGGAGGTCCACTGCCTCATCACCCACCCATTCTTTGTTCTCCTGGTTGTTGTTTCCCTCCAGCTCCTCCTTTATAGCATTAGACAGGGTGCTCGTGACAAAGTCGCCCAACTTCATGGTGAAGCCGGTTAACCCCCGAAACCTTTTGTCGAGAGTGTCCATTCTCTTCACCATGTCGCACGGCTCCACCCTGAAGTCCATAGTCCCCTGAACCTCTCCAGGCTCATCCACCAGGGGATGCGGAGAGTGAGAGGCAGAGCCATCAATAGGAAGCTTGTTGTCCACCGGAGTAAACTGGGGCCTCTCCACATTTTCTTCCTCCTCATCTTCAGATTCTTCTTCCTTGTCTCATTTGCTGTCAGACTGCTCCTCCTCAAAGTCTTCAATAATCAATCTCTTTTTCTTGTTCTTAGCCAGCCTCCTAGATCTCCTCTTGGCATTTTCCCCACTAGTCATCTTAGTGGTCCCCATAACTGTATCACCTCTGGAGTCTTTCCTAACAGCATTCTTACCCTTTCCATCCTTAGTCGTCAGGGCCAACATGCTTTTCTCCTTACCTTTTTTGTTGAAGTGGCCTTGTAGGCCAAGTCTGCCTGAGTGGCTTTTAGTTCACAGAGTCCTTCCACCGCATTGGCATGGGCCTTGCCCAGACCACCCTTAATTTTTTTGGTGGTAATTTTGGCTTTAGGATTCCCCACAATGCCCGAATTGGATTTCTAAGGAGGACTTTTAGACTTGGTCGAGGAAATATGCACAGTTGAAAGGGGTTCAATGTTCTCAATGTAGACCGCCATGATGGATTTAGGCGAACAAAGAGCCAAATGAAAGTGATATAGTCTCAGAATAAGCCCCTGATGGAGCAAGAGTAGCAGGAGATCACTGGGGTTACGGCTGGTCGACTCTTTGCACTTGTCGACAAAGTCTTCCAGGTCCATTAAAAGAAAAAAATGGGAAACTAAGCAACATCTTATGTCTTAGATGATTTAACAAAGGGAAGTGGTAAAAGAAACAAGTTTTAAACCTACCTTCCAAAGTAACATACTTCATCAGCACCATGCACACCTGATCCCAGGGCTTCGGGAGAGCATCCCTCTCAAACCCTAATTGGTTCCACACCGGGGCCTCCTCTCCTCTGAAAAAGGCTTTTAAGCTTTCATGATCCAGTTTCTTGGTGTGTTTGGGGTATTTTTTCCCAAAACACAGTAAACTCGTTGCTTGCGTTATGACTTCCTCACTGATTTCAAATGATATACCACCAATGGAGACCTAGCGGTCCTTCCAAGAATTGGCAAATTGACCTGATAAGATAGGATCATGACAACCAAGCACTCCATAAGTGGAGCAATGCCACCCTCCACACAAATGTGCTAGACCAAAGGGTTGTTCTAAAACTCCTTGCAGTTGTCAGGTTCAGTCCTAACCCGCTCACCACCCATACTACTAACCTGCACAAAAAACTCAAGAAATTGCAAAAAATACCAATCGCAGCAGCCGTGAATGATAATCACAATGTGATTGTTAAGGCAAGGTATACAACATAGGATAATAACACCCACGTACAGGTCACATGCGCGGAGGGAAAATCACCACAGGGTGATTTGACACTAAATTTAATGAAGTTATGATTATGGCCAAGAAGGCAAGAATTGGCGGACATGTAGGGAATGCACAAAAAGCCATACGGAGTGGACGAATAACTAAAATTAGAAACCATCCAAATGGAGCCAAAGGAGTCCCACGCTAAACTAATCGGCTCGAAGCCCCTAGAAGGAGGCCATCTCCCATCATGAATAGTCAAATCATTATAAATGCACTCGCACCACCAGATGCAAGGAGGAGATAAAAAAGGAAATCCCACAATCCCCAAGAGAATAGATTGCACAGTACGGCTCCACAGATTTAATGAAGTCACGTCCTTCCAACTATCCTTCATCAAGCCGTCAAAATTATACTTGTAACCATCTTTTTAAGTCCCAACCCCGCCACATCACCGTTACCTTAGAACCCAACCCCATCCACCATGTCCAAAGGACAGACACATGGATCCTCCTTTCCGTGTCCCACACACGAAGATCTCTTCCAGGAAACCTCCACCTGTACTCCATTTCCATGTTGACACTCATCCACAAGATCTCCCAAAAAATCCAGTGGGCCCCCCATTCAGCTCCCGTCATCCAAAGATTTAAAATCATTGCAAACCATGGTAGATTTGTTCCCGCATGATTAAAGCTTGATTTTTTGGCGGTAACCTTTCCTTTTTCCTCCAACATTTAGCGGAATCCCAGCCCGAGCCAAGACTGGCCAAGGCATCTGCCACATGGTTGCCTTCTCTGAAGATATGAGTCACATTTTTATCCCTAAATTTGGATAAAAGGAAACTAGCATCCAACAAAATGTCCTTAGTATTCCAACCAATTAATCTGTCCTTATTCACAGCATCCGTAACCGAGTTGGACTTTCCTTCAATGTGGAGATAAGAAATCCCTAGAGAAACAACAATTTTGAGGCCCATTAGCAGCGCACGAGCCTCCGCCACTAAAGCAAACTGAAACCCAATACCTCCAGCAAATATCGCCACCAAAGCTCCCATAGAATCTCTAATAACTCCACTAATACTTTCCCTACCTGGGTTGCCCTTAACAGCCCCGTCAAAATTAAGTTTAAACCATCCTCTATCCAGAGGCTCCCATTTAGTATTTTTTCTAGCTAGAAGTTTTGAATTATCAAAGGAGTTAGCCTTTAAATCCTGGTGCCACTCCTTAGCCATTTTTATTTCGTAATCCAATGGGCCCATCTCTGGGAGTTTCCCATTAAAGAGAGAGATATTCTCCTCAATTAGCCTAACTCCAATGCCAAAAACATCCTTGGGACTCCTCTCAATATTCCTGAAAACCCTATTATTCCTCTCCTTCCATAAACACCATCCTAAGACAAGGGGGACTTGTTTCCAAATTTCACCAGGCAAAGGGTGGGAAAATGGGAAAACTTCGACAGCAAACGGGCAGTGTAATAAAAGGTCACTGACAATTTTCTCCCCTTTCTTACAAAGAAAACATCTATTGGGAAAACAAAAACCCCGAATCCTCAAATTGTCCTAGGTTAGAATCCTGTTATGACAGGCCGTCCACTTTAAAAAATTATTTTTTTGGATCATGTGGTGATTCCAAACCTTCTTCTAGGGTTCCACCGCAGAATTTTCGTTTGTCAGCAGTCTATAAACTGACCACACAAAGAGATCCCCCTATTTATCTAAAGTCCAAAAAAACTCATCCTCCCTGTCATAGGATGGAAACCTGGTGCTGGAAAGAATCACCTGAAGGGATTGAGCCAGACAACAAAGGTCATGAGAATGGGGGCAACAGAGGGTAAGATCCTTCCAAATCGTAGCTCTGGGTGGTCCAGAAACATAGTCACTGATATGTATGCCAAAGAATCTCTGAGCCACTCCCATCACTGCCCCAAAGTTAGAGCAAGCCAGAGAGGAGTCAATTAGCCAAGTATCTTCCCAAATCCTGATTCTAATCCCATTTCCCATTTTCCATTTAATCCCTTTCTTTAGCAGGCCTTGTATGTTGCAAATGCTCCTCCAGACAATAGAGCCCTAGGGGTGAGGCTCCGAAAGACAATAAATCAAGGGCCTATTCTGGAGATATTTGGAATTAAGAATTTTACACCAGTCCTTAGTATTCCTTAACTGGTCCCAACCAACTTTGGCCATCAGAGCCCTGTTAGAGTTGACAATCTTCCTAATTCCAAGCCCACCACAGTTTTTAGCCTAGCAGACCCTTTCCCATTTCACCAAAGCGAGTTTCTTTTTTTCCTCAGTATCGGACCATAGGAAATTCCTTTGAATTCTTTCAAATTTATCAACAATGTACTTGGGCATCTTAAAAATGGATAGAAAGTAAGTGGGGATACCTTGGATAGCCGCAGTGAGAAGTTGGAGTTTTCTAGCATGGCTTAGCATAGAGCCCTTCCACCCAGCCAATTTCCTTTGAATCCTTTCCAGAACTCCATGGGAACCTCCTTAACCATGAGGGGGAGCCCAAGATACACCGATGGGAGAGAATCACCAACACATCCCAGAACCGCAGTCACCCTATTTTTAAAATTAGGCACGTAGTTAAAGAAATAAATATTGCTTTTATTGTAATTGATCCTTTTGACCATAGCAAGAGGCATAGTTGTTAAGACAATCTTTCCATTTCCTAGCTTCTACCACAGAGGCCTTCCCAAATAGAAAGGTGTCATCCATAAATTTTTGCACATCGGATCCAGAGAGGAAGTCGCTCTAACACCCAAAATGGAGCCCTCTAATAGTAGACCTGTGAAATTCCTACTAAGCACATCAACAATCATTATGAAAAGATAGGGGGACAGAGGGTCTCCATGTCTAAGCCCTCTACCAACAGAGAAGAACCCATAGGGGGATCCATTAATCATAACCGAGAACTTGACAGTGCTAACACATTCCATAATGAGTTTGATGACCAAACTATTAAAGCCAAACTTAGCCAAGACCTTCGAGATGAAGTCCCATAACACTTTATCATAAGCTTTGGAAATGTCAAGCTTGAGAGCCATCCCCACATTGTTACATCTATCCATTGAGTGGAGCAGTTCATGGGTTGTCAAAGTGGCATCAAGAATATGTTGCTCAGGGACAAACCCCTTTTGAGTGTGACTAATGATTTTTTCCAGAAGAGGTTTGATGCAGTTAACAAGGATCTTAGAAATGATCTTATAAAAGGTGTTACAAAGGTTAATAGGTCAGAAGTCAGTCATAGAAAGAGGCTCACTTATCTTGGGGATAAGAGAAATGAAAGTGTGGTTCAATTGTTTGAGGATCCTACCAGATTTGAAGAAATCCCTAGCCGCAAGCACAAAGTCCCCACCCACAGTATCCCAGAAAATCTGAAAAAAAAGCAGGAGGAAAATCGTCAGGCCCCAGGGCTTTGAAAGCCCCCATGCTAAAGGTAGCTAGATGAACTTCTTCCATATAAATAGTCCTAAGGATTCCCAAATTATCTTCCTAAGAGATGGAGGCAAGAAGATGTTGGAGAATCATACAGTCCAAAGCCAGGTTGGGTGCCTCAACAGGGGCCGAAAAAACCTCCTGGAAATAGTTAACTGCACATAGCCCGATTTCAGCTTGATTTGAAATCAACTCCCTAGTGGCATTTGTCAATTTAGAAATTTTATTCATTTTCATTTGCTTGATAGCAAAAACATGAAAAAAGGAGGTATTCCTATCTCCTTCCATCAGCCATTAGACCCTAGATTTTTGCTTCCAGAAGACCTCCTCATTTTTTAGAACCCGTTCCCATTCCATTCTTGCTTCCCGTTCCTAGATGTGAGTCCGCTGACTATCATCACCCTCATCCATATTTTTCTGTAAGGTCCTCAACTTTCCTTCAAGCAGTTTTTTCCTTTGAAAAACATCCCCGAGCACATTCTTGTTCCATCATTTTACCATACTTTTAATATGTTTAAGTTTAAAGAAGATCCTATACATAGAGGATCCTTGGATATGAATATTCCAGCATTCAGCAGTTTTATTTTTGAAATCAGGATGAGCGTTCCACATTATTTCAAAGCGAAAAGGAAAGGGATGAACAACAGGACCAATATTAGTGGTCAACAGAAGAGGATTATGATCAGAGACTGCCCTGGGCAAGGTTATTAGATTGGCATCTAAGACATTAGTTCAATGAGGAGAGCAGAGGAAGCGGTCAAGCCAGACCTGAATCAAGTTACCACCAGCCTGTCTATTAGACCAAGTGTAATTCTGGCCCAGGAACTCAATATCAACTAAACCCGAAGAATTCAAAAAATTAGCCAGATCAGACATGCTATCAGAGTAATCCCGAAGGCCACCACTTTTCTCAGATAGAAACAAGGGGGAGTTAAAATCTTCAGCAACAAGCCAACGACCTCTCTTACTCAGATTGATCTTAGCCACCATGTTATTCCACAAAATACTTCTTGTGTTCCTCTGATTAGGAGCATATATATTAACTATAGACCAAGCTTCCCCAAGATAAGAGAACGAAACCCCTACACTATTTTTACAGTGAAATATTTCAGAACCCTACAAACAAGATGGGTTCCAAAGCACTGCTAAATCCCTCGTAGCTCCCTCGGCATCACTATAGACATAGGAAGCATTAGGCCAAAAAAAGTTAGCAATTTTATCAAAATTAACCATCAACATTTTGGTTTCTTGAAGAAGGCAAACATCAATCTTATGTTCCACTATCTAGTCCTTTAGAGCACGTTGTTTGTGTGAGCTATTAAGCCCACGAACGTTCCATCACATAATTCTCATTTTTGACCTTTTTTTGAGGACACATCCAATGTCCTCTGCTTTCCCAGGGCAATCTCATTTGTGGTTTCTCTTGTTCTAGTGTATCTTTGAGGGTCTCCCTGGCTTAGATTCCCCTCCTACATCTGCCTTCTTCTTCCTTCCTTTCTTCTTGGGCATTGTCCATATCCCTTCATCCCCAGCTTTCTCAAGCTTCAAACTCCCCAAACTTTCAGTAGATTCATCAATCATACCAGAGCTCTCTTCCTACCAGATTTCACCATCCTCAATCAAGGCCCCACAGGTCCCCGAAGCTACAGCCTTAAACAGAGGGTCAAAAGCCAAAGCGCCAGGAACGGGAATCCTAGCAGAGACCCCCTCAAACAGGGGATCAACAACCAAAGAGCCAAGGTCCTGAGACAAAAGGACAGACAGGGGTTTAGCAGCCGACTCCAATGAGTCACTAGGGTCAGTTAATTTAGAAGGTGGACCGACAGGGGAGGGTGGATGTGGAGGATTCTCAAGTGACTGATCAACACTTGGGGGAATAAACCCAAAGTCACTCAGCGGCCTCGAAATATTCTCAGATAGAGTAGTGGGATTTATCACATTATCCATAAACTCCCGACTGACTGCAGATTTTCAATCAGAGATCAGATGCCCTGCTTTGGCACGCTTTTGACACTATACCACAATATTTTTATAACACACAGGTTGAATCCAGCTGCCCAGCTTAGAACACAGCTTAACAGAGTTTGGTAGGATTTTATCAACACAAATATTGACACAGAATCTCGCAAAGACTAACCTGGATTTCTATTTTGTGATAGAATCTGTGGTAACAAATTGACCCAACGAATCCCCAATGGCTTTGAAGATGGTTTCATCCCAAAACTCCAAAGGCAATCCCAACAGCCTTACCCAAATAGGAGCTGACTTATTTAGATCTGTAGCAAGGTCAAAACCAGGTTTCCACCTGCACAAAGCTAGGCTGTGCTTCCCAAAAACCCACGAACCTGACGACAAAGTAGCCACCAAGTCCTCCGTTGTTGTGAATCTAAACAGGAAAATACCACCAACCATTATGCAAATCTCCACACTACCCTTAAGGAGCCACTTTTCCGCAACCCATTTCCAAACCATATCCACCATTGGATGGTAAGAAAGAAATCTCCCCACTACAGCATTCTCCATGGAGGAGAGGATCCTATCACTAATCAAATCAAGAATTTCAAACACAACACCAAAGTTCGAGACCATCTCAAGTGTAGATGGAAACAAGGAGGAGACTTGTTTGCCATTAGATAGCACATCCTTCCAACCGATAGTTGGAGAGATCTTCACCGTCGGCACAGAAGATTCACCTGGAGTCGCCAAAGTCTTCGAAAAGCCCGATGGTGAAAGCACTGACCCCGCAAGGGTGGTACGCATCAGACACGGACCCAAGGGAGAGGAGTACGGGTTAGGAGGGGGCAGAGGGGGACCATTGGGTACCCCCAAGATAGAGTCCACCATGCACACAAAAAATTCAAACTCAAAGGAGCGAGAGAAAATTCAAACTTGTTTCAGTTTGTATCATTCTTTTAATTGTAATGAGAAAGAATGTTGATTTTATAGAGGATTTGATGAAAAGGTGATGATCAATATTGAAAGGAAAAATTAACAAATGAGATTATGAGAAAAAATGGGAAAGTTACCACTTTAATTGAAGAAGAGATAATATAAATTATCTAATTAAAATGGTAGATAATGGTGCACACGAAGTTTCTAATTGATGGGTGCAAAATATGTCTAATTTCTATACCCTTTGTTTTTCATTCCATTGCCTTTTTTCCCTCTTTCCTAAGTCCCTTTGCCATTAATTATTATGAAAAAAAAGAATATTTAATATGTTTTTAAAGGATGAAGTAATGATTCCAAAATGTCAAGTCATTGCTATAGTGACATGATTTGATTGGTTTGCAACAAGAACTAATCAAGTTGAAGGAACCGGCCACATGGAAGACAATCCTTGAAGGGCATACAACACAAGGAATGTCAAAGGATGATTTGAATGTGTTGTGAAACTACTTGCCTCTATTTTTACATTATATTTCAAAATTGTTTTAATGTTGTTTTAAGGTTTGTGGCCTGCGGCCAAACCAAAGACTATCAGTATTCGATTTGTTGACCATTGGCCACTACAAAATGTAACCTCCTTTACTCATAGTTTATGACATTTGATGTTCTAATCACCTATATATATATATGATATGATTTAGACTATAGGGGATAGATAGAGAAAAGATAGAGAACAAAAATACATTTTGTTTTTACTACAAACTAGATGAATAGAATCAAATGTTCGTGGTATTGAAATAGTGTCATCAACTTCCTTCCACTCACCTTGTGAACTAGAGGAAGGGCCCCCTCTCAAGATACTTAGTGAGGTTGTTTTTTGTTTTGATTAGTTAGAATTTATGTTCAACATGACTTGATTTATGTTGTATGCATTCTACAGTGTGAGGCGTTTGTGATTTGATTTCCCTTTACGTTTGGAAAGTTTTAATATTTAGTTTATGTAACTGGTTCAATAATTTCAATTAGCATGATCAACTTTCTGTTAGATGAAATTATTATTTGAAGTGCATGGATTTTCTTTGCTTTAGCAGTTTGCTTGCTATAAAGATGTATTTACTGTTTCTAGAGGCTACTCTGTATTCTATTTTGTAAACTTCCTACCGCACTGCAACTTCTTATCATCTAGTTAATTAAGGGTATTTGATTAGTGTTTTGCATTAAAGTTGAGAGTGATTGTGTTATGTGATTTGAGGAGTATCCTTATTTAGATCATAAATTGTTTAAAGATGAAAGTTGGAATGATTTATAGTAAGTGTGAAAGTTAAATACTTGTTTCTCATAGAGTGTATCTCATATTTCCTCAACTTATTATCCTCACCCCTTAAGCAAACAACCCCGATACCTTGCATTAATTTCCATTCCCCAAATTGACACGCACAAGAATAAACTGAGGAAAAGTCACATCAATTAGATCTAGAGAACTATTCAATAAGATTATAAAAGGTAAATTCTACCTCATTTATAGTCCACAGTTTTTCCCTACATTTTTAGTGTCATTTCCAAGGAAAGGTATTAAAGGCTTGAAATCATAGTAAGTTGAGTTAGGACCAGTATGTCAAGAGGAAAGCCTACACAATTTTTGACCTTTTCAAGTTTAATACTCCTGATTTGTGCTATTATAAGTCATATAAGTTCATGAATCATAGTAGAGATAATAGAGGTAGATTTGTTAAAAAGGAGAAAGGAAATAATTCACAACCCAAAAATCGAAAAACAAAACAAAACCATCCTTTGAGGGAAGTAGCTCACAATGGGAAAATTTGAAAAACAAATTACAACCATTAGTTGTGCACACTTCACCTGAGGAAGAATTAGTCAAACCATTACACCCATCACCTGAGAAAGAGTTACCGGAACCAGATATCGAAAAGTGTGTTATTGAGTCTACCATTGTTGAGACCCCTTCTAGTATCCATCCAAAGTCTTCTTAAGAATTACAAAAAAGGGTCACAAATCTATTTTAAGAATTTTACGAGTCTAGAGCAGGTCCATCCTTAGGAAACCAAAATCCATTTAAAACATTCTTCACTCCTTGGGTGTCTCAATTCATGGTTGATCTCAACAACAAAAATAACAACAACAACAACAATAATAATAATAATAATGAGAGGGAATTGGCTCACAACAACCCAGTCACTTTTGAGTTTCCAATTGTGCATCTTGAAGAGGATTCCCCTATGAAAAACATTCCCCATTCTATCCTGACTGTGTTTCGTGGTCTTTCTATTGAGGATCCTAATATGTTTTTATTTGAGTTTGATGTGTTGTGCCACAATTATGACTATCAAATTGATGTACATAAGCTCAAGTTATTCCTAGCCATGTTGAAGGATGCAGCCTTATGTTGGTTCATGAACCTCAAGAACATTAGAACATGGGATGACATGAAGGAGGTATTTTTGAAAAAATACTAGGAGTATTGTAAAACAAAAGAGGTTTGGGATGAGATCTTCCATATGACATAGAAAGAAGATGAGTCTATGGAAGATTACCTCGAATGCTTCATGTTCAACCTACAACGATCACAAAAACTAGGGTTAATTCCTGATACTATTAAAATGTTATTTCTTAGGGGAATAAGAGATGAAACTATGGATGCATTGAATTTAATAGGGAAAGGTAATGTCTCTAAATTGAACTTTGACAATATTTGTGACATTTGTAGGAATTACTCAAGGTCTCAACATTTGGGGAGGGATTATTCAAGTAAGCTTCCTTCTTTAGGAAATACCACATGTATAACAAAGTGTGAAATAGGTAATTTACTTGAAGATCTTAAAACTGATTCGTTAAACCATATGGGTAAACAGATAGACACTTTATATGCTCGTAGGAAGAAAGAGGAAGCCTAAAATGCCTTGGCTGTATTTTGTTTGACCTATCAGAAGAAACATAGTAGTGAGGATTGCCCTTACAATAGAACAAATGTGTTATCCTTAGAAGAAGTCAACAAAAGTTCTACGTTAAGGCCTCTTCCCGTAGGTGCACGTGATATTGAATATTTTGAGGAACCTATCTACTACATGGCCCCTAGTGATCTTTTCCACCTCGAGTAATGCGTCATGGGATGACGAATGGTTATTTTTCTCTAGGAGCTAGCCAATCCAATTATTTTTCCAATCAATCTAGATATTATGGAGGTTGACAACAACCTCCACCATACCCTCAATGGATGCCACAGTATCAGTATGCTTCATAGCTGTCGCAGTAGACATGGAGGCCATAATCACCACAACCTTCACCATATCAACAGTCATACCCATCACAATCACAATTTCCACCTCCTCCTATGATCAACCCATATCATTAGCCACAACAATTTCTTCCACCCATATTGGATCATCGTCTACCCAGCTAACCAATTCAACACAACCACCAAATTCTACACCAATGCCAACAATAAGGTAACACAACCCATGTATAATAATGAGGCAACATGTTATTCTGCTTATCCTATTATTACTGTAGAAATAGATGGAGTTCAATTAAGATCGTGGAAGGATCTTTAGAGGCCCACCATCACTAAAATTTATGAAGAACCTAAAGTGGATCCAATAAAATAACCTCCCTTGTAACACCTCTCTAACTCTAGCCTGGGTAAGATGGTATTTTAATTTTGATTTAGCATTATAAATGTTATCATATTGAGATTAGACATTGATGATTATCATGATCAGTTGTTATGTTGGATTACATGCTTAGTATCATTGCTTTTGCATGATTATGGATAGGAAGGGATGATGTCGTAACACTCATATACGAGAGGCTTACGATATCATGATCCTCTTCCTCATGATTGATGTGTTTCAACTATATGATATATGTTATATGTACATGTACTTTGACGTGTAATTAGAGTGATGCGGGTATCAAGTATCGACTTCGTCTGAACTCACAGGCCTGAGCATACTCTTATTCCCTGATGGTGGTAACTGGAGGTAGTCATACAAGCCAAATGTTCCCTACCCTAGTCCACTGTACCTTATTAGTGCAATGTTCTCGTGTTGTCTTACCATCCAGTTATCTAACGGTAACGTCTGGATCACCCTTCGATCATATGTGGTTTGTCGGTGTGCCTTGCTGAGGTATTTTGTCTTGGTTCTGTAATCATTTATGTGGTTATATTTATATTTAATTGGTTGTCGATGTCTTGATGTGGTTTCTTTGAAATTTCTTCGTGATCTCATATATGGCATTTTATGGTGTTTAATTGATTGGATATTTAAATGGTTATATCCATGGGGTTTTAAATATGTTATTTTAAATTATTTTTATTGATCATTTAAGAGAATGATATATTTCATTTAGAAATTTTAAACGATCTTATCAATCTTTGTGAGCTCTCATAATTCTATTTAAATCTTTTGGAGCCTTATGTATTTTAATATTAGATTTAAATTATTATTTTATGTGTTATTGAGAATGTTGGATATTTAGTGGTTTTAAATTAAGTCATTGGAGAGCTTTATTAGCTTGATTATTAAAATGCCTTATTTTATTTTATTGTTGTAGGGGAGAAAATATAAAAGGGGAAGGAGGTTTTATTTTGAAGGAGAATTCTTTTGGGAAGAAGAAGAAATTACTCTATTTTTTGGAAGAAATAAAAACCCTAAGTTTTGGACAGCAGAAGGGAAGGGAGAAACATGGAGATTCTTTGGAGAGGAAAATTGTGGGCAGTTGTTTGTTGATTTCAACATGCCATAATTTCTTTGTTGTTTGATTTTGGAGTCTGATCATGCCTTATGTGCAGAGATTTCTCTTATTTCTATTTTGGGCAGCCTTGAGGTACTTTTCTATTATTCTCCAATTTTGTGTGGCTAGTAATTTGAGCATTCACTCATGATTCTTGTATGACTGGTATTTTTCTGATCTGGGTTATTTTTATTTTATGAAAATTGGAAGAACTCCTTTATTTCATTTTTTTGTATTGCTTGGAGTTTGAATGATGATTGTTTTAAATTCAATTGTTGTTCATTACCCTCTTGATAAAAATGAATTTAAGGGGTAGATTTCATGTAGAAATTTCAAGATCTCAACTAGGTTTTTGACAGACTTGAAATTTGGGCACTTTTATTTTGATGATTTTCTTGCCAATTTGCTGCTCATAATTTACATGCTAAAAATGTAAACTTAAAGAGGATTTCATATCCAAATCCTCTTATCTCAACTGGGTCTTCGTTAGATTTTTAGTCTGGGCACTTTCATTTTTGTCCAAATTCATGCCTACTTGTAAAATGACGTTTTTCATTGCTACTCTTTTACCGCCTATTAAAAATGTAAAATAATATTGGATTCCATGTAGAAATGTCAAAATATAAACTGGGTCATTGTCCGAATTTTAACTCGGGTACTTTGATTTTTTCATGTTTTTGCCCAACCATGCTTAAAACGCATTTTTCTAAACAGCACCTTATTCCGGGTCATAAAATTGAAAATTAAAGATGGAAATCATCTTGTAACATCAAAATCTAAACTGGGTTGTTGCCCGATTTTAGATCTGGGCATTTTTATCCTTTTTGGAATTTGCATGCCTCTTTCTCATGCATTTGATCAACAGTTGTAACCGTGTTTTGTGCCACTGCCACTTAGTAGAATTTTATCTGATTTAAAAGAGATTTCATGGAATGATTTAATGAATTTAACACCGATTAAATTATTGGTTTCTTTTATAGAGTTAACGCTGAACATTTGAATATATTTGATTTGCTTGTGAGTGTATGAGATTAGTTGTTTGAATGATTTCATAGCAATGTCTATTTGGTTGTGTTAAATAGTTTCAATGATGGTTTCAATGTATTTTTCATTATTTCATTTTTGTTTTGGGTTCCTCATTTGGTTAAACGAGATGGAGTAAAACAATATAAGAAAATGAGTCCTCGTGCATGGCCTTGAGCTCTTGAAAAGGCTAAGGATGCACTCAAGAAGGCCTATCCGCCTGTACGACTTTGAGTTGGTTTACGGGTTCCGGTGTTGGTATCATAATGCCTTGTATCATGATGATGATTACTATGGATTTTCTTTCCTTAATTTTCATGCAAAAATTAGATCTATAAATGTGTGTTTTCCTTCATGCTATTTTTTGCAAAGGTTTCGGAGCACCGATGCTTTTTGTTGTTGTCTTGTGTGTTGCAGCAAAGGTTCTGGATCAATGAGCTCCAGAACTGTCGGCGCTCTCTATCTACTGACCAGTGGATAGTAGTAGGTTTCAGAGCAATGAGCTCCAGAACTACAAGTTTCAGAGCCGCAAGTTCCAGAGCAGAGTAGCAAGTTCCGAAGCAAATTTATGGAGTTGTTCGGTTTGCTCCTATTTTGATTTTCTCTAGAGAGTGGATTAGGCCTTTCCCTTGGGATGTCCTTTAGGTCATATTTGACCATGTTTGTAGTCGTTTTAGCAAATTGGAAATTACTTTACGTGTATGTTGTTCTTCCTTTTCAAAAAAAAAATTATCTTGCCCTCTTTTGGCTCTTAACCTTTGAGGTTACGTAACAGGATGTTACATCCCTTCCCCGACCAATTTCAGTCAAAACCAATACAAAGTAAAGTCTCCCAAACTGAATTTAATAAATTGTCAATGAGTTACACAATGTTAATATTCATTTGTTGCAAGCCATCAAGGGTATCCCCGTATATACAAAAAAAGTTCAGGATTTATGTACTCAAAAGCAGAAGAAGCAAGATCCGAAGACCATCCAAGTTATTAGACAACTAGAAGATCTCATGTTGGGAACATAACCATTCCTAAGTACTCAGATCCATGGAGTCCTGTCATCAAGGTATCTATTGGTAAAGTTATCATTCCTAACACACTTGTTGATTTGGGTGATGCAATTAATGTTATGAAAAATGAAACAAAGGAAAAATTGTCAGTAAAGGGACTTAGACCCACTCCCAGAGTTCTCCAAATGTCAAATTGATCTTTGGTCAAACTAGAGGGTATGATTGAAGATGTAGTCCTTTCTATTGATTCATGGGAATACCCAACTGACTTTATGGTTCTTCATCCAAAGATTAAGTTGGGGGTACCCCTTGATTTTGGGATGACCTTGGTTAGCGGCTATGGATGATTTCACCAACTTTTAATCAGGAAACATGGTAATTTCTAATCGAGAGCACACAAAATAGTTGACTTTATACCCACCAACACAACCCTTGTTGCAGACTAAGGATCTAGTATGGGTTGATAGTGACTTGGATGAGTCATTACCAATCTTGATAATCGATCAAGCATTAGATATTGAGGAACCTACTGAAGATAATATTCTTGTTAATTTTCTTCAAAATAGATATGCATCTAATGAAATCTTTCAAATCATGGTTCTTCATTCAGTTATAAATACTCCTTGTCCCTTTGGAAATTTTCCACTGGTAGGTGGCTCACAATCTGTTAAACACTTTGTCACATTACATCAGTTGCTACCTTATAATTGTTTGTACAGATCATTTTTATTTTCTAGAAATTCTAGCAATACACCATCCACTTCACAAGTACTAGCCATTAATTCACCTACACAATCAGAAGCCATGGAAATTTTACCTGGTCGCACACTTAATATTAATCCACATTTAAGCACTAAACAAAACGAAGATTTCATTGCCATGCTTAGAACTAATAAAGATGCATTTTCTTGGGAATACCAAGACATGTGTGGCATTCATCCTAACACCCGCACCCACCATATTAACATTGAAGAAGGTAGTCGTCCAGTTAGGCAACAACGAAAATGGCTCAACCCCATCTTGCATCAAATAGTTAAAGAGGAGTACGAAAATTGTTGAATGTTGGATTTATATATCCTATTTTAGATAGTCGGTGGGTCTCTCCTCTAGTTGGGGAATTTGTGTTGATTATAGAGCACTTAATAAAGCTACTAAAAAGGATCACTTTCTGTGTGTGGAAAATATGTGTAAGTAAAATAAATAACAACATACTTTAATGAAACACTATTAGATAATTCAAATGACAGATTTAATCTATTTGAAGCATAATAAAATATCTAAATTTTTTTCATTGCTCTCTAACTCCAAGGATTTATTAAACCAAAGTGGCTCTCAGATTATGTGCACTGTGATTGTTAAAATGACAATCTAGAGAATGAGAATGATAAACTAAATGATATATTGTGATGAAATAATTGAAAATGAAGGTTATATGATAATGAAATCTATGATAGTTATATGAAATGATATGATAAATTATTGTAAACTAAGATGCAACTAATATGATACGCATGATTATGAATACTAAAATGATTGCTATATTTTCTAATTACTCAAAATGTTGTATGCTCTAATATGATTCTTGAAGAGTAAATTTACATAAAATTGGGATCCATTTCCTATAGCAAGAGGTTGCTTTTATAGATTTTCAAAGGCAATTCATGATGTGGCAGCAAGCAATGGTTCAGATTTGATCTGGATAAATCAATGGTGGAAGATGAAGAAATTGGTGAGGAAGAAGGGGAAATGTTTTCTCTCAACAAAACATTGTGCCAAGTGATTAGGAAGAAATTGTGGATCCATGAAGCCAACTGTTAAAGTTTGTTTCAAAATTAGCTGGAAAGATAAAGTAGAATTGAATGCAACTTGAAACTTTCAACTTTATTGAGAGAAAAGTTGTAGACATGTGCTCAATTGGAAATTTGAGTTATTCAATTTTGGAGGGAAGATGTATTATTAAATAAAACAATTGGAATTTGATTATTTAAAAAAAGGAGATGATAATTAAATAAACTATGTGATTTTATTTATTTAATTGAGATGGAAGAATTAGATAATTAAATAAAACAAACTATTGAATTTGTTTATTTAATTAAGATAGAAGAATTAGATAATTAAATAAAACAAACTATTGAATTTATTTATTTAATTAAGATAGAAGAATTAGATAATTAAGTAAAACAAACTATTGAATTTGTTTATTTAATAGAAGAAAATAGAATGTGAGTTATATAAATAAATATTTGTATTTATTTATAAATAGATGAATTAAAGGTTAATTAATCAAATAATTGTATTTAATTAATCGAATTTATCCAGACCATTTTTAGGTGTATACACTTTCCCTTACCATTTATTGATCAAGTGTTGGACACTCTTGCAGGTAAAAATTTATTTTCTTTTTGGATGGGTTTAGTGGCTACAACTAGATTCACATAGTACTTGAAGACCAAGACAATACTACCTTCACTTGTCCTTGGGGCACCTTTGCCTATAATGTTTTTCCGTTTGATTTATGTAATACCCCTGCCACTTTTCAAAGGGCAGTTTTGAGTATTTTTGTAGATCTTGTAAATAATTGTGTTGAGGTGTATATGGATGATTTTACTGTCCATGGTAATACTTATGAAGAGGCTAAAACAAATTTATAAAAGGTAATTAAACGTTGTATAGACACTAATTTATCATTAAGCCATGAAAAATTCCATATGCTTATGATAGAGGAGATAGTACTTGGTCATTATATTTCCTCCAAGGGTATTCAAGTCAATCCCAAAAAGATACAAATCAATCAAGACTTGCCTACACCCACTAGCTAAAAGGATGTGCATAGATTTCTAGGCCATGTAGGGTATTATAGGAGGTTTATCCATAATTTTAGTAAGATTGCCTCCCCTTTGTTTGCATTGTTAGCAAAAGATGTTTTCTCTTGGACACCAGATTGTCAAGAAGCCTTTGAAGCCATTAAGACCAAGCTTGTAAGCACACTCGTACTTAGAGGTCTAAATTGGGAGTTGCCTTTTGATATTCATACTGATGCCTCAGATTTTTCCATGGGAGTTCTCCTTGGAAAAAAATAAGATAACATTTTCTACTCTATCTACTACATCAACAAAAAATTCATAGGAGTTGAGGTAAACTATATGCTAGCTAAAAAGGAGTTTCTAGCTGTTGTTTATGCAATCAATAAGTTTTGTCATTATATTACCAGATATAAATTGTTTGTTCATACTTATCATTCTGCAATTCGGTTCTTAATGAATAAACCTATTGTAATTGGTAGAGTTATTAGGTGGTTAATTTTGCTTCAAGAATTTGACATTACTATGCTTGACAAGCCTGGTCAAGAGAATGTGGTTGTAGACTTTTTGTGCAGGTTACAACAACAAGATGAGGAACTAGACCTATTAGATGATTCCCTTCCAGATGAGCATCTCTTTGCTATATCAAAAAAATGTTCATGGTACACTGACATGGAAAATTACCTGGTTACTTACAAGTTCCCACCTCATTTCTCTCCAATGGAATGCTGAAAATTGACTAGACTCAGTGGTGACTACACATGGATCAATGGATTTCTCTTCTGAAATGGCCTTGACAACATCGTGTGTCGGTGTGTACTCGAGGATGATTTCTTTGACATACTTCACACATGCCACACAAAACCTTGTGGAGGATATCTTTTTGCTTAGAGGATTGCCCAGAATATTTTAACTGTAGGCTACTATTGGCCTACACTCCATAAGGATTGTAATTGTTACATTCAACGTTTTGATAAATTCCAGTGTATGGGCCACCCCACATGCTCAGATGAAATGCACCTGCATCCTCAGCTATCCATTGAGCCCTTTGAAAAATGGGGACTTGTTTTTGTTGGACCAATCAACCCACCATCTAGGAATAAGGAATACATCCTTGTGTGCACAAATTATGTAACCAAGTGGGTTGAGTTCATTTCCTTGAAGCATGCAAGGGAAACCAAGGTGGTTGATTTCCTCCACTCTAATATTTTTACCAGATTTTGTGTTCCACGAGAAATAGTCACAAATCAAGGTCCATAGTTTACGTCTAACCTTATTTCTACTTTAGTTGGTGAGCATGAGATTTGACATCGTAAGTCTTCACCTTATCATCATCAAGCTAACAAACAAGTTGAAGTTACCAATAGAGAACTTGAGAACATTCTTACCAAGATATTTTCCCTCCATAAGCGAGATTGTACTGCATAGCTTCTTGAAGCACTGTGTGCCTACCACATGACGTGGAAAACCACCACTGGTTTGACACCTTACGAACTTGTCTATGATAAGAAATTCATTATTCCTATAGAGTTTGAGGTAAATACTCTTTGTACCACACTCCAACTAGGTATGAGCTTGACTAATGCACAAAAAGAACGAATTGCACAACTTCACTCATTGGATGAACTTTGTCAACAAGCACTCTTCCATATTGAGATTGTCCAGAAATAGTGTGCTCTCTAACATGATCATTTCATTTGAAAACGGTCATTTCAACCAAGTGATTGGGCACTCTTGTATGATTCTCGTTTCCAAGATTTCAAGGGAAAGTTCCACACTTCGTGGCTCAAGCCTTACGAAATTGAGATGGTCTATGAAAATGGTGTAGATAAGCTTTGCACTATGGATTCTAACTATATGGCTCTAGTTGTCAATGTTCACCAATTGAAGTTATACAAGAAGCCTATTTCTAGGGAGAATTTTATATTGCATTTGCTAAAGGAACTCCATCTCCTTGACAAGGTTCATGTGGCCTCTTCAAGTACCTCTTAAGTACTTAAAAAAAAAGAATAAACCTAGAGGTGAAATCGATTCTTCGACGCCTCTAGGCGGTGCTAGACTGAAAACTGGGATACCGATGGTCTATCATCATGGTAAAAAAATAAAAATAAAAAAACATAAACACCAATAAAAAGGCACACCATGATGTGCTCAACGATAGTCCCTGTCGCTACCTATTCTATGGTGCGACAGGATCCCTTCTTTGTTCTTGTTGTTGCCCCTGTTTGTCTTTTTTTGCAGGAATCCTTGTGCGGCTTTAGGTCTGGCAAAAGGTCTCTTTCTTCCTATCACTTCTCTTGTTCTTGTCACTTTCTGAACTTCCATGCATACCTATGGTCTCAGTGATCACTTCATGTGATTCCTACCTTCTACCTTGGTTCCTTTTATCATAATTTTTCGATGCACGTTTTCATTTGTACTTAAGCGTAGCCTTGTCACCACTTGTCATGCGCCACATTTTTTTCTTTGATTGGTATTTTCCATGATATCCTTGTTCTTCTCTCCATGTCAGCATCCACTCTCGGTTATCTCTACTTCTCCCTCATGTAGCCTCATGCTAGATTTTAATGCTAATATTTTTAGATCTGCTACACTTGCCCGTGATGTCATCTCCTCTACGGTCTGTACGTGGTCAACTTTGTAGCTGTCACATCATTGACACTTGTCCTACAAACATTGGTATTAGGGAGTACTCTTTATTTTTTTAAATATTATTGAATGTTATTTATTTTCCTAATAATTATTTGGCATGATCGGGACGGTCTATCTTTAAGCTAGGGGGAAATCGTAGGGGTTAATTTTATCGTGAGGCTAATTTCCATCATTATTTTCACTAGCCAATAGTAATGTCGCAATAGTCATCATTATTTCCCATCACTAGCCAACTCACTTGGTCACATTACCAGTTATTACCTGCAAAACAATTATCCATAACTTCGATAACTGCTTCCATCCATGTCCTATTAACTGTCTCCATTTTCATCTTTTTCCATTTTTGTATTTTTCTCCATCCATGTAGCTATAGTGTAGTTGGAGAGGAAGTTCTTGCCATACTTTGAAATCATGGGAGGAGATCATAGTAGAAGAGAGCCCACAAAAATGAAGAAACTCCTAGCTAGCGAGGAAGCATACAAAAATTTTAAGCAAGCTGGTTGGACGACATATTTTAAGAGACTATGTGGTTTTGATGACAAGGTTTCTACCAAATTTGTTGAAGTGTTTCATAAGAATAATGTTACTTTGAGGGGATTATACTTTCCATTCACCATGCAAAAAATTTCCATGGTCACTTGCCTTCCATAGACAGGTGACTCTTTCTTCCCTAACTCCTCCCATGTCACGAACCTCAAGCTCCATAGGAAACAATTTCTACAAAGGGGGGAATCTTCTAATATGGTGCAAGGCTAGGGAACCGAATGTAAGTCCCTTCTGCCACCATGGGGTGAAGTTGCTAAATTTTTAATCTAGTATGTTACCTATGAAATGAGGTACATGTATATCCATGCTCACCATTTTAGGCTCATGATGCACTTGCATAATAATCTTCTAGTTAATGTTCCCTTTTACCTGCATTATTCTTTAAAATAATCATTTGGTCAATAACATAAGGGTCATGCAAATTCAATGGCTCGCCATGGTTTGATTAAGCTAATTGTAGTAAATGGGCTTCATTCTGCCACACCGTCTCTAGAATGGGATGTTTTCATTGACCCTAATAGGGGAAATGATGAAACCCTAGAGTGTTTGAAAAAGAGGGCAATGGAGGATACCCTAGTAGGGGAATCCTCTAAGAGAAATAAAACAAGGGAAACCCTAGATGAGTCCCCTCATAAAAAGAGGGCCAACACTAGAGCATGTGACACAACACTACAAAAGGGTAAAGGTACACCCTCAACCAAGCCAACAAAGCATAAAAATCCTCCTTCCACTAAGCTAGATAGGCTTACAAAAGCGGCTAGCTCTATGATTGAGGTGGAAATAGTCACCACAAATCCTGGTCAGTGAAAGGTAAAGATAGATAGAGAACTCTGTAATTAGAAACGGCATAAAAAAGAGGCAGTTAGCTAGGCAGGAACAAAGGAAAAATCCTATCTTGGAGGACTTAGAAGACCTTGACCAGGTAGATGAGAAGATGTCAAGACAAGAAATAATAGTTGCAGGAAAGGAGATTGGAGACAAACATGAGATAGATAGCCAGGATGTATTTAAGGATTAAACCCTAGTCTTGAGCAAAATGGGGGACATATATGAGGAAATTTTTTCTACACATGAAGATAGGGTATATGAAAAAACCCTAAGTGAGATTGTAGGTTATGAGGAGCACACTATAGGGGAGGAATATCATGAAAAGGGTAAATAACCTTGTGAGCAAGAACATAACCCTAAAAATGTGTACACTGAAGAATGTCTTCCTCCATGAAAGTCAGAAAAGGAGACTACTAGTTTTGTAGAAACTTCAAAGGCTCTTGTTCTTTTTAATTATGAAAACCCAATATAGGTATGTGCAGAGCCACTCATTCCTTTTGGGAAATTATGTCAATTGATTACACAACTTCAAGTAGAGAACCAACAATTAAAGACACAGAGCTACAAGAGCTTGCTACATTGAACAAGCAATAGAAGGAAGAAATTGATAAAGTAAAACTAAGATTGTGTCAGGTAACAAGGTGTCTGATTAAGGAATAAAGGGTCAGCATGAAGGAGGCAACCACTAGCACAACTCATTCACTTTTTGCATAAAACCTTGGTTTTTACTAATTGCTTGCATGAGGACATGCAAATTCCTTAAGCAGGGGGGAAATTATGGGTGCAAAATATGTCTAATTTCTATACCCTTTGTGTTTAATTCCATTGCCTTTTTTCCCTCTTTCCTAAGTCCTTTTTCCATTAATTATTATGAAAATAAAGAATATTTAATATATTTTTAAAGGATGAAGGAATGCTTCCAAAATGCCAAATCATTGCAATAGTGACGTAATTTGATTGGTTTGTGACAGGAACTAATCAGGTTGAAGGAACTAACCATGTGGAAGACAATCCTTGAAGGGTATACAACACGAGGAATGAAAAGGGATGAGTTGAATGTGCTTTGAAATTACTCGCCTCTATTTTTACATTACATTTCAAAATTGTTTTAAAGTTGTTTTAAAGTTTTTGGCCTGTGGCCAAACCAAAGACTATCACTATTCGGCTTGTTGGCCATTGGCCATAACAAACCATAACCTCCTTTACTCGAAGTTTATGACATTCGATGTTCTCATCACATCTATATATATATGATATGATTTAGATTGTAGAGGATAGATAGAGAGAAGATAGAGAACATAAATACATTTTATTTTTACTACAAACTAGATGAATAGAATCAGATGTTCATGGTAATGAATTAGTGTGTCAGTTTCCTTCCACTCGCCTTGTGAACCAAAGGAAGGGCCACCTCTCGGGATACTTGGTGAGGTTGTTTTGTGTTTTGATTAGTTATAATATATGTTCATCACGATTTGATTTATGTTGTATGCATTCTACAATGTGAAGTGTTTGTGATTTGATTTCCGTTTACGTTTGGAAAGTTTCAATATTCGGTTTATGTAACTAGTTTAGTAATTGTAATTAGCATGATCAACTTTTTGTTAGATGCAATTATTATTTGAAGTGCAAGGAGTTCATTTTCTTCAGTAGTTTTCTTGTTGTTCAGATGTATTTATTGTTTTTGGAGGCTACTCTATATTCTGTTATGTAAACTTCCTATCGCACTGCAACTTCTTGTCATCTAGTTAATTAAAGGTAGTGTTCTACATTAAAGTTGAGAGAGATTGTGTTATCTAATTTGAGGAGTATTCTTATTTAGATCATAAATTGTTTAAAGATGAAAGTTAGAATGATTTGTAGTAAGTGTGAAATTTAAATACTTGTTTCTCATAGAGTGCATCTGATATTTCCTCAAATTATTGTCCTCAGCCCTTAGGCAAACAACCCCGATGCCTTTTGTCAGTTTACGTTCCTCAGATTGACACACATAAGAATAAATTGAGGAAAAGTCACATCAATTGGATCTAGGGAACTATTCAATAAGATTATAAAAGGTAAAGTCTACCCCATTTATAGTCCACAATTTTTCCCTACACTAATTTCATGCTTTGTTAACTGAAGATTTTCTAAAAATAAGACAAGTTGTTTGAAGAGAAAAAGATGAAAAGATTAAATAAAGAAGGTAAATTTAATAAATAAATAAAATTTATTTATTTGCACCCACATGATTAATTATATAAATGAAAATATTCATTTAATTATAAAAGAATTTAGGAACTAGTTAATTAAATAAATAAATGATTTATTTAATTATGAAGAATATTAGATGTTTTCAATTTGAAGACTTAGTTGACTGATGATGGAAGAAAGGGTTGATTGAAGAGATGAAAATGTCCAGAATTTATTTAAAAATGGAAATCAGCTCACATTTAGTTAAATAACAAAATATTATTTAATTAAATGTATAAATGGGAATTAGGATATAATTAAATAAATAAGATCTATTTAATTAGTCAAAAAGGGTGAATCAGGATGAATTAATTTAATAATGTAAAATCAACTATTTAATAGTGGAATATGACATTTGATAATAATTGAATAATGAAATATTATTTAATCATTAGGGGAAAGATGATAATTAGTGTTAAAATGCTAGTTCACAAGCTAGGACAATTTTAGGTATCCACATTTTTTCCCGCTTTGATACAATTGCTTTAATAGCATTGTGTCAAAGAAAATTCAAAAATTCAAGTTTAGGAATTGCCCTAGCATGCCCGATGATAGTGGGATAGCATGGTGCCCCCTCAATAAATTTGGTAAAAATTTCAAAAAAAATGCCAAATTTTCTAATAAGTTGATTTTATGTTATTAGGTGTGAGGATTGACAAAAGAAATGTTATCTATAATGAAATGTAAGTAAGAAGTGAAGAATTACTAGATAGATCTTGATCGATGCATGATTGATAGTATTTGAGCTTTCAGCAGTGCACATCTTATCATAATAGAGAATTTTATTATGGGACAAACAAATGTATGCACACTTGAGCATGAATTGCAAAGAAAACTTTTGTTTCCACTTGCCTAAAGATATGGATATATGGACAAGTGGAAAGTGTACACCAAGTTGAGACACACACTACATTAAATCCTATGATTTGCTCCATTTTTTGCTTCCACCCATTGTTTTAATGTTATTTTTGCCATTTTTTTGAAAACATCGGCACTATTTATTGGGATGGCGTCATTTTTGGTGTTTATTTGTGTCGATTAGGACTAGTCGACGCTAATTTAGGCACTACTTCACGTCGGAATTATCAATCCCTTTAGTACCGATATTGGCTTCGAGTGTGGCGCCGTCATTAGCACCACCTTTGGCTCTGAGTTTAGCTTCGAGTTTAGCGCCACTTTTATCTCCCGGCTTTAGCTTTGAGTTTAGCTTTGGGTTTAGCACAGGTTTAGACACCCCTATGTCAAAGAGATTTATTTATATGTGTCATCGATGATGTAAAATAGAGAAATGTCAACAAGATACAGGAATATCGAGGAGGGAATCACTTATGTCACATCGACAAGGTATATCTACAAGTGCTCGGAAAAACACAAATCTTGGATATAACAAAGTAATGTCGATGAGACATTGAGATATCGGTAAGACAAATAAGATTATCTCATCGACACTCTTCAAGTGATGATCAAAAGCATACACCACTAGACCATCGGTAGGGTGAGCAACATATACGGTAGAGCGGTATACACCACAACCCCGCTGCAAGAAGCCTTGAGCAAGCCAATAGTGTGGTAAATAGTTGAAGAGAAGGGAAAAACACCTCCATACCACAGCGATAATCATGAGTCTCCCCGACATGGCAGAGTTACACCAATATATAAAGAAATACCGCTAAAGGAAAATATCGATGAGACAGTGGCATATCGGCAAGAGATATTAACTTGTCTCATCGACACTGACAACCAACATCAGAGGAACATAAGATCCAATGTCGATGAGACATTGAGATATTAATAAGGCAAAGAAGATTGTCTCATTGAAACTCTTCAGGTAATGATCAAAAGAATACACTGCTATATCATCAAAAAGGTGAGCAACATATGCGGTAGAGCGGTATACATCGTAACCTTGCAGTAAGAAGCCTCGAGCAAGGTGGTAGTGCAGTAAAAAAAAGAAGGGAAGGGAAAAACGCTACCATACCACAAAGGATATAATAAGAGACGACGGTAGTATAGTAATCGTGGTAGCAAATCACATCAGTCACAATCCATTTGAATAAATCATTTAAGGAATCAAGAATATAGCCCGCCAAAATACTCTAAAACTCTAATAAACATACTCTAAAAATTTCGTCGAAATCTTATTTTCAAGCATAGCTCGCCAAAATGGACTTTTCATTTTAATAAACATACACTAAAACCTTTGTTGAAACCTTATTTTCAGAAGTAGCCCACCAAAATGGAGAAGTGTTTCAGTAAAGAATGACAGAGAATGGTAAGGAGATGTGCGTGATAGGAGGCATAGGATTCATTGTTGTTGATATTCTAGCTCTGATCAACAAGGGTTACAATGTTTGTGCTATTGTTTGTAATCCAGGTATTTAATTGACATATGTTTGCATAATCTCAAATTCCTTCAGATGCTTCTGAAGTATCAATGTATCCTATATAGTGTTTAGAATGACTTCTTTTAATTTAAAAAAATAAATCAAATGCTTTTGAAGTATTGATGTGTCCTATATAGAATTTTTAAAAATAAATAAATGATGTATTTTCCTGTGATTAGATAATGTGGAGATCTCCTAAATCTGCCCTAGCACACTGTCCTCTTTCACATTGTGTTCATTACTCCAACTTCTAGGGTTTTGCATTTGACATCTTTAATATCTTCATGATAGTGGCTTTAAATAGATCTCGGTCTTTGCTTTAATATTTATCATGGTAACCCTTGAGTTCCATAATCTACCTTCAATCTCTTCTAAGAATGTTGTCTTAAGCTAGATTGTATAGTATGCATATAAAGCAAGTCCTTCATACCTACCATTGTTCCAAACCACCACTCACCACCTTGCTTAAAATGTTACCTCCATAAGCACAATAGCATGTTTTAAAATCATGGTTGCTAGTGATTGACCATTAAGGTCACTACTTTCATCAAGATACAATGAGATTTTTGCCTTCAAACTTAAGGCATTATGCTAGATAACATTGTGAATTGTTTGTTGTGTACAATTTGATTTTCTTGCACATTTATTGCTTTGCTAATTGCCTTTAAGATTGGATATTTCACCATCAGCTGCAATCTCAAACAACTCACTCACTATCACTTGAAGATTCCTTTCATGAGCATCCTTGTATAAAATCAAACTATGCTCTATAGACTGCCTACTTACTTACTAATATAGGGGACTCATTGTTTCATGGTATTTTGAGTTTTATTTAGAAGGGGTTAATATGTGGCATTTTTATGTGTAGGAAGAATAGATTATGATGCAACATTCGGGTACGGATGGTTCAAGCAAAAGTGGATTGCTATCAATGTCATAACCAGGTTGGATTGTACCTTGAGCCAGTGTGAAACACTTCCGGGTGTTTTCGCTCTAAAACATAACTTGTGTGTAGGAATTTCCAAATATCTGAAAGAGGAAGCTCCTAAATTCTAAAGATAAAATCATAAATCTTCTTATCCAGTTTCTGATCCAACCTTACATCTTTAATATCCAATAGAGAAAGTTTGTACATTCTAAAGATAAAATCTTAAAATTTATTGGTCCAATTTGAGATCCAATTTCAGGTCGTGAAGCTCCGACAGAGAAAGCTCCTACATTCTAAAGATAAAATCATAAATCTATTTGGTCCAAGTTGAGGTCCAATTGTAAGGATTTGTCTTTTTAATTATACTTTCTGACATTTTTCTTGATAGAAATTGTTACTTTAGAATTATGTTATTTCTTTTCTTTTGATGTTTTCAACCCTCATTTCAAGGAAGAGCTCTGAAGATGGTTCCTTTAGATGGAGACTACACTTTTCCACTATAGGTTCCATCTAGAAACACCAGGCTCAGGTACTATCATACTCAGGCACAATAGAGTTTGAGGTTACCTTGTTCTCCTTGATACAAAATGTTTTCCTTCAATCCCTCTTAAGCAACATTCACTATTATGGACTTCATCATTGTACCTTTCATGCATTCGATTTAATTTGTTATGTGGAAACATGTTGTATTTGTCTTTGCAAGTGATGACTATTGTGTAAGCTTTTAATCTACATGATTGCCCCTCATGTTCAATTATTATGACTGTTATGATGCTTGGGGCTGCTTACTTTTAACCAGACTATTAATGAAAACTATCTTGGAATCCTTGATGATCAGTTTTGTTAGAATCATGGTTATGTTGATAGTGGAATGTTCTTATTAATAAGGATAAATCTTTATCAATAAGGAGATTACCCCTTACCAACATACTCCACTATCCTTGCAAAGATTGATCTTTAATGCTTCATGGATGGTTTACTTGTGATTATCCTTCTCAAATGAAACAATAGGGCAGAAAGTTGGGCTCGGCCCTTGTGGGAGCCACATTTCACCCCACATGATGTAACCAAATAAATAAAACATCAACCTAATTTTATCTATACCAGCACAATGAGAAAATATGTTAGATAAAACCAAGCATATGATAGATATGTTTGATAACTTTCTTGTTTTCTTGGACATCTATGGTATGCAAGTTATTTGAATGCACATGATGATCAAATTATATGTTTATATATGTATGCACATATTTTGACTTGTGATCCTTCATTGCTCTAACAACACTCTTCTCACTCAAATGCAAGGAACATAGGAGCAGCAAGGAAGACATCAACTTGGAGGCTTAGACAAGCGGAAAGACTGAAGATGATGTAGAACAAAGCAACCGAGATTCGTCATTTCTCTTTATGTGCATTTTTCTCTTTTGTATCTATAAATGTATATTTTTTCGATTATATACATTCAAATAGTCAGTTCCACAGCTTGTGTGGAACAACATACATTTACATTATCAATAAATACTACATTTTTGACAGGATTGTGCAATCTTTCCTATATTATATGCATCTACATAAGTGCAATCTAGTAATGTAATCTTCTGATTTTGTTTATGCACATGAATGTAATGTAGCAGAAATAAAAATGTACCTTACTCTTCATTTGAAAATCACAAAATCTCAACCTGATTGAGCTATTAACTTTTGTGTCTTCACAAACATATGTTGATACAAAATGAATGGAAGAAGCATCCAAGTAATCCTATTTTTTTCTGCCAACAATTCATACCAAATATTGAATAATTTAAGGATATTGCAATAGGTAATTTGTATCAACACAAATAATATTACTGAAGCATTTCAAAGTTTAGGCCATAAGAATCATCATTTTTTAAACATGGATTGTATTGTAGCCAAAATTCCATCCTAATTTATTTTGCATACTTCCATTTTCACTCATCTCTTACATCCACCATATGCATAGAATTATTGTCATAATAACTTAAATTTAATAAAATCCCTCACGTGAGCTTCCAATAAAACCCTTGATCACAGCATCAAAGTGTTTTCCTCCTTTGAAATACTCCTATGATTGCTCATAGCATATCGCCAAGACAACACCATGTCAATGAGAGTCCCTCCAAAGTCTCCTTGACATTAGCATAAAGCACAGATCAAAAATGTAGATGAGACACCCCTATGTCGAAGAGACTTATTTATATGTCTCATCAATGATGTAAAATAGTGCAATGTCAACAAGATACGAGCATATCGAGGAGAGAATCACTTATGTCACATCGACAAGGTATATCTACAAGTGCTCGGGGAAACATAACTCTTGGATATAACAAATTAATTGTCAATGAGATAATGGCATATCAGTAAGAGACATTAACTTGTCTCATCGACACCGGAAACCAACATCAGAGAAACATAAGATCTAATGTCGAAGAGACATTGAGATATCGATAAGACAAATAAGATTGTCTCATCAACACTCTTCAAGTAATGATCAAAATCATACACCGCTATACCGCGGAGAAGGTGAGCAACATTTGCGGTAGACTGGTATACACCGCAACCCTGTAGAAAGAATCCTTGAGCGAGGCGGTAGTGTGGCAAATAGCAGAAGGGAAGGGAAAAACACTGCCATACTAGCATATCGAAGAAACAACAGGCATTTTAATTAAAAGTCTCTTCGAAAATTATGAAATGATGATTAGTCTAATTGATGTGACTAACGAAAATATTGATGAGACTACCGCTATTAATGAAGAACTTGATCATAAAGGTGGCATGATGAAGTGTCCTGAAATTTCATGAATACAGCCTCAAAGAAGTTGAAATCACTGTGAATTGTAATTGAAGGATTTGGAGAACCAACTTGGATGACGGTAGGCAACTAGAAATTTGCAACATTTATCCAAGTAAGTGGTCTAGACTCAGCTCAAAGTATTTTCTCAGTAAGTAGATGAAAGCATTACATGAGTAGGGTTGAGATGGAAAAAACCCCAGGCAAATAGAAATCAAAAGATAGAAAACTGAAGCTAGGAAATTGAATCAAGACTTAATCGATCAGTGTCCTGGGTCTGGGCCAAAATCTAGAAGAATAGCACAGCTTAACCCATCATGTGTGACATTAGAAGATAAACAGAAAAACCTGGGAGATGTATGGACTCCATGTAGGGGTTATGACCTCTTTATTTATCATTATAGGAAGAAATTTTGGCATAGCCCAATGTCAAACACGTGGAATCTAAATTTGGGTAAACTTGTAGTACCCAACGTCTTTGTGAATGTAGATTTAATCAAGGTGGTGGCAAATAATTACAATCCGAAGATGAGAGAAATCCATTTGTCTGATGGGTCACAGTTCATGATCATAAAGCCATATTATATTTCCATGATTTTTCAGCTAGACACTTCCCTGAAAACAAAATTATGAATCAAAGACTTGTTGGAGGAATACCACACCATGGACACAAGTAACAAGAGGTGGAAATTTCCTCTACATAGGGTTAAAGGTTTGGGTAACCAAACTATGAGGTTCTCTAGTGAAGATAAGCCCCCATTCTCTATGGCTTTGTTTGAAGAATACTTTCAATACACTTATTACTCAGTTGGTCAAGTACTGGGAATTGATGTTCCTGAGAACATGACAATTGCTCCCATGGTTTTATCCACAGACATCCAAAGCCATAATGCCTGACCCTATGATTATGCAGAGTATTTATCGAAGGCCATCAATAATGCCCTCAAGATCATCAAGAATGACAGTGAAGCCATTGATTTCAAGCACTATTCTCTTTTCATGCACATGATATTATACGAAGGGTAGATGATGGGGATATGGGGTGAGGAATTAAGAATCAAAGACTTAGATAATGATGGAAATTCAAGGCATGTACAAATGTGGACATCTATGTGGGACATCAGGTGTGGGAGGTCCCACTACCTGTATTTTGAGGAATATTTTGTGAAAACACTATACAAGATGCTAGGCCACAAATCTGACTACAACCTCTCCCCAGAGATCTTAAGATTTCTTTGACCAAAAGATATGGATCATGAAGCAAGGATAAATCACAATTGGGGGGACTAGTACATGTTTGGGGATTGTATTGTTATCAGGGTTTATGGATTTGAAGTTGCACCTTATTTTTTGCCTAAGACTATGCTAGATAGAGTTTCTTATTTAGAGATCATAAGGCAATTGTCATTTTCAGCTTTCATGCATTTAAAGAGCTATGGGAGGCAGACTTTCATGCCTTCCACTTTATGCTTTGGTGATTTCACTATTATCTCTGATTCAGGCTATGAATTGGTTAGTGTTAAACTAGATTATTATGGCTTGTCGGTTGACAACAAAAGGGAAAAGTTTGATCCTGAACACTTCATTTGTGATGCCAAAAAGTTTTGGAAATTGAAAGGGTATGAGCATAGTTTCCTTTTAGAAGAAGTCATCAGAAATTGTAAAGAAAAACAAAACATGATGAGAATGAATGCCTATAGTAGGGTTATGATGGTTGAGGCTTGGAAGGTGATTAATAACCCAGGCTACATAGGGGCTTTCCCTAAGGTACAAGATCCCACAAAAAGAATTGAACAGTTAATCTTCCATGAAGAAGAACTGATAAGAGATGTGCCACTTGTGGTATTTGAAAGAGGAAGGGGCATCGGTCCTAGGAGGCAAGTATAAAAATCACACCACTGGATCACTTATCACCTCAGCCTACTCATGAAGTGATATTTTCAGTTGGTTCCCCATCCATGAAAGAAGATAACACTAAGGAGGAAGAAGAAGTCTCATAGTTTAATGCTCCTGTTATACCCCAATATGAGATTCCATTAGAAAGAAGTGTGATCACCTTTGATGCCTCTGATGAGCTATCAGATTATGTGAGGCATCGTGCAAGTCAGGAATTTGTTGCAGATGATACTTTTGTGCAGACCCCTAAATTTAAGTCCTTTATATATGAGTATAAAGGAAGACTAATAAGAGAAATTTTAAAGGACATTGACCTTGAGAAAGAGGCTTATGCCTTGAAAGAGTTGCAAGATGAAGCTGATAGGGAAATTAGAAACATGACTGTTGAGAGAGGAAGAGCATTATTGCAAGAAGCTGGAGTTATGCTCCTTCTTGGGTGGGATATTAGTTCAACCATTGTGTTTGACAACTTTTTGAAGAGAAAGAATAAAACTTTTCAAATAACGGATGAAGCAGGTGACAGGGTCTATACAGGGTTAGGGTACAATCCTGATAATACCACTTTGCAAATTTGGGCTCTTTACCCCCCAGGCAAGAATCCTTCTCCCATTGACCATGATCAAATTTTTGGACATCTCCTACTGCAAAGAGTAGGGTAGACAGATCCCTTGGAGACTGCTGACTTGAATGTGAATGTAGCCAAATTCACCAAAGCCCAGATCCAAAAGCTAGTAAGAGATAACCAGTGGCTAATAGAGGAAAATGACAGGTTGAAACAAGAATTAACCAACTACAAAGATAGGTTGCCTACTTCTCCAAGGCTTTACTCTCCTTTAATTGAACATGAAACAAAAGTGTTAGAGGCCATGTCTGAGATTGCTCAATGGAAGCATAAATTTGAAAAGGCTTAAAAGGAATAGGAAGAACTAAAATGAAAATTGAAGGCTACTACTTTTGAAGTAGCATCAAGGATAATTTGTATGAAATTCAAAGATATGTGCCAACATGTAGATGGTGTCTCGCGTGCTCATAGTGGAACATACAAGGCCCTCGTGGAGCATGGAAGACTTCTTGATAGGATGAAGTAAATTGAATCCCATATCAAGGCAAAAGATGGAGATAATAATGCTTTTCTCCAAGAATGTCAGAGCCTCATGAATACACATGAAAACTTCCAGAATATCTTGACACAGGAATTGAGTGACTTTAGCCAGCCACTATGTATGGCCATGCCATATTTCTTTGAAGAAACATATCTGAACGATCAGGAAACTTAGAAAAATGAGATATCAAAATAATTTCCAGGCATCCTTGATGACATCAATGATGAGGATGAGGTACTCAGGAAAATGCATAAGCAGCTTAAGAGGATTTCTGGATTGGAGAATTTAATCATAGACACTCTACAGAATGCAAACACTTATGCCTAGGAGAAATACATTGATCACATCTCAAAGGTTAAATTGTTCCTTGCACGAGATGTATTAGGAGGTAGTTAGAGTTTGGTTGTGTGGACACATTAACATGGTGCTTGAGCCTTGAACAGATATTAGGTGGTCACGGGTGCTTGCTGATGATTAACGAACTGTGGTGCATCCAATAATAAACTCTTTTTAAGTTTCTATGTTATGTTAATTATGCTTTAGTTAAGAAAAGATGTAACTTTTGTGAACATACCTATAGATTTTTCCTTCCTGTACAAATAGGGAAAAAGGTCCAATTTTGATCATCATAACATCATCATTTCAATCCATTAGAATAGATACTATACCATCTCATCCACTTATTCATATCAAAATAACTCATGCTATGTATGTTTATATTTTGAGCAATATAATGGAGCAAATACATTATAACTCTTAATCCATTTTCAGTGTTCGACTACTGTGTCGATTTTCATGCTTATTTATTGCTTTGTTGTCTCCAAAGTGGTCTTTTGAAGTTGTTTAAATCTACAAGATTTATCAAGGCACATTTGTTGTTATTGTGTGGATGCTTTGATTGGTTTTTGGTTAGGTGTGAATTAAAGTTCTTTCAAATAATTTACTTTAATTGGTTTGCATTAAGGATTAAAGACCTCTTAGAGATTGGCACCCTCTTATGGTCTAAAAACCTACATTTTTGAGACCCAACAGATTGCAAATAACTCTAAAAATTTAGACGTCTATGAAACAATGTATATATTCTATGAAACAATGTATATATTCTTGTACTTGTAAATATTCTTGTATATATTCTTGTACTTGTATATTCTATGAAACATTCCTTATTTTCTATGAAACAGTGTATATATTCTTGTACTTGTAAATATTCTTTTAATGTTATGTCTATTAAAGAAAACAGAGTTTGAATAAAAAATGCTTCACCCTTTTTTGTAAGTGATTATGTGAATTATTGTTTAAGGAAAAATCTTACAGTGTTTACATTTTCAGTTTAGTAGTTTCAAATCTTCATTTTCTATGTATATAAAATTGTATGTGCTCTTTATCTCTAATGACATAAAACAGTAATGTCATCAGAATCAGGGTTTTCAATTTCAGCACCATCATTGTCCACACTTTTCATATCCTGTTCACTTTTAAGTACAATCATCAAAATTTTATTGTTATTTCTTGTCCCAAATAATCTTGATTCCTTTCAACACAACACAGTAGGTTGCATGTTAAATTTCAAACATTTTCTTTGCATTTTTTTGTATATATTATTTTCTTAGTGCATCATTATGTAACAATAATTTCACTTATGAGATATATAGTAAAAATAAATGAAAGCACGTGTTTCTTTTTCCAAGGGAAATGTATGGTGAATACCCTATGTCTTTCAGATAAGTGTGCAAGTGAAATAAGACATAACTGATTGAATCTGATTTTCTACTGTACAATTATTTTTTATGTGTTTTTTACTTTTCACATGTGGATTACCCTTAGAAAGAGACTACTTATCTTTTCTTAAATGAAGCCTTTACATTTCTTGTCTACCAAAGGAATTTACTGCTTCACAGTAGGTTTGAGAACTTCATACAAATTAAGATTGGTGTAAAAGGCCATCCCCGCAAATGTTGTTTGGTCTAGAATTATAATGGAAAATAAAAAAGCTTGCTAGGAGAATAAAATAGGTTTTCAATTGTCCAAGTACAACATAATATTACTGAAGCATTTCAAACTTTAGGCCATAACAATCATCCTTTTTTAAACATGGATTGCAAATGATCTTGAAAATTTAGAATTCTTGGTCATTAACATTATTGTCTGCTACAATGTCATCCAGTATATCATTGTCAATGTTCATATGTTCTTTCAAGTATTTAATATTATCGTCATCCTCATCTTGACCTGCATCATCTTCATCATCGTTGAAATTTATCTTTAGACCATCTATATTGTTACCAGATGTATTTGGATCATCATTTTCTATACCATCCATATTGTTGTCTTCCATAACATCATCTAACTCTGGATTGTTGTCTTCTTGTGCCTGGACATAACCATCTTCAACATCATCACGGATGCCAATTTATTCAGTGTTCTCTAATCCCTCTCTCTTATTTTGTTGTTGGCCATCATTATTTTTCTCAGTATCCACTAATGCATTGTCAAATGCATGCCTTAATCTTGGATCATAATGTATGACAAATATCCATTTCGGGTCCAAAATATCTTCATAAAAAAATAACTGCACATAAAAGACATACATATATTAGACGTATGTTATAACAATTTTATTGATTAATAAACACATGTATATATTCACAATAAGCTATGAATTAATAGATTAATGATCACTACCACTTCTTGTTTGAGTTAAAGAAATACCTGCTCACAATGAATTGGTAGAACATAAGGCTCCTTATCCTCTGGTAGGAACGATGAGGAATCTATAGAAAACAATCCACTATGGGTATCATGTCTCCATGTCCTCTCAAATGCTTCATACCATCTACACTTAAAAATACAACATTTAAAAGAGCAATAATCCAACTCAATAATTTATTGTATTTTCCCAACATATTGTAGATTCCCTTCAATTATATTCTTATCTTTTGAGCTTGATCGATTGGATTTCTCGAAGTCAACCATGATGCCACAATCAAAGGATTGTCTCTTTACGTCTACACTTTCTACACGATAATGTCGACCATATGCCCACATTGTTGGATATTTCCTCGCCTATGAAAGACCATTTATTTCAGTGAAAATACATATAATGACGAATATTAAAATAGTTAATACTGTCAAAACTGTAAAGAAACAATATTTTGTAAAATTCCAACTGTACCTTTCTTTCACATCCTCTAGACATGTTGATTTCATCTTCTTTTATGTTTGAATCTATACCTGCATCTTCTATTTGATTTTGAATTTGTTCAGTAACCTATTCTAGTGTGCAATCTTTGCCCCATTCCCCAAGAAGATGAGTGGGAAGTGGAGTATTCCTTGGGTTCGATCTCTTAAACTATCTCCTTGCTTCTAACACTTCTTCTCTCTTTTTATCATACAGATCAATCCATTTTTTATAAAGTCCATGTGGTACATAATGAACTTGTCGAGTATAGAACTTTCATCTACACCTATTACATGGCAACATGTTTATTTCAAACTCCAAATGGTATGCTGCTAATTTGACAAATAAATTACAGAGTAAATTAATGATTGCAAGAAAAACAACAAAATTGATCATGAATTTACTTACTAATTTCTATTTCAACACCATTAGACTGTGGTTTTTCTCCATCAATAATATCTAATGCTCATTCTTCATCCTAGACATGTGGGCCATCTTCAAAATCCTTACCAAGGAATTCACACAAGAAGAAAAATTCTTCATTCAATACATACCCTTCAGCCATGCAACCCCTTGGATGTGCCTTCTGTCGGAAATATATTTTAAGAGTGTTCATATACCTCTCAAAGAAAAACATCCACCTTGTTGATACGACACCCACCAATTTAATGTCATCGACTATGTGTATAAGTAAATGAACTTGTAGGTCCATGAAACTTGTAGGGAGCTCCTTCTCAAATACACATACAATTTCTACAATTTCCTTCTTCCACTTTGGCACTTCAGATTCATGGATCTCCTTGGAGGTCACCCACCTAATATAAGAATAGTAAATTAGTATGAACCTTTAGTCATAAATTAAAATACAATATAATATCTCTATGTCTCTCACACATGAACATTTCATATAACCACATACCTTGTAAATGTTGACAATCGACATATGGCATTCCTTAAGTCAACTGTAAGACAGGAATCCCCCCTAATTGCCAATGGCATGATATGTTATCAAACACATTTATGAAAAGGTCATTAATAATTTTCTCTCACACAACAAAATATCAAAATAAATTTAGTGCTTAATCAATGTTACCAATAAATGTTAAATGTTGATATATGATACCTTCATTAAATTATGAAAATCATTTGTTTTAATTCCTGTGATATGTCCATCAACTGTAAAAGCTTTAGCCAATGATGACCCATAGCCAGTAGGTGTCCTTATTGAATGGATGACATTTTTTAGTTGGTCTACCTCTTTTTTTTTTTAAATCTATGGAGCTTTTGCATATGTTTCATTTTCCCTATTTGGCCACAAATGTTTTCTATCAAATTTGGTACGCAAAAGAGCAATATCTCTCCTTGAAGACAATGTGTCCTCTTTTCCTGATAGATGCCAAAATATAGAATCTAGGATCTTTTTGAAGATGTGCATATGATCTAATAAGTGAGATATTAATAGATCCTTCCAGTAAGGGAGCTCATAAAATTTGGATTTCCTTTTCATTCCTTCTGGCATATTAACTACAACTTGTTCTGGTTATTCAATTGAATCACCCCGATCAAAAAAATCCTCCCAATCTTTCAATTCAGCATCTTCATACTTCTTAAGCCAATCACCTAGACCCATAATCATGGGAGGGCCTCTATTTTCAAATTTTCCATCAAATTGATTCTTTAGGCGATTTCTAAACCTATGATCTAGTGGTAGAAAAACCCTGTTGTTTGCATAAATAAATTTATGTAGATCTTTAGAATACCACCCTTGAAATTTTTTTGCACATCTTGGACATGAAAATATCCCCTTTGTTTGAAACCCTACAATTCAATAAGTAATGCTAATAACATAAAAAAAAATGGTATAAAACTAAGTATGAAAGTTGGGATGAAAATAATTATGAATGTAAATACATAAATATTTTATCTTACTAGAACAAACACCAAGTCCTGGGAAATCATGAATAGTCCAACATAGCACACCATACAACATGAAGGACCTATTTGATGGAGGACGTGATATGTCATACATTCTTATGTCTTTCCATAGAAGTTGCATCTCATCAATAAAAGGCGCAAGATAAACATCCATGTTTTTAACTTGATGTTTTCTTGGAACAATGAGAGTCAGCATAAGGTGCTCCTTTCTAACACTTATCGATGGGGGAATATTGTATACTATCAATCCAACTGGCCAAACACTATAATTTGAGCTCAAGAAAGAGAATGGGCACACTCCATCAATTGCAAGACCAAACCTGATACTACGGGGTTCATATTTGAATTTTCTAGGCCATTTTTCTTCTATGTGTTTCATTGCTTTGGAGTCGACCGAAATTTGCATGAATCCATCTTTACTCTTGTTCTTTGCATGCTAGTCCATCAATTGTGTTAGTGAATTGCAATGAAACATTCGTTGAATTCTAGGTATAATTGGCATGTGACATAAAACCTTCTTTGGAACTGTAGTACCTTTTACATCTGTACAATATCTCTTCTCTTTGCATACAGGGCATTCTACCTTGTTTTGATATTCATCTCTATATAAAATGCAATCATTTTTACATGAATGAATTTTCTTATATTCAATCCCCAACTCAACCAACAACAGATGCGCCTCTTTGCAAGTTGATGGCAACACATTCTCTTCAGGGAATATTTTAGTTTTTAATGCCCTATAAGATTGCCAAATATTAAATCAATTGAATGTTTGACTTATAATGAACATGTTTGATATATCAATATATACTAGGACTATCTATATGCAATATATGGTTTTAAAATCCCCTTAAATAAATATAAATGAAGTTTATGAATGTTTACGAATTATGTACACCAATTGACAATGCAAAGTAAGAAATAAATTTCAACTCAATTCAGTAGGGTAGTGAATCCTTTGTCTAACCAACCAAATGGTGACTTGATTTCTAATAATATTAATGTGCATGCCAGTTTTGAGGTTCTATTTGCACCCGATTTGAACACGGGTGTCTTCATTGCTTGCTTGATGGAGTCTTTGATGTTCTTATCATCAACATTACGTTGGTGGTAATTACCCCTACTATCATCATTACTGTCAACCATATCATCATTATTGTCATCATTATTTCCATCCCCAAAGAAACCTATAAGAATTTCATTCAATCCTTCTTCATGCACTACATTTTCACTATCATGGTCATCATCATTAAGGCTAGGTGGCATGTCATCAGTGTATGCGACTCTCATCAGCTCTTCAAATTTCTTAGGTGGTAGTGTTCTCTTCAATCTTGCTCTTCTCACCCTAGTGTGGTTTAAAGGATGGTTTGGATCATCTCATCCAAATCTTAATAACCCAGTTCGATCTTGGGTATTAGTATGTGTTTCATCAAAATCTTCTATCTATCAACAAACGCAAGCATTATTTAATGTTTGGCAACAATTGGATAGATCATAAATGTATCAATTTCAAAGAAATATAATCAAATATGGCTGAAAAAATAAAAATAAAAATTGTATGAACATATATACATCAATTGAATAATGGAACATTATTTTATAGACTACCTTTTTTATACAATAATTTAAATAAAACACAATTTTGACAACACAGCTTATAAAACATCAGTCCACACTCATTTATTATTCTTTGGTTCTAATCGATTGTATGAGGCATACTATCGATTGGAATCTCATCATAAATGTAATGTCTTTGTACAATCACTCGTTTGAATTGTTTCTTTCCATGACATACAAAACATCCACAAACAATAATTTTCTCAAAGTATTCATCCCATGTACTATAGTCCCGACCTACCTCTTCTTCAGTGCAATCATTTGTTGTGTCTACAATATCCATTGTCATATCCTCTTCCACCCACTGTCATCTACGTGATTTAACAATTTTAGGTCCACGTCCATGTACATATCTTCTTCTTTTGCTAGTTGAACGCTCAAGCTCTGCATTTGCTCCAATCTCCATCTAAAATAATCAACAACATGCATTAATTTATGTCAAGATTGGATAATACATTATAAATTTCAATAATACTATGAAAAAAGATGGACATATCACAAAATGCAATCAAATCATGTTTTCCTAAGTTAAGTCAAAATTTGAGTACCCGATGTCCCGCTTCATCTGTTGTGTCCTCATTTGATATGATACGACTTGTTGCCATGGCCTCGTCTTGCCCCTATAATACAACATAGTAAATAATGTTTAGTACACCAATTATATCATTTCAATGAGTATGCTATCCAACAAAAATCCTCACTTTAGTCATATATTTGACATATTGATATCTCCTCTATGTTGTAGAATTTTTGAATTCATAAACACCTTCCTCCTTTGGTTGAGGTTGCTTTCTCTTCTTACCTCTATTGTATCTGCAGATTTCGTTGTCTCGTCTATTTCCACCCACTTTCCTCTCAGTGATTTATTATTTCTACGTCATCCATGTCCTCTCTCCATGGCCTCCTCTATGAATAAAAATGTTGCCACAGAAGCTTTCACCGCACTACCGCCGAGAAGGAAGAAGCAACTTGTGAGACCATGGTAAAAACTGCTCTATCGCACTGAGCTGATGAAGGAGCCACGGGATAGTGGTGGTCACTGCACTATCACACGCCTTTTGGTAGAAAACTTGTGGGACTCACTGCAACACCGCCAGGAACAGAAGGAAGACTCGCATGCCACCATAAAAGCTTTCACCGCACTACCGCCAAGAAGGATGAAACACCTTGTGAGACAGCGGTAAAAACCGCTCTACTGCACTTAGCTGATGAAGGAGCCACGAGACAACGGTGGTCACAAAAACAAGGCAGGATATGGAATTATTTCCAACACTCTGTATCTTGTGATACACAACAATGAAAATAGTCACTATACAACAATGATAGGCGCTCAATTAGGCACACTTGGTGTCGCCTTAGGCACCCCAAAAATATTACATTAATGGCCAAAAGTTGGCGCTAAAGTTGGTGTTAACTAACGCCGACTACAGCGCTGACTACTGAATCAAAATCAAAAATTTTAAAATTTCCCACATGAAGGAAGAAATCAGATGACAAAAAAGGGAAAAACGTCATGCGAAGGAAGAGACTAGGGCGCTACCAGCAACTGATGAGAAATTAGATTTAGTTTGCGACACCATAGGTAAGGTTACAAATTTTTTTCTCAGTTGAATTCGTGATTGTTTACTGCTTTTTGTTTTGCATTTGAATTCATGATTATTTACTAGTGTTATGCCTTGCATAACCACCCCATCTTTTGCCTTGGTCAAAATGGGTCCCCCTTTGTTATTTAGTTATTTTTGAAACAAAGTTTGGATTCTAGTTTTGCCAATACTTTGTTTTTCTTTGGTTTCTCTGTTGGAATCGGAACCGGAATTGAATTGGGTTCTAAAAGTTCTTTTGAGGCTTGTTTTTGGTTCTATCTCGACAGTCTTTTCTTTGCCTTTGTTTTTGGTCTTTAGCGGAAGCGGAGCCAGAGTGGGAATTAAAATGGTTGTTATCAAATTTTTCAAAATCACAATCCGTTCCTATCCCACCTCCGCTATTTTTATTTTTGCTTTGTCTCGGTTTTTGTGTTTTGTTTTATTAGGTTGGTCTTTTACTTAACTTTTTGTATTTGCTTTTGTTTTGTTTTTTTAGTTGGCGGAAGCGGAGATGGAATGGGAATGAGGTTTGGAAATTTTATAAAGTTGAGATTCTGATTCCATTTTAGTTCTGCCCCAGCCACTCTTTGTCGTTGACTTTTTTTACTGAAGCACACTGCAGACGAGTGTTTGTTCTCTTACAGTTCCGACTCCGCCTTTACTACGCTTTAATGCATTAATGACAGTTTGCCGCTGTAGGTAGAAATTTACGTATTGACCTTTGTCAAGGGTTAAACTGATCATTATTGTTATTGTTAAAAATCTAAGAGCACGAAAGAGCAGTAGCAGAGTTCATTCGAGTGAAAAGATTGAAAGAGCAGGGGGTCGTTGCGAACGGATCAGTTCAGAAGGTTAGCTAGGTTTGTTTGTGTTTGAGGTAGGTTTCTTATCTTTATTGTTCTTCGATTCGATTGTTGTTGTGTGTTTTGTATATACATTTGCCCGTATTTTGAATCGCGTTGTCATTTCATTATAAGTTCGTGATTCTTGGCATGCTGGTTTGAATGGGTCTTTTATATTGTTGGTCGGGTTGTCTCTTTGTTGTCTTGTACGTTCGTGTCGTTTCTTTCTATTTTTAGGGCACCGTCGCTTTCACGTCTTAATCGTGATTGCATTGAGTTTGTTTTTGGTTTGCAGTAGATTAGATTAGATTAAGAGTTTTTAATGGTGTTAGTTAGATTAGAAGTTACAGTGAGGTAGATTAGAGATTTTACAGTGAGTTAGGGTAGATTAAAGTTAATTTGGGTTTTATCGTCTAGTAGAATGGCAGGGTTTAAACCCGTGCCCTAGTTTTTGTCAAGTTTGTTAGATTAGGGTTTCATTGGTCTCTATAATCGCTTTTAAAATGATTTAAAAAATGATATCTTAGAATGCAATTGTTCCCCACGGGTCATATGGGTGTAGAGTTTTAAGCTCCTTTGCCATTTTATAGCGACCTAGGTCTTAATCATGAAATTGTGTTGAAAATGAATAAAGTATTTGATGACATCATGATTAGCATTGGTGGAGGCGGGATCGGAACCAATCTTGAACTTAAGAATTTTGTTTGCAAAAGTTATTGATTCCATTCTCATCCTGTGTCCGGCTCCGTGTATAATGGGAAAGTCTTTCTTCAAAGTAACGATGATCAAATCGGAGGCGGAGGCGGAATGGAAATAGAATGTGGAAAAAAAATGAAAATTCGAAGAAAATCAAATCCTTTTTTTGTTCCGATCCTGGTTCCGAAAACCTCCCTGACTCCGACTCCGAGCCCGTTTGTTATTAGGTGAAGTTTCTATATCGGTTTTTGCTCCAAGTCTGCCAGTGTTGAAAAAGAGATTGTTTTGAGCTTTTGTCTGGTCCCGACTCCAATGTATGTGTAACAGGTATGTTTTAAAAGCATGTTTTGTGATGATATCTAAAGATCTAATTAGAGGTTTGCTTGCAGAAGAATTGAAAGATGTCAGGAACATCAGGAGAGGCTGCTCGAAGGAATCAACCAGCTGGAACATCAAAGACAGCACCAAAAATAAAGAAGGTGAAACCAAAACAGCTGCCTTATACATTGAGGTATGATCATAGGAATCCAATGGTGAAAGTGAGCAAGGTGGAATCAGACTGGTCAGATATCACGGATACTAATCTGGGCCAATATAGCTTTGAAGAGTTACATGAAGAGACTTTTGCAGAACGAGCAAACTTGACAGGGAGAACACAAAGGATTGTTGACTCGAGTCTTGCACATATCACTGTGTTTCCTTTATCAATCCAGTGTCCGGAGTTGATATTGGCAATAGCCAGTACTTACAATCGTGCTACAAGATTATGCATGGATTCACAAAATAATGTGATTATAGATCTTACTCCGCAAATGTTCCAAAGCATATTTAATGTTCCTGATCCCAAGAACTTGGTGTAGCTAACTGAAGCAGAGGCATTGGAGAAATATAGCAAGCATAAAGACTCCAATAAGTCTCACTTAAACAAAAAATGGTTAAGCACAGAGAAGAAATCTTTAAGCAAGCTTGCAGACCAGCCAAAGAGGGCAGATTTCAAGAAGGAGATATCTGATTTGATATTAATGTTGTCTAGAGTGTTTGGGAAGAGGGATGCCTTCCACTTCAAGGAATGGATGTTTCATTTTATTCAAGTAATCTTTCAGGGTGATTGCCAGTTTGATTAGTCAATGATTGTTTTTGATGCCATACATGATCAGCTCACAAGGGTTAGACAGACTAAATCTTTCTTCATGACATCTTACATTGTATATGCAGCAGCAAGGTTGGGGATTTTCCCAGGATTGAATAAGGTGGGCATGATAGGAGCCTTGGATGGACAAAAGAAAGTGTGGGAGCACTCTGATCAGTTGACTCTTCAGGTGGCTGAGACTCATTTTAGGAGAGTCAATGATGCCTTTTTATATGTGGTGATCAATCAATTGAATGGAGATGGAGGGTATCGATTAAGTCAAGAAGCCATGGCATTCATTTCTGAATGGGGAAGTTGGTACATCCAATACCCCAAATTTACATACTTCAAATTGTTTGGTTTTGAAGGTCATCCCCATTTACTTCCAAGATGTTGTATTAATAGAATAGTGCTTATGGAGTTTATGTATCAAGCCATTGGAGTTAATGCTAGGTTTGGGATGAAGCACACGACAGGATGCCATAAATTTCCCATGACACTGGGTGAATATAATTGTCAACACTTGAAGGGAGCGAAGGTGGTTTGTAATGAGTTGGTACAATTGAAATTGGGATTGTATACAGCTCGGAAGTATTTTGATCCAAAGAAGAAGATGTATGCCTTGTTACCTTCAGTGTTTACTAGACACTTTAATCTGTTAGAAGACTTTTGGTGTGATCGGCAGGATGAGTATGACTTGAGGAAAAAGAATTATGAGAGATTATCAGTCTCACTCATGTCAGAGCTTGGTATTAAAGAAAATATTCCTGACACTTTGGTGGATGATGGAATTGTATTAGATCCCTCATATGAAACCTTGAACATTGGCACCAAAAGCTTAGATCCAATAGACTGGAATGAGGAAGAAACAATTGATATTAAGAAAATTGGAAGAACAGTCTTAGATAGAAGTGTGCAATGGTTAATGTTGAGAACTCAAGCTCCTCAAGAATCAACTCTTAAGAAGGGTAAAGGGTAGAAGAGGATTAAAAGAAGACACCTCCCAAAGAGCCATTGGAATTCTTTCCTCCTGATGTTGAAGAAATAGAACTTGAGGTGGTCGATGAAGAAGAAGAGGCACCAAAGGGAGATGTTCCAATAGAATCTATTGTTTCTATGCCCACATTGGGTGAGTCATCCATACAAGCCCCGCTTACAAGGAAAAGGAGTAAAGAAGTTCAAGAAGGAGCTCTTCATACCATGGCTGAAGCTGCTAAAGGAAAAGAAGTGGAGGAAGAATTTGTAGAAATTGAGACAGACTCGGATGAAACTCTTTCAGAGAAGGATCTACAAGAAAACATGCCTTTAGAGGGGACTATTGAGCAGATTCTGACACAAGAGGAGCAATGGAAACTATTTGAAGATGCTACAAGAGATTCTGATGCAAGGGCTACAGCAGAGAAGCAAAAGGAAATGGATGCTAAGGTGCAAGTTGATGCTCTACTTCACCAGCAGCAATTAAAGGCAAAAGAAATTGAAACAAGGGCAGCAACTGATGAAATAGAGAAGCAAATGAGGCAACGAGAGCATGAGATCAAGGTCAAAGTAGAAAATGACAAGTTAGAATTAATATAGAAGATCCATGATCTTGAGGAGAAGAAAGCAAGAAATCAGAGGGAAAAGGAAGCCCTGGTTGCTAGACTGAAGCTTGCAGAGGAAGCTCGATAGAAAGAACAAGAAGTTGAAGCTCTAAAAAAGAAAAGAGATGCTAAAGAGCTAGTAAAGGAACAACAAGCTGAAGAAGAAAGGGAAAAGGCAGAGAAGTTCAAGGCCTTAGAAATGGAGAGGATAGAGAAAGAGAAACAAAAGGTTTTGGAAAAAGAAAGATTAGAAAAGGAAGTTCAAGAAAGACAAAAGGAGGAAGAATCAAAAAAGATGAGAAAAGAAAAAGAGGTCGAAGAGCTAATTAGGAAGCAAAAGGAAGAAGAAGCAGAAGCTGAAAAACTTAAAGCTTTAGAAGCAGAACGGTTAGAAAGAGAGGCCTTAGAAAAAGAGAAATTAGAAAAGGAAAGGCTAGAGAAGGAAAAAATGGAGAAGGATCAGTTGGAGGAAGAAAGATTGAGAAAAGAAGAAGAAGACAAGAAAGTGCAAGAACAAAGAGATAGAGAAGAGGCTGAGAAGTTAGTGCAGATGCATGTGCTATAGGAGCAACTAGAGAAAGCAAAGGTTGATTCTCAACCTGAGGTAAATATTCGGCCGCCCTCTACAATTATTGCGTCCTCTTCCATGATGATGACTACTCCCAGTTCTCCTATATGGTTGAAGTTAGACCTGCAGAAGAGAGCTAGAACACCTCCTCAACCTCTTAATTGGGAGGACATGATGAAGGGAATTGAATAGGAAAGGCCTAAAAAGAAGGCTAAAGTCTTACATTCTACTAGACTCATAGATAAAGGGGAGATAGTTGTTGAATGTGCCATGCCTATGACTGAAAAGGAGGTAGGGGATATGCAGCTAACAGACTATCAATTGAGTACGGTTAATCTGGGAAGAACCACTAGGAATCAACAAATGAATCTAATTGATGTGATGGCTTCAACAACTAAATCAAGAATGATGAAGGACAAACAAAAGAAAGATGAGCTTAAAGCTCAATTGGATCAGTTACATTCGTTCTTGAAGAGTGTCTCCTCTCCAAGGTCACAAAAAGTAGCAGCCATTGAGACTCTTGTTTTGTTAAGCAAAAAGGAGGTTGATGATTTGGAGCAGGTTAGAGGAAAGGTGGAGATGGTAGACAGGTGGATAGATAAATTGAACCAAGAGGTAGGAGAGATTTTAGTAAAAGGATTTGAAGTCTATAAGGATACTGAAGGATTGATTAAAGAGATGTATCAATATATTGAGGCATCAGAAAAACAGGAAGAAGAGTATAAGGAGTATGGTGAAAAGTTAGAAAAGATAAATACATTGCCTCTAACAACTCTTCTGGAACAATCTATACTTGAAGATGATAACAAAGACTTTGTAGAGAAGACTTCTCGCATACTCAAGTTTAGGACTGGCTTTTTGAGCAAGCATAAGGATAAGATTCAGGAAGTTGTAAATAATTTGACTGAGCAATTAGAAGAATTAGAAGAAGCTATTGCTATTATTGTGGATATAAATGCATTTACAAAAGAGGGCATGCCTTTTAACCAAATAAAGAAAAAGTGGGATGAAAGATTCCAAGGACTTATGCAAAAGGGAGATGATGGCGGAGAGCTGATGTTAGATCGACTTGTAGAGGTCAAAGAGGAAATAAAGGCTGCAGGGAGAGAATTGATAAAAGTGAAAAGTATGAAGGAGTTTGCTACAGCTGAGCTGGATTGGATTAAATTTGAAGATGACTGGATTGATGGGCCAGAGATGGAGACTCTACAACAAGTGTTCACCAATTACGATGAGTTCTTAGCAGATCCAGCTTCGCATGCATGAATCCTTGCATGCATGATGTTCTCCTTCTTTGCATGTTGCATGCATACAACACTCATGGCTTTTTGAGTGCATGACTTCCTCTTCTATTCTATCTTCTATTTTTAGTTAAGACTGAAAGTCTAATATAAGAACTCAAGATCAAATTGATCTGAGTTTCCAAGAGAATCTAAATTCCTAAAAAGGTGGAAAGCCTAAAATAGAAGTGAGGTTCGAACTTTTTGTATATCTATAAATACCAAATGGGTATCACATTGTAAAGGTCGGCGAATTGAGAACTAGATTGGCTTGCCTAATGTTGAGAGATAGAATTTTGTAGAGTTTTTTGCAGAGATACATTGTACTTAAATCTTTTATAGTTAATAGAATTACAAGTTTACTCGAAAGATGGTGTTTGGAATTAAATTGTTTGTTTGATAAGGCTGATAAGTTATGATCTATTTGTATGCAGTGATTGTGTTGAACATAAGAGTTTCTTGAATGATGAAAGTCATTTGAAGGAATCAGATTTAAGGATCATCTTATTATATTGTCATTGAGTTGAAGTTATTAAAAAGTCTGTTGATCTATAATTTTGATGATGAATGAATGTGTGTTGTTTTGAAATCCTTGAGATATTTGTGAAGAGTAATTGCGAAGTTAATTAAGCACCTAAAATGTATGCAGTGGTATAGATTATGCTACAGACTGTATCATCTTATGGTTTTTATGATTTGTTAGGAAACATTCATCGTTGAAGGTATATGTCCAGATACTAGATAAATTCGGTTCATATTTATTGGTTTACCCCTTTGTTCTATCTTTTTCTTTTATTTAAAACCCATTGATTTACAGGAACTATTTTGATAAAAATATTTATAGCTTGAATCCTTTGTTACCAGCACAAGCCCCTTGAATATTATAGTTGCATGAACCAATTGAGTGACATTAGATAGTTGAGAACCAACTACCAGGACCTTGGGAGTTAGGCTACTACATGTTGTCTTTCTTTTTCAGGAGAAATAGAGTAGAAATATTATGTTTTAATGTTGTTTGTGTCATTTTAACCATCAACAACTAGTTCATGGCCTAATCTGTCTAGGCAACCTCTAAATTGTCCCATCATTATAAATTGTAAAACCTTTGAGAAACCAACAAAAAAATTTACCCTACCCATTTGATATTTGGCTCAAAATATTATAGCACAAAGCCAGGATGCCTTTGTATTCTTTCCCTAACCTAGGTATCAAGGAAATAGTGAACTGCTTGGAAAATCTGGGAATTGGGTCGGTCACTGTTGAGCAACTGCTGAAAATAAACGCAGAAATCGCTTGGTTTTTCCCAGTCGCGCCATAGTCACCGATGCCATGACAAATTCGTGCAAGATTGCATTATGAAAGATTTTTCATGATAAGGTTATCAACACTAAGCAAACCCAACGAACATATTTTCCCTAGGTTATCAACACTAAGAAAACCCAACAAACATATTTGCCCACAAAACAAAAATTTCATACCACAAATTAGATGAAAAACTTTCATACCTAACATTGTGTACTTCATTTGCCTCCACAGATTGGACAAAAATAATTTGCCCTGGGTCACCTCAAAATTTCAAGCAATAGAAGGAAGCGAGCATTGTCAGCAGACTCTAGCCACAATGAGGTAATTCATTATCACTTTATAGATTTGTAAATGTTTCCATTGTTTCTTTGAATTTTACTTTTTACTTTTTTATTTTTAAATTTAAAAGAAGAAATATAATTTAAATATATATATAGGGACATGAGACTGACAAAGATAAAGAGGAATTGTAGTTTTTAGTTTTTTATTTCTAAATTTAAAAGAAGAAATATAATTTAATATATATATATAGGGCCATGAGACTGACAAAGATAAAGAGGAATTGGATTCCATATTGGGGGTAGAGGCAGTGAACAAATTGGTTAATGTGGACTATACAACGCTTTCCAGATACATAGAAAAAAAATCTAGTAACGCCCCTTAAACATTGCAAATAAATAAATTGTGTGAAATGGAATCAATTGATTCCCCAACCAGTCCTGGATCAAACAAAAGATCCAAGAGGAAATCAGTGACAATAAACTCTAAGAATGTGGAACAGGGAACTGAGACTTCCAATGTCCCAGCCACTCCTAGGACATAGACTTCTTCCACCACGCCATGTTATCAATCTTGCATTGGTAGCTACAATACAAAGATAGAATACGAGGTGGTTTCACGGGAGGTCCGAATGACAGATGCTAGGAAAAAAATTGTGAATAGGTTGAAGGAATCATGCCTTCAACGATTCACAGACCATCTACATTTTCCATTCTCATAGATACCCATGCAACTGAAAAAAGTTGTTATCCATGACATGGAGACTGAATTTGGCATAGGTTGGTCTGTAAAGAAGATAAAGCTACAAATGTCTCAAAACTACAAGAGATTTCAGTACAACCAAACAAAGAAGATAAAAAAAATCCCTCTTGAGCTAAGGCAGAAAAAAAGGCCAATTGATGTAAGTGTGAAAGTATGGAAAGAGATTGTAAAAGCTTATGAGAAGTCTGATGCATGGAGGAAGTCCAGTGAGGAGAGTACACATATTTGAATTTTCTAATAAGATTATATCAAATTTATTAAACAATATTTAAATTTTATTTGTGCATAGTTAAATTGAATTAGTATATGTTTCAGGACAAGGCCTCCAAGGCTAGGCTTGAGAAACTTCATGTCACGCATCGCAGTGGTCAGAAAGGTTTGTAGGCCTTGATCTATACATTTGTAAGTATATTTAATATGTTAAAATTTAAATGATATATTTTATTTTTTTCCTTGGAAAAATTAAATGATTGCATATTAATTAGTTTAACTAGTCCATGTGCCATGTTTTGATAGGAGAAGAAATATGGCCACCATCCAAAGCAATTTGAAAATAATATGTTACAAAACAAAAAGTGGAACAATTTTTTAATCTGGATGGAGAACAAGGTATCAATAGTTGAGTTTCAATAACTTAGCTGGATATTGTTGTGTTAATATGTCAATTTGCATCTCTTGTGTTGAGTTGTTTATTGATGCATAGGATGAGTAAATAGAGCTCAAATCTTATGATTACAAGATGACCATTTATGTGCATGAATAAATAGTAGAAGGATGTAGATGAACTCAATCCATCTAACTTTATGCCTCTTGGCAAGAATTCCACTTGAATCTCTAATATCAGGTGCCCGAGACTTCCCTGTAGGTTTTACCTTTCATTGCCGCCTTTCCTGATATTCACTGCCATAATTCATCCCATGTTTTACCTTCCTCCTCTTCAGAATCTTCTTCTTCTTCTCTATCCTCCTCTGACTACACAAGAGATTCATCTAATGAACCTTCCTCATCTGATTTTGATTCCTCTTCTACATCAGAGGGTTTGTATCCTTGATCTGACTCTTATGAATTATCAGAATCGGAATCACTAGCTTCCATATTCAAAAATTCCCAAACACCATCTTCAATAAATTTATCTGGATCATCAGTAATAGTCTTCAAAATTGCCCACCAGTTTAAGTTCATTCTACTTTCATAATACTTTATATCCATGGAGTTCATCCATTCCTTGATGCCATCAAGCAAAGATTGAGGAATGGCGTACATGCGAAGTACATCCCACTTGAAGTCTTTGAAAACAATAGCCATATCAAATGCCTTTTGCCCAAGTCCTACTCTCTCAAGGTTAACAATTCTCAATCTCACTAATAGCAATTACTAAGAAAGGTAATTCCACCAACTCCACCAAACAGTTTACCGTAGGAACAATAAAAGCAAAGGCTTTGAAAGGAACTCCATAAAAACCAAGCTCTCTAAATGGTATATCAAACTCTAGTTCAAAATATTTTAGATAAGGTTGCTCCAATAGCTCTCTTACTCGCTTCACAAATCCTTGAAACTTCGACTTCTTAACATTCAAAAGATAATTGGAATGTCCTCAACACCCAATAGAGCTATCCAAAAAAGCTAACTAAAAACACAAATGTGCTCCCGCACACAATGGCCTAATGGCTAGTTGTCATAGAAGTCAAACTACCAAAGTAACAACACTGATAGAGTTAACATATATGCATCATTTGCATAAACAGCTGAAATGTGTAACAAATGTTAATCAATACATTGAATTTTGAGATGTGTTGAAATAATTAAAAAAAACATGTTTTGGGGAAAATATCAGCAGCGTGGGGGAAGAAAGCATTAACCCTAATGAAAGAATTTTCTGTTGTTCTTGATACACCATCTGTAAGTTTTCCTTGGATGACAGTACTAAATTTCTGTATGTTGTACCCCTTAAATGTCCTACATGTTACAAATATGGAATAACAATGCACAAATTTGTATTGAGTCCAAAGACCAAGGCATTCTGAAAAAGGGTAGCCAAACTTGATAAGGATCCAATCACTATTACACGTATTGACAATCCAGAATAGTCATGTAAAGACAACTGTCTGTGCAAACCATAATCAATCAAATTATGCACATACAAATCTAAGTTTGAAAGCTTGCATTTCAGTCCATGCATCTAAGTCCTTATTGAAGATTGAGGGTGTCAACAACAAAGCTAGAATAGCTCTCCTTAAACCATAACTAGTTTTAAAGTGCAGTATTTCCAAATTCAAATCCACTTCTCAGCTAAGGAAAGGAGGTAGGATTGTCAGGTGCAACCTCAAACAGAGAAGGCCATAGAAAACATTGAAATAGAAGATCCAATATGTGAGACGACATAGTTGTAGACCATAGATAATCAAAATTCTTGCAATGCACATATGCTTGTGATACAAAAAAAATGTGCTTACACATTGGCTGAATATATCCTCATCAAAATGACCAGAAAAAAAAATTCAAGTTTGTAAGTAAACTTTGACAGTCAAGAAAAACAGTCATAAAAATTGGAAGTAAACTTTGGCAGACATGTAGGTGAACTTAATTCATCTGACTTTATGCCTCTTGGTAGACATCAGGATCTCCCCTCCTAAAGTTTGGACCACATCCATTACCTCCACATAAAACTGGACATCCTTGGTCTTCTTGGTTCCCACACCATGATATGGTTATGCAAATGAAAATGAATCAAAGTAATCATCTCCTTCTCCACTAGCTGGAAGAATGCATGCTTAATGTTTTGATACATGCTATCAACTCTCTCTTCTACTCTCATGTTTGAATATCAAAATCCATTATGGTGGGCCTCCAAAGTTCCAATAATCTTTCATCCTCTTCCACCAAATGTTGGCCTGATCCACACGTCTGCCAGCCTAATTGGATTTTTTTTTGAAAGCTGAAGTTTCTCCTGAGTCACCAATGTAGCTCTCTCTTCCTTTTCAGACTCTTTCATTGCTACAGATCATTTTTGAGATTTAATCATTTGTACCACATGGTTGATGTGCTTTGAATCCTTGCATCTAAAGGAAATTTCCTTAACATAAATACTGCTAGGGAATTTCAATGTTTCCATTGTGGTTGGCATTAAAGTCGGTACCTGCAACATTGAAAATTATCCTTATATAAGAATTCCCTCCATCTTGTTGGCTTTTAACACTCTTGATGGTGGCTACATGAAATCTGATTTTGATTCCTCTTCTACATCAGAGGGTTCATACTTCATATCCTTGACCTAAATCTTCTGACTTATCAGAATCAGAATCACTAGCTTCCATATTCAAAAATTCCCAACCACCATCTTCAATAAATTTATCTGGATCATCAGTAATAGTCTTCAAAATTAGCCACCAGTTCAAGTTCATTATGCTTTCATAATACTTTATATCCATGGATTTCAGCCATTCCTTGATGCCATCAAGTGAAGATTAAGGAATGACATCAATACGAAGTACATCTCGCATGAAGTCTTTGAAAAAAATAGCCATTATATCAAATGCCTTGCCCAATTCCTACTCTCTTAAGGTTAACAATCTCAATCTCACTAATAGTGATTACTAAGAAAGGTAATTCCACCAACTCTACCAAACAGTTTACCGTAGGAACAATAAAAGTAGAGGATTTGAAAGTAACTCCATGAAAACCAAGCTCTCTAAATGGTATATCAAACTCTAGTTCAAAATCTCTTAGATGAGGTTGCTCCCATAGCTCTCTTACTCGCTTGACAAATCCTTGAAACTTTGTATTGATTTTATTTTTCCTGTCCCTCTCTTCTTGTTCTTCCTTAATTTCATCAGGAGCATACATTAACCTTCTTGCCCCTCCTAAATTTTGGACCACATCCATTACCTCCACATAAAACTGGACATCCTTTCTCTTCTTGGTTCCCACACCATGATATGGTTATGCAAATGAAGATGAAGCAAAGTAATCATATCCTTCTCCACTGGCTAGAAGAATGCATGCTTAATGTTTTGATACATGATATTAGCTCTCTCTTTTTCTCTCATGGTTGAATACTAAAATCCATTATGGTGGGCCTCTAGAGGTCCAATCATCTTTCTTCCTCTTCCACCAAATGTTGGCTTGATCCACAAGTCTGCCAGCCTAATTGGCTTTGTTTTTGAAAGCTGAAGTTTCTCCTGACTCACCAGTATTAGCTGTAACTTTTTTTAAATTTTATTATGGTATGTGCACTTTGATATGATGTAATATGATTATGGTTTTGTCTCATATATTTTAATATTAGATATATAACAAAAAAATAAATTGTTGCATGAAATAAATAATAACTTTTCATTTTAAATGTTTTTTTTTGTAGAACATGGGTCTTCTAGAAGATCAAGATGATCCTCAACATGATATAGATCCACAAAATATTGGTTCTGCCAATACAGATCACATGTCAAAGGATGATGATGACGCAAATACAGAAGACGTCAATGCCGATGACAATGATGATGACGACGACGATGACGACGACAACAACGATGACGACGATGATGACGACAACGACAATGACGACGACGACGACGACGATGATGATGATGATGATGATGATGATGATGATGATGATGATGGTGGTGATGATGATGATGAGACAGTTGGTGATAGTAACCACTGACATTCATGATCATATCTAGTCTACATCATGGATCATTGTTGATATATCATTATGATGACTCTTTTCATGGTTACTATCATATGTATCATTTTCACAGCCTATAGTACTATATTGTTGAGTTGTATCATATTGGTATTTATCATTTTCACTATATCATTTGGACATGTATCATCTTGACTTGTAACAATTTGAGTTACATAATTTATCAATTTTATTATATCATTTGGACATGTATCATCTTGACTTGTAACAATTTGAGTTACATAATTTATCAATTTTATTTATATCATTTGTACATGTATCATTTTCACTTATGTCGACTGTTGGACATGTATCATTTTGACATGTTTTTTATGTACTGGAATATTTGACTTTCACTTGTTCTAGTTATATATGATGATGATCTTATCAGTATTGACTTGTCAATTTATATATATTAAAATTGGTCGATGATTTTTGGATGGATATTTATTAAGTATGATGATTTTAAGTTACTACTCAGGATGGATGTTGTCAAATTCAATTAAATTATAGATATTTGACTCACTTGTTTTAATTATAGATGATGATCATGTTATAATAATTATATTGTTATTTAATCATATGAGTTAAATAATTAAATTACTTACTCTATAATCATATGAGTTATTTAAGAGGCACGATATATTTAACTAATTAAATTGAAATAAAACATATTAAATTAATACATGAAAGCAAAATAAGAAGCATTTTTAGAAGCAAAAAAGGAAGCAACAATGGAAGCCAAACTAGAAACAAACCAGAAGCAATCTTGGAAGCAAAACCGGAAGCAAACCCAGAAGAAAAACTAGAAGCAAAACTAGAAGCAAACTTGGAAGCACAATTAGAAGCAAAATCGGAAGCAAAATCGGAAGTAAAATCGAAAGCAAAATCGGAAGCAAAACTGGAAGCAAACCTGGAAGCAAAACTAGAAGCAAACTTGGAAGAAAAACCGGAAGCAAAATTGGAAGCAAAATTGGAAGCAAAACTGGAAGCAAACTTGGAAGCAAAATCGGAAGCAAAACTAGAAGCAAAATCGGAAGAAAAACTGGAAGAAAACTTGGAAGCAAAACTAGAAGCAAACTTGGAAGCACAATTAGAAGCAAAATCGGAAGCAAAATCGAAAGCAAAACTGGAAGCAAACCTAGAAGCAAAACTAGAAGCAAACTTGGAAGAAAAATCGGAAGCAAAATTGGAAGCAAAATTGGAAGCAAAACTGGAAGCAAACTTGGAAGCAAAATCAGAAGCAAAACTAGAAGCAAAATCGGAAGAAAAACTGGAAGAAAACTTGGAAGCAAAATCAGAAGCAAAACCGGAAGCAAAACTGGAAGCAAAACTGGAAGGAAAACTGGAAGCAAATCTGGAAGCAAATCTAGAAGCAAACCTGGAAGAAAACTTGGAAGCAAAATTGGAAGCAAAACTGGAAGAAAAACTAGAAGCAAAAATGGGAGTAGACATGGAAGCAAAACCGGAAGCAAAACTAGAAGGAAAACCGGAATCAAATCTGGAAGCAAACCTGGAAGCAAACTTGGAAGCAAAATTGGAAGCAAAACTAGAAGCAAAACTAGAAGCAAAAATGGGAGTAGACATGGAAGCAAAACTGGAAGCCAAATTGGGCACCTATTTCAACGCAATTTTTGCCGTTTCTTCCCAGTGCTATTTTAGGCACTAACAGGGGCACTGTGATTTTTCGGTGCTCAATTCGGCACTAAATCCAATGACAACATTGATGCAAAAATTGGCACTGAACTTACCATGCCTGTTTGTGCAGGGTTGAGCGCTAGCCAAATTTTTCAATTCATGAACTCAAATACACTAAAATCCGACGCAAAAGTCGGCGCTAATTTCCTGTTGTGCTGTTGTGATACCTTGGTGACATTAGTATCCATTTTTCAAAGATTTAGATACATCAGACAAGTACTACCTTGATTCATACTAGTAACAATAGAATCTTGTTGGAATATCTAAGAGAATAACCATAGAGCATGTCTATTTGTATACAAGAAAGTATTAGATTAGAATTTAACTTACATATAGGATGTTTGGATTATGCCAAATGGAATTGTATCACTCACAAGGACCTTAGTTGCCCCAATCATGTTACCAAGACAAACCATAAACAAAAATCAACCAAAAAGATGTAATGATCCATCATCGCTCCTCTAATCACTTGTAGATATCCTCAAGTAGCATAAGACCATGACATAAGATAAATTAGATAAAAAGATGAGACTTAACAAGACCAAACAAGTCAACAACCATTTAGATATTTTTGCCAAAGATGAGTGTCTCTTGATAGGATTTAGGATAGTGTTTGGTTTTGATAAATGCAACATCTTGTATAAGACGTCCAATCTCATTTTGATGTAATGCAATATCTTGTATAAGACAAATTATAAGATCACGTCTACTTTCAGGAGTGATACACCTCGTATAAGACATCGAGTCTAGTTTTGAGGATGTAACAACCTATATAAGACAACTGATAGTTGATAAAGATAGGTAGATTTCATTGATAGATATGCAAGCAATTTGATTGGCTAGGTTGATGGATAGTTTGGTAGTTTTTTCTATTGATTCATGATTTGTTAAGCTCAGATTCTATAAGATATCATGTTTGTTGTCCAACATGTCGGTTCTTGACAATGGATAGTTTTATTCTAAGATATGGATCATGATAAAAAGTTTATTGTCATGATGGAACCTAAGGGGAATGACCTAATGTCTCGAGGGCTCATTGATGATGTCCTTGCCTATGTGACAAAATCAGAGATAGTGTAGTTTGACTGGTCATGATAATTGAAACTTCATTATGAAATGCAGACTATGATAGATGGAGAAATTAACTTGACGGACCCTAAGGGGACTAATCTAATGCCTCAAGGGCTCATCGATGATGGCCTTTCCTAATTATTGTTGCAAGATGGTGTGTCCCTTGGTCTTCCTTGTCCAGCATGGTGCTTGGGTTTTTGACATGGCTTAACCACCTCTTGTGGATCTTATATAAATCTGGCGGTTGTATCGAGCATTGGCAGGTCGATTTTTTGGTGCAATGACAACCATGGGGCCAAAAATTGGTATTAGAGCCGAGGTCACAGGTTCAAACCCTTCGCTTGTGCTGGGGGGGATTGTTGCAAGATGGTGTGTCCCTTGGTTTTCCTTTTCTAGCACAGCGCTTGGGTTTGTGACATGGCTTAACCGCCTCCTATGGATCTTATATAAATCTAATGGTTGTATCAGGCATTGATAGGTTGATCTTTTAGTGCAACGACAACCATGGAGCCAACAAATATAGCATAGAGGAAACATAGTTTGACTAAACATGACACGTGTTTTTGTATTTTTTGACATTTTATGACTTTAAAAAAAAAAATTGAAGAGATATTTGAATATTTTAGATTTTGAAAGTTTATTTATTTTATTTTATTTTTGAAAGTTTTTTGATGTTTTTGGATTTTTTGGATGATGATGATCATATGGATTAATGATGAAGAGATATCGACATGTGGATATCAAAGACCTTTTGATATCTTATTGCTATCTAAGCTAAAATTGATTGATCTGATTAAATGATTGACGATAGTGATTACATTGTTAAGGATACACAAAAATGAAAAGATAGTGTTGTTAAGATAGGAACAACATGAGGATTGGGGAGGATACATACCAAGATGATGCTTGATTGATAGGTTGATCAATATTTTTAACCAGACTAGGAACAATATTGTTGAATGTTTTGATACCATGTTAAAGCGTCAACAATATATAACTGATATGGATTGTTTGGATGATGCCTAGATCACAATGTGAGCTAGAAGACATAGATAAAGATTTATTCTAAAAAAAGAGGTAAGTACCTGCCCCCAATGTCTAGTAATGTAGGTAATACCATGGTTGAATGCACTAGTGCAATGGGAATGTATATGTGAAGAATAGGAAGGATGGGTGAATAGATCTAGGATAAAGGATTTTACTTCCAAGGACTGTCTCATAATAGGATAACATGTTTGAACCAAGATAAAATGTGTGTATAATAATATGTATATGAGGGTATGCCATGGGATAGTATATGGTCAGAGGAAAATAACCATATCAATATTTTCCCAAAAGAATTTTTTGAAGTATGTTCCCATAGTCTTGATCAATATCAAGATGAATAGGGAAGATGGATGCAAGTAGAATGAATAGATAGTAGATTTATTATGGATGGAATGGATAGGATGTTTGATTTATTATGGATGGATAATTTGCTGCCAAATATAATGGTGCACATAGATATTTTATTGTTACACATGACGCTTGTTTACCAGGTTTTCATCATGGTTACTTATCCAAAGCGCCATCAAAGTGGTTTTCACTATTAGATAGATTATTTCTTTTTACTTCTTTTTTTTCTTTTTTGTATTTTTTACTTTTGAATGATCGTTGATCATGTTGGATCACCTAGTGATGTTGATGTTGTTGTCATGATATGACAATGGTATCCTACCCGGAGGAGTTTCTTTTCCAAGATATGGGTGCTTGTATGTAACCCTTGAATGTTCTTGTCTTTTTTTTATACTAGAGTTAACCTCACCTAGATGTGCACATTGTGATAGAGTTCCCTTAGAATCCTTATGATAAAGAGTTGCTACCAAGACATGGTTGATGCAAGATTTGGATATCATAGATGTAGAAGTGGATGGTGGAATGCGACAAGGGACATGGGATGTAGATGGATTGGTCGATAGTTTGGAATCTTTGATTCTCCAAACTTGGGATGATGAGAAATGGACAGTGGATATAGAGATTAGATTGGAATTAGAACCAATTTCTTGATATACTTTGTATGTCACTCTTGAAGCTTTCTTTTTCATTGGTGGACATTTTTGATGGATAAAATTCTCTTTTTTATTTTTCCGTATAGTTTCTTTGACTAATGGAGTTTGATAGGGATATTTTTCTTTGGCATCCATTTTAATTTTGTTTGTCCATTTCTATTTCTTGATTCTTTTGCTTCAATGACTTGCTCTTTTCTTAGATATAGACTTTTCTCTTCTTGTTGATCTCATTTAGTGGATGGAAAGATAGGAGGATATCAATTCATGATATGAATGGTTGAAGTGTTGGTTGCATTTTTATCATAAGGATTCTTTGTGCTCCCCATGTTGATGTTTGCATTAGATAAAGTTACCCTTGATATCATCGAGGTATCACTAATATGTTTAGATTTCTTAATTGTTGAATAACCAAGACCTTGATGCTTAGGATTTTTGATAATCTCCACTGGTTCTAGAATACCCTAATTAGGTAGGCCTAATCCTCTTCCTTGATAATGCATCTGTTGACAAATTTTATGTGCAACTGAATATGATTTATCTTGGAAACAAGGTGCTAATCCTTCTTTGCTTTGTTATGGATCTTCAAAGGTGATAGCTTAAGATAGCTTGCTCTAACAAAGGTAAGTGATACAAGTTTATAAGTGTTAGGTTCTTCAATATGTGGGATAACTTCCTGATTGATACCTTCGATTTGATATTGTGGAATATTGGATTCTAATGGTTCTTCCAAAGATATCGGTGCTTCAAATTCAATGTAAAAAACTTCTTTGTGGTCATCTTATGAAATTTCACCATAAAGTCATGTGAATTTGTCTATAGCTTGATCATTTGCAAACATTTCTAGAGTAGGAGACTCTTGTTCTGGAGGAAGATCATATATGTGTCCAGTGGAAGCAAGTATCTCATCTACATTTAAGTAGAGGTGATTGGAATATGAATGGGTTCAACGTTAGTTTTTGTATCATGGATGACATGGAATGGAATAATGGGATCTTGATCAAGGATAGGATGTGATGATAAGATTTGAATAACCTGATCTTGATTAGTTTCAAGGAATTCTTCTTGATGCTTTGGATAGTGTTATTGGCATAGATCAGGTTTGAATAATGTGGTAGGAAAAAAGGACTCTTGGGTAGTCTCAAAATGTTGAGATGGTGGTAATGGATTTTGAATAGGAATCACTGGAGTGGGTATGATGGGTGATGGGATGGATGAAGGTGCTTGGTCTAAGATTCCATGATTATGGATTGGATTTGTATCAAGCAATTGATTATCTATCATGGATAGCCCTTGGGGAGAATCTTGGAAGGTGTTATTTATGGATGGTTTAGTTGATGAGGATGATGGAATGGGAGGAGAAATGAAGGTTTCTTGCGTGAATGCTTCTTCAAAGTTTCCTATCTTAAAGTCAAATGAGGTGGACATATTATGACCATTGCTAGACATAGGTAATTGGTTTTGATCTTTCTTGGGAAAATTATCTTGATATATGTCTAATTTCTCACATGAGCTATAGATATTGGTAGGTGATGGAGGGAATGATGGTGGTAGAGGGTTGGATGATATGGGATTAACCATGTGATAGGATTTCCTAACTTTGTTTTCATTTCATAATTGAGAATTATTTTTTATGTATCTTAAGAGATCATCAACACATGTGCTTTTCTTGGATGAACTTTTGGATTGGGATGGAGTTAATTCCAAGGGATTAGTGGATGATGGATTAGAATAGGATGTGGAGGCTATAAGACTTTCTTGGTTTGGTGACAGGGACAAAAATTTAGGATATGTGTGGGAGATAGGGATTTGTGAAATGGTTTGGCATTGAGTAATGATTTGGATGGTGTTAAATGTTTCTTGATATTGAGGATAGATGGGTGGATGACCAAGGCTTATGGTTTTTTGGTAAATAGGTTGGATTGTTGGGGGTTTTTGGTATGAGGGGTAGATGGATGGTTGACTAAACCCGCTATCCTCAATTCAATCTACCTATATGGAGTACAAAAAACATAATAAAAATCAAAATAAATACAACATTACCCTCATCGTGTTGATACGATTTACCTCCATAGTATTCCTTTGTCTTACTTTTCTCTCAAATTTGGTATATAATTATTTGCTTCAAGATCAAAAGTGTGTGATGATTGCAATGACGCAAAACGCTAGAATTCATGGTTAGCCTTGAAATGAGAAAAAATGTTGATTTTATAAAGGATTTGATAGAAAAGTGATGATCAAGATTGAAAGGAAAAATGAACGGATGAGATTATGAGAAAGGATGGGAAAGCTACCATTTTAATTGAAGAAGAGATAATATTAAATTATCTAGTTAAAATGGTGGATAATGGGGCACATGAAGTTTCTAATTTCATGCTCTGTAAAGTGAAGATTTTCTAAAATGAAGACAAATTGACTGAAGAGAAAAAGATGGAAAGATTAAAGAAATAAGGTAAGTTTAATAAATAAATAAAATTTATTTATTTGCACCCACATGATTAATTAAATAAATAAAAATATTCATTTAATTATAGAAGAATTTTGGAATTAGTTAATTAAATAAATATGATTTATTTAATTGTGAAGAATAATAGATGTTTCCAATTTGAAGACTCAGTTGACTGATGATGGAAGAAAGGGTTGACTAAAGAGATAAAAATAGAATTTATTTGAAAATTGAAATCAACTCACATTTAATTAAATAGCAAAATATTATTTAATTAAATAGATAAATGGTAATTAGGGCATAATCAAATAAATACGACTTATTTAATTAGTGAGGAAGGGTAATGGTAATTAAGACATAATTAAATAAATAATATTTATTTAATTAGCCAAAAAGGGTGAATTAGGATGAATTAATTAAATAATGTTTAAAATCAATTAATCAATAGTGGAAAGATGATAATAATTAAATGATGAAGTATTATTTAATCATTAGGGGAAATATGATCATTAGTGTTAAAATGCTAGTTCACAAGCTAGGATAATTTTAGGTATCTACATTTTTCCCCTCTTTAATACAATATGCTTTTATAACGTTGTGTCAAAGAAATTTCAAAAATTCAAGTTTAGGAATGCCCCAGTATGCCCCGACAATGGTGGGATAGCATGGTGCCCCCTAAAAACATTTGGTTAAAATTTTGAAAAATTTGCCAATTTTTTTGATAAGCTAATTTGATGTGATTAGGTGTGAGAACTGACAAAAGAAATGTTATCTAGAAGAAAATGTTAGTAAGAAGTGAAGAATTACTAGATAGGTCTTGATCGATGCATGATTGATAGTATTTGAGCTTTCAACAGTGCACATCTTATCATCATAAAGCGTTTTATTATGGGACAAATAGATGTATGCACACCTAAGCATGAATTATGAAGGTAACTTTTATTTTTGTTTTCCTAATTATATGAATATATGGACAAGTGGAAAGTGTACATCAAGTTGAGACAAACCTTGGTGGCATTAGTATCCATTTGTCAAAGATTCAGACACATCAGATAAGGAGTGTCGTGATTCATACTAGTTACAATAGAACCTTGTTGGAATATGTAAGAGAATAACCATAGAGCATGTTTATCTGTATACAAGAAAGTGTTAGATTAGCATTTAACTTGCATAGGATGTTTGGATTATGCCAAATGGAATTCTATCACACACAAGGACCTTAGTTGCCCTAGTCATGTTACCAAGACAAATTACAAACAAAAATAAGCAGAAAAGATGTAATAATTCATTAATAGTAGTGCACTTATCATCCTCATCAATAGAGTTTTCATTTCTTTATAAAATATCTAAAACATGGAAATCATTTGTGTCTATTAGTTGTCAATGTTCATCAAACTTTACAACTTTGCTAATGAAGATCCTTTTTGTTACCAAATCATACAATATGTAATCCTTTGATTCTTTACTATAGCCCATAAATAAACATTTATGACTCTTTGGTTCTAGCCTTTTCCTATTTTCTTCTAGGATGTGGGCCCAAGAAATACACCAAAACAATTTAAAACACCCAATGTGAGGATTTATTCCACTCCATGCTTCTTCAAGGGTGACATATGTGAGGGATTTGGTAGAGATTATATTTGCAATATGTGTAGCACAAGAGACAACCAAACCACAAAATTAATTATTTAAACTTTTAAAATGGAACATATAATGTATCATTTTTAAAAGAGTTATGTTCATCCATTTAGCTACTTCATTTTGTTGAGGGGTATATGGAGCTACTTTTTGTACCTTAATACCATATTTTTCACAAAATGATTGCAATATTCACACCCATTGTCTATCCTTAAGCAATTACTTCTTTTTACACTTTAGTTTTCAACTAATGTCTTAAATTTTTGAAATACCTTAAATAGTTTACTTTTCTTTTCAAGAAAATAAACCCATACTCGTCTACTATAATCATTAATAAAAATGAGAAGGTACCTAGCACTTGAAATGGAAGGCTAACCTAGTTCACATAAATCGCTATGCATAAGTTGGAGTGGATTATTTTCTCTCCATTCTTTTCCTAACTCACATCCTAACACATCAAAAGGATCTCAATGGTGTTTTCCTAACACAAATCCTTCACATATACCTTCATAAATTGAAATGTTTGTTAATCCTCTAGCCATTCATTCTAACCATGTCTTGCAAATTTTTATAATTTGTATTTCCAATTCTAGCATACCAAATTTTTGACATATAATCACTTTGAGCAATAAAATCATGGGAGAGAGTATTCATCATCAACAAACCTAAACACTTTAAAGAGAATCTCTTTATGGTCAATTCTTTCTATAACAATTACATTTTTTGGATTTTTAAATCTCTAACAATAACTTGATCAAGAGTGACAACAAAATCATATCTAGTTTGAAATTTTTTATATACTCAAATAATATTCATCCATAATCCTTCAACCAATAAAACATTCTTGAAAATTACATTTGTTACACTAACATTCCCTATTCTTGGAACTTTCAATTTCATTTTATTGCCAATAGTAATTTTTTGATTTGATTTTTTTCCTTCATAAACTCAATAAAAGAATATTTATTCCAAGCCATGTGAAAAGATGCTTTTGAATTTAAAATCCATTCTTTGTTAGAGTCCAAGGTAAAGTAGCCCTCCTTGACTCTAGATTTATTTTTAGGTTCAAAAGTTACCTCTGCACTTGATTTTACTTACCTAGAGAAGGCTATAGAACCATGTTTATCCATCTTTCCTTGAAACTTTCTTCTTAGGCTTGTAGTTTTGTTTTTATTGTTCCTCTTTTTCAAGAATTTTTCCCATATGGTTCTCTCCCCAATATCTGTAAATAATTGGTTTTCTTTCCAACTACTTTTCTACACCAGTATTTCTAGAAAAATTGTTAGAACCATTATTATTTTAAAATTTATTATATCCTTTCAATTCTTCTTTCCATCAAAATATCTACAAAATAATTTTTCCTTAGCTACATATGCACAATTTTTCTTAATATATCTCTCTTTAATAAGTTGAACTTCTTCATCTAAAACTAACTTACAAAATTGATCAAAAGTTTGTTGGGGGCATTGGGATTTAAATGAATAACCCTTTTCCTTGATTCTTTAAATACTTTGTATAGTGGGTGAAGCTTACTTTCAACCATTGTAATCAACTGAAAATATTTGTATATATATTCAATGGCTCTAGGAAAATTCATTGCGAGCACCGTAGGAAAATTCACCGCCAACAATTCACCGACGAAAATTTCACCACCAACAATTCACCATGGGGAAAATTAACGACATTAATATTTTTTAATATATATTTCAAAAACTTTGATTTTATTAAAAATATTAATGTGGTTAATTTTCCATGGCAGTGAATTGCTAACGATGAATTTTACTTGACAGTGAATTTTCATGGCAGTGAATTGTTAGCAGTGAATTTTCCTTCGGTGAATTGTTGGCCATGAATTTGTTGGATGCCATATTCAACACCTATTTTCTTCAACTGGATATTTAAATACGTAACCTCATTAAAGTAATCAATTATTTTTCAAAATTTACAAGATCTAAGTTTGCCAATTTTTCTTCTATACTAAATGTGCTAGCAATATTTGCATCTTTATTAAATAAATTCTAAATTTTCACTTAGCTCTTAATCAATCATTTTTCAAAATTTACAAGATCTAAGTTTGCCAATTTTTCTTCTATACTAAATGTGCTAGCAATATTTGCATCTTTATTAAAAAAACTCTAAATTTTCACTTAGCTCTATTCGATTATCAACATTAACAAATCTTCTATTGATATTGGGACTCAAATCCTTACCAATAATACCTCTAGCTTGCTCCAACTTGCATTTCCATAACTCCTTTTTTTTTTTTTTGGTTGAGGTTCTCCTCTCTCTTTATTCACTATTCTCCATAGAGTCTTTTCTCTTACAATTTTTTTGGCTGTAATAGTCCAATCTGCAAAACCACTTCCATCAAAGATTGAAAAAAAATCATTTATAAAACCCATGTTAGAAAAAATCAGCCCTCAAACAAATAGATCAAACCACTTTAAAGCTTATATAATTAAATACATATCAATCCAACAATATCTTAATCTTGTTAGAAAATTTCTAGCTTTGGTACCATGTATAAACATACCTAAAGATAACTATAAAACAAACTAACAACAACAAACTAAGAAAATTATATTGATCTAATTTTCTTGTTACATTCAATCCAAATATTCACAACAATATTGTTTACAATGAATAACCTCATATTTATACTTGAAAATTTCTAATATCTAAAATTTTCTAGCTTTCTAAAGGATTCTAGAATGTTTCAATTTTATGAAAGACTCTATCTTTTTTATAGAAGACTATAACTTCTTTAGAACACTGTAAAAAAATCTTACTTTTCCTTAACAATGAATGTCGAATATATCCATGATTATAATATAGTAATGACTTTGATGACCCTTGTAATGTAGACTTTCTCCAAGAGCACCATAAACTTGCCCCTCATAGAGAGGGCCATAGTTGTCACCTTTACTATTCCTGTGTTAGAGAAACCTTAATAGCACTAGGATTGATAGCTGTGCCACCAGAAACAGGAGCGACAAATAACATAAGCTTGGCCAAAACCACTTTTTTCCCAAATTATTTTCTATTTTATAAAGAGGAGAGCCACTTACTTGAACCAATTTTGATTCAATGCATTCGTGTTTTTGAACCTTGCTCAAACAGTTCACGCCATATCTATGTTTCCACATTTTGTAGATGTAATTCCTAACAGAAGTTCTCATTTCCTTATGCTCTCATGTATTCCATACGCTGCTTTAAAGCTTGCATTTCAGTGTGGGAAGAGGACTCTAATAAAAGGTTGTAGAATTTGATAATACATATAAAAAGTGTATTTGAGTGAATGTCTTTGAAGCCTTTTTTTTTAAACAGATTTATTTTACCTAACTTTAGGTTGATGCTGTGTTGTTTTTAATCTATTAGCTTGCATATTTCTCATTAAATTTCTTTTCACACCATCATGTGCCCATGAAACTTTCTAATGGTGCGGTATTATTTGCATTTTCTACTTTTCAAATGCTTCCATTACTATATTTCTTTTTGTTTTAAACAAAAGGCATAGTATAGAAAATCACTTAGTGCAGAAACATTATTCTATCTTCTAAATTCTCTATAATGCAATTTTATCATTTTTATTTTTTTTTGCATGAACTGAAATATTTTTAGTTCTCTCATTTTCATTTGCTTTCTGAGAAGGGCTATTTTGGTATCAAGAACATTCTCATAGAAACACCATCGACAGTAGGAATAATGGAAAATGTTGGCATCCTTTCAGCAATGTCTTAGAAAATCTTGAAGGTCTATTGGAGAAGTCTCATTGATCATATTATTATGCATTCTAAGTAGTCCATATTATATACTGTCGTAAGGTAAGTAAGCAGAAATAGATCATAATTGAAGCAATTAGCATCTAAAAACACTAAAAACTTATGAAATTAAGATCATGCAAACCAATATTCAGTGAAATTCATTTGCAAGACATTCAAATTGATTAATCTAAGAAATTGAACTAAAATCAAATAATTAAATGTTAGAGTAATAATGCATTAGCTAATATTTAATTCATTATTGGTCTAATTTATTCTCATGCACTTAAGCTAAACTTAGGAGTGATTTACTATGTTAACAAGTGAGCTATTATTAGATCATTTTGTCTCATCGCATGCAATGTTGACACTTGTCCTGATCTAATCCCTTTCTCATTTAGGATTTCTCCTATATAGCACTCAACCCTCATTGTATTATCTCTTAAACTCTCAACCTTTGTGTGCCTAGATCATGGCCAACATCTCCAACTCAACTTTGATGGGTTTTAAGGCATCTAGGTGGTGATTTTATGGCAAACCGTGAGCTAAAAGGACTCAGTCAAAGATTGTGATTAACAGTACGCGACTTCTCTTCACCAACACTACCATTTAGCCTCCTCGCTGGTGACCCCCATACTCTCCAATGGCTTTGATCTCCTTTCAAAGGTTTAAATAGTCACCACATGGCCTCTTAGTAGAAGACTCGGTCAACTAGCAAGCTTTCTATGGAGTCGCCATTGATCAACACAAAGAGTGGCCAAAAAAATCAACTAAGGATTTCATCACTAGTGCCTACCACTGTCCACGTAGCCTCCTATCAACTCCCATGCAACCCTTTGTCTTGGGCTTCATTTCCTTGGGTGACACCTCCAAGTGGTAGATTCATCTTTATGAGAGTAGATTGAAGGGCAACAAAATTATTTTTGAATACAACTCTCTCACTGTGCCACATCAATTCATCAATCTCCTTCTCCCTCTTTGTGTCCATGTGGCACTATCAACCTTATTCTTCTCTTAGCAATTTACATCACTTGTTGTTAGTAATTTATTGTATGCAAATAATTTGTTTTCTACATTTATAACATTTAAATTTGATAGTTAATTAATTCTCAGGACATATTCAAGATTGTAAATGGGTGATTTTTCATTTTGCGATAACTTGTAAATGGGAGATCAACTTTTGAATTGTGAATAATTGATAGGAAGTCGGTTTCATTCCAAAGACTTTATCTTCAAAACATTTTATATTTGGTGTTATTTTAATGCATTTTTACACCTATGAAGTCATTGTTGTAAGTGAATTTTGATGGGGCATAACCTTCACCCCGATTAGATCAAAATTTTGTAAATTTTTTTTAATTTCTATCAAAATTTTGTAAGCAATTCAAATTTTCTTGTATGTTTAAGATTTGGACAACCTAATTTATAAAAATCACCATGCATTATAAACTATCGATTTGGCATCTAAGGTTCACACAAGTTGCAATTCTCTTGCACATTGTTCTGGGGGACCTATGTTTCAACACTAGTCATTTTGGGGGATATAATTATATTTCACATTCATATTTTGCTAATAATTAGACCATGTCTAGAAATTGTAAACATAAATGCACATACTGTGGAATAAATCAACATGGGGATGAGTTTTTTTCTCATACCTCACATTCTCTCATCCAACTCCTTTTTAGGATCACAAAGCTTGAATCACATGTTGCTACATCTAAATCCAATATTGACTCATTGATGAGTTCTACTAATTCTTTGTATAAGGATATTGCTATCATCATTCCAAATCCACCACATTAGGATGCATATCTACCAGACATCACATCTTTATTTGTAGAATCCAACATTGTAGATTTAGATGACACTATTGAGGACATTCGTATTCTCTTTAATGTCAGCTTCGATGAAGTTGCATCTCCATTTCCATATTTGGATCTTTCTCTTGCCTCACCTACATCAAATTTTATCATGATATATTATGCAAATATTTATGAGTTAACCTATCCAACTCTATCATCATCTATGTTGACATCATCTGCAATAATACCAAACTCACATCAGTCCAGTTATCGCCATAAATCTATTTTCCCTATTCTTGAATCACATATGACACTTGATCCATCTTATCATCATTTGTCACATATCAGCATTGGATTAGAGATCTTTGAGTATCATTTGAAGGAATCATTGGCATCATTTCAGTCTTTGGATCATGTGTAGAATCCAAAGGCTTTCATCTTACTTCATGCATATTCCTATTCAAAAAGGGAAGTCATTTTGCACATATTTGTGTTGTTGTTTCTTTCCAAGGTAGAAATTTTGTTCAATGATCGTGAATCATCTTCAATGTCCAATGCTGAGAATCTACTAACACCATAATCATCATCTTGAGGAGAGGTTGCATAGTTTCTCTTCTCATCTCGATTTTGGGAGGAAGTATTTCCTCACATGGAGTTCATTACTTCACAATTTTATTTTTTTTTTTTTGGGGTCACATAAACCTTCTCTCTTTTCTCATATGGGGGGAACGTCCATTATACTTTGTGCTATAAGTAGTCCTTGTGGGGTCATGATGAGTCCTCCGTCTATCACTTATCTTTGTCACTTGTACATTTTATTTCATTGCACCATTTTTATTTTGGAGAAGGGGTTTTTATTTCCCACTGGGTTTTTCTCCTTTACTCCACTTTGTGAGAAATTTGTATATGAGTACTAACACGGCATAGTAGTCGATACTCAGCATTAGTGCATACACTACCCCTAAGTTGCAATTAAGGGGGTTGTTAGTGTAAAAAGTGTCTTTATCTATCTAGATATGATATCACCTTTCTACGATTGAACTATTCACACATAGCTTAAGTTTACTTAGGCTATTTCATACTTTTGTCTCACTTCATATGGTTGAGACATGTGCCCTCATCACTTGAGACACCTATTGGTATTTTCTCACACACTTGTCAAGTGAGCTCACAAGTGTTGCACATTTGGAGGGTTAATCAGTTGTTCAGTCCTACCTTCCTACCTCATGTACCTTGCCTATATATGTAAGGTTTATCATTGCATATTTACACTCTCATTTGTATATTAATAGACATACTATTATGCTCATATTTTGTTCACTTGTGGAAGGTTTTTTCATGCTCTTTGATCTTGGCATTCTCCAACAAAATAGTCTTATGTTTGGCTGGGATAACCTATTAGAAGTAGGTATAGGTTGTACTTTTGAGTATGTGAGGGATACCTATCATGTTTTTTCCTTTTTGATGAAGATAAAGGCAATTTCAACAAATCAAAACACTTACCTTCTAAAGACAACCTTGTTTGTATCTTTGGCATGAATAATCAACACTATTGTGAAACCAAGAATAATCAACACTATAAATGTCAACTTGCATTCATAGGTATACTTTTTTATTGCCACCTTCTCAATAGTAGGTGAATGCAAGTTGACATTTATTTTCCACCTTCACAATATTAAGTGAATGCATCATGATAATCTTATTTCCACAATAAAAATAATAGTTGCCACCTTCCCAATAGAAGGTTGTTGTAAAGGGATATATTTTTATCCAAAATAGAAGCCTTATTGCATTAAAAGTGAGTTGACATGCACTCAAAGTGAATTGATATGTACACAAGACATTGCCAACTGCTTTAATTCCAAATATATTTGAACAAAATACATTTCAACATGTTCCATTTCTCATCTTCTTTTTACAATCTACTGGTTCCCGAGTGTCCTTATTAACCAATCTTTTTTTGAATTTGCCTACAAAATTGAAAAAACAAACTCTCAGGCTCACTATGCATTGCAATTTTTCATTAAAACACTTAATTATTAGACTATTATTTACAAATGAACATAAAAAACAATAATCATAAAAAAAATTAAAACTGGTTAGAATTCAAAAAAATATTAATATCATTTCATATCACCAACCACAAATCCTACATACCCATGAAGCTATCACTTCTACCATTAATCCATTGAATGCAAATCAAATTCCCTCCCATAATTCAAATTAATCCACTTGCTACCAATTCAAATTCCTCTAACCTATTTATCCAACCAATCCTCAGTTGTGTAATGCAAGTTACTACTGAAGAAATTCAAATTTCTCACTTTCTATTGCATACTCCTGAGTGACGATGACCTCCTCCAAATCGATGCAATCTCCTCCTTCAACTTCTACGATAAGTCTCAATACATGCCTTCCCAATAATAAAAACTACATTCCATTTACTGAATGTGAAACTGCCTTCTCCATTTACATTTAAATGAATCGATACCTTGTTAATTTTCATACCCATACTTTATGCTATCATCAGCCACTCTCCCTTTAAGCTTTATGTTATGGTTGAAATATTTCCAACCCTTTCCAATACAACATTTTTATACATACATATATATTGCACAGATACATATCTATGTTTTTTTCCTATAGCCCAGTCCATTTGTCTCTAAAACTTATGCATTTATCTATATCTGCAATATATATAGGTTTATATAAAATGAAGAAACTTACACACATTTATCTATATCTGCAATATATGTAGGTTTATATATAAAATGAAGAAACTTAAGCATTAATCTATATCTATAATATATAGAGGTTTATATATGTATATATTGAAATTTATATATAGCCCTGTTCATTTTCATTAAACTTACGCATTTTTCTATCTATGCAATACTAAAATTTATATAATACTGTACAGTTCATCAGCAGTATGGTTCAAATTTATCCAACCCTTTTTGATATAGCATTGTGATACATATATATACAAATAGATACATAGATACATAAATTACTTATAGCCTTGTTCATTTACATTCAATTTATGTATCTATCTATCTTTGCAAATTTTATATATATATATATTGTGGGGATAGATGGATATGTATGTCACCCATATCCTTCTTCATTTACATTCAACCTAATTAGATGTATGCTTTATTTGTTGTTCAGTTAAAGTGACTATAAATATCGGCCCCTATCCCTTACAACCAACTGTGATAATGGCTAACTCCTACTTAGCATACAGAAAAAAATTTAAAAGGCATCACACACTCACTCACACACATATATATTTAAATATATAAAAAGAATGTACAGATATATGTATATCAGATTATATTCATTTCCAATTTATATGTTGTATGAAGTTATAATTCAGTATGTTGTTTGATAAATGGTTATAGCATAAGTAGGAGTCAGCCATCATCATAGTTAGTTGTAAGGGAGAGGGGACAATATTTACAGTCACTTTAATTGAATAGCAAACAAAGCATACATCTAATTAGGTTGAATGTACATATGCTTATATGTATATGCACCCGTCGACGTATACATTGCATGATAACACTCTTGCCCTATAGTGCATGCAGTCAGAACTGGTATAAAATCCATGGCAAATACCATGACTTATATATTCTTGGAAAATGCCATGAATTTTAACTTCATGGAAAATTCCATGAACTTTATACCACTTCATTGCATTCTCTATAGGGCAAAAAATATCCTTCGTTTATTCGTTTGTTCTTCAATTAAATTGACAGTGTATACGTGTTTCGTATACCAAGTTGTCACATACCATACCCACCATATGGCATATGTCCAAATCTATACCCATGATCAGCTCCTATACCCACACATAGCTCCTATCCCTTTTGTTTATGTTTTGTTTGTTCTTCAATTTAACTGACCCCTCTCCCTTACATCCAACTGTGATAGCATATGACTCCTACTTATGTTATAACCATTTATGAAAGAGCATAAATAACTTGAAACAGTAGTAAGATATATATATATATATTTCTTGCAGAGATGGATAAATACATAAGTTTCCTATACCCTTCTTCATTTACATTCAACTTAATTAGATGTATGCTTTGTTTCTTCTTCAATTAAAGTGACTGTATGGTAACCATTTCTGAAACAACTTTAAGAAACATTTACACAACTTGAAACAATAGTATGATAGAAATATTTCTAACCCTTTCCTATGTCCTTATGTTGTTTGAAGATATACATATTTGTATCATATTATTGTTTCAGGTTCATATAAATTTGTATCATAATCCTGTGTCATTTTTATCATAAATTTGTATACCATGCATTGCTTGTTTCATTGCAAACATACCCTTCATCATTTGAAATCAACTCAATTAGATGCATGGTTAGTTTGTTCTCCAATTACACTCAGTATTACATGTATGAATATGTTGTTTCAGTTTGTATCATTATCTTCATTGTAACAATTATAAGTGTATGTTGTTTATTAATCACTATGTCGGTTCAATGCAGAGGAAGAAAATAGTGACAGCAAATACCAGGCGACATGTAACAAGGAGACTTGTACCAAAGCAGAGGCGGACAACTATGCCTGCACACAAGAGAGGTGTGCATCTGCCTCATAGCGATGACGATGATGTTGTCATTCCTATTCACTAGCCAAGTGAAGAACCAAGTAGTGAGGAGGAGGTAGAAATTGTTGTGGAGCAACCAACCGAACCTGTACTCCAAGCTAACCCAGCTGTATCAACCAAAAAGCTTGCACCGAGGTGGGCTTGGATCCAAGTTGACATGGACCATGCCCTTGAAGATGTCGAAGACCACGAGTGGTCAACTAGAGATGCAGTGAAAAAGTGGGGTATTCCTACCACAACACTGTCAAATTGGCTGGGTGGTGTGACCACATGTAGAATGAAAGGGCCCCCAACAGTCCTAACTGATGAGGAAGAGTCATTGATCATTTATTGGTGCAAGGAGATGGATGTTGTTGGCCATGGTTTGGAGATTGTAAATCTGAAAACATAAGTGGCCCAAATATGCGAAACAAGGAACACTCCATTCAAGAATGGGCTTCTCGGCAAGTCTTGGTGGGCGGGGTTCAAAAGAAGGCATCTCTATCTGTGCTTTAGAACAACCCAAGGACAAGATAGAGATCGTGCTATAAATCTTAGACCTGTAGTTGTAAGTTCTTTCTATGACACTTTGGAGAAAGCATATGCAGTAGGGAATTATGGAATGCAGAGGATTTGGAACTACGACGAAACAGGGCTGCAAGCTGGCTGAAACGGAAATATGAAGGTGTTTACCAACAAAGACAACATAAGTGTTGCTTACATTATCCCAAAGAGCCGAGAGTGGATCACTATTCTAGCATGTGTCAACGTGTCAAAAACTTCCAAGTTTTTATTTATTCAAAAGCAAAAAAATATGCAAAACTACGTAGCCAACTGTGAGGCAGGAGCATTGATGGTTGTTCAACCTCACGCATGGATGACCAAAGAGCTTTTTATCAAATGGCTCAAGTTCTTCACTATGCAAGTACCTAGGGGTTGCTCGCCCAACCATAGACACCTCTTGATATTTGATGGCCATGGCAGCCATGTAGCCTTCTCTACCATTACCTAAGCAAGGGAGATTGGAATTGACTTGCTCACCCTACTGGCCCGCACATCACACAAGCTGCAGCCTCTTGATGTGAGTGTCTTCTCATCTTTCAAGTCTAACTTCAAAAAGGAAAGAACAGCTTGGAGTATTAGACATCCAAATCTGGAGATAAGAAGGGCAGAATTAGCCACACTTGGCAGCCTAGCTTTTCAAAAGTCATTGATTGTTTCAAACATAACAACTGGCTTCAAGAGGATAGGTATTTGGCCCTTTTATCCAAATGCTTTGGAGAAGGACATGAGGGTTAGCAATACTTTCCAGTTTTCTGCAACTGAGGAAGCATCAACTCGTGCAAACATTCTGAGCCTATCCAACAATGGTTTGGCAGTGAATGAGGGTGAGTGTAATGGTGGAACTGCGGAAGTTGGAGAACAACAAAATGGGATGCATGGTTAGTATGTTCTGCAATTACCCATATTCCTTTCCAATCAAGTCAATTATATGCATGGTTAGTTTTTTCTTCAATTACTCTAAAACTTACATGTTTGCATTTTTTATTTCAGATTCCAATGAACCACTTGAAGCTACAGTATTGGGAGACCAGAATAGTCAAGGAGACATATCTCTCTCCCTAATAAGTCCACCCGAGTATCCCTCCTGATTGTTATATGGGGATGCTAATCTTGGTATGGATATGCATGTGGAGGAAGACCAAAGTCTTACAATGCCTTCTCCATCGCACAACATGGGTCCAAATACATTAGTACATTTCTATGTTGATTGGGGAGAGAGTGACGGTGAGCATTTAGGAGTTGGATTGGATGCTACAGATAGTGAGGTGCCACAAACAAATAATGTCGACTTGATTGAGCCTTTGGGAGGCCAGCCAACTTCACGCATCTCAAAATTCTTGAAGCTACCGGTTCATGTATTGAAAGACAAGACTAATAAGGTAGCTGACCATGGGATCAAATTGCAAAGAGGATCCCAACTCCTAGTTGTTGATGACTACATGGCCTTCTAAGTGAGAAAAAGGAAAAAAAGGAGCTAGAAGAACTGAAATTGAGGAAGAAGCAAAAGCTTGCAGAGCGCAAGATAGAAAGGATTGCAGAATTGGAGGTGAAGGCTCTTATGAGAATTGAAAAGGAAGAGCAATGACTAGTAGTAGAGGCTAAAAAGGAGCTGCAAAAGAAGGAGAAGGATAAAAAAAGGGAGGAGAAAAAGAGAGAAAAGGAAGCTGCAAAAAGGGAAAAGGATTTGGAGAAGGCACGAACAAATGCTGCAAGGGAGAGGTGACCCTCTAAATCCCTTGCCTGACCGCCATAGGATCTTCATATATTTTGTGTCTATACAATGCCCCCAATATTGTCCATCACCTACCCAAACTAGCAGCATAACATTTCAGTCTTGGAGCCCTTCACATTCTCGTTCCTATACACGGTCACCTAGCCCTACCATTTCCCAACTATTTCAAAGTTGGAGTCCTTGTTCAAAGTCAAACCAACCCTCACCTACCCCAAGCCTAATCCAACCTATTTAATCTTGGACTCCTTCTCCATCACAGGCGACATCCAACTCACAAGATAGCATGGCATCAAATTTCAGTTTTCCTAGCTTTTTCGATTGATTTGAGTGTTTCGTTGCAACTATTTTGTTCTAAAGGTTTTGATGGATTTGAAACAATGTTTGATATTTTGTGTTTTGAATGTTTCTAACTTGGAACAACAGTATGAATTGAATAGAAACAACATGTTCCATCATGTTACTGTCACATTTTCTTTGAGTTATTGTAATTGATTAGCCAACAAGGTATACATCTAATTATGTGGAATGTAAATGAACAAGCCTATAGGAAACGTATGTATCTATCTATCTCTGCAATAGTTTGTTGTATATATATATGTATTAACATATATACACAACTATAGGAAACGCTCTATCTATACATGTAATTAAGTTGAATGAAAATGAACAAGGCTATAGGAAACATATGGGCGGGTGCATGGAGATGGGTAGCCAATTTGTGGCCACTTTCAAAAAAATAATTTGAAAAGTCATAACGCAAGCACATTATGGCTTGTTGGGTCGAGCCTCACAACAAGCCCATAACGCAAGCGTGTTATAACGCGCTCGCGTTGTGACATGTTAAAAGCAAAAAAAAAGTGAAACTCATTCATTCTTCATTTCGACTGTGTTTTTTTTTGTGCCCATGGCCAAAACCCCCATTTTTTGCACTCGCGTTCTAGGAAGAGGCATTGTGCAAAAATCTTCACCAACGGTTGCTATTTCTTCGCAACGATGGTGCCACAACGATGAGGAGGTGTGAGAGGTAAGGATTGTTTTCTTTTTGTTTTGAATTTGTTAGTTTTCAGTTGTATTTGATTTATTTATTTTTGAATTTTTAGGAGATGCAAATCAACCTGCGAACCCTCAAAATCCTCAACAAGAAGAGAAACCAAATCCTCAAGAACAAAATCAACCACAACAACAACCTCCTCCACCAATCACTCAACCCCCTCCTAGCACTCAACAAAATTTAGAGTGAAATTGAGAACAAAAAGCAAATCGAGGATTTAATCAGTAGGTTGAGTGATCCAAATGGTTCAACCGCAAAAAGAATGACCCTAGCAAGTTCATTGAAAGATATGTTAAAAAATGTAGATTCAATTAGAAAACAAATAACTGGATGGCAAGATAGGAGGCAGGCGACTAGGGATTATTATCTGAATAAACTATCACATAAAGATGTAAAGGATTTAAAAATAACAAAAGGTGATTTTTGCTCATTATTCATTGACCCACTCACAAATCAAAATCTTACCCTTAATGCGAAGAGGTTTCCTATTCATTGGTGCCACCACCAATAGATTAGGAATCATTTTTATGATAGGTGGTACATGGTCTTTGATTACCCACCATGCAACAATTGTGAAGTCCCACAATATTTCCTTAGGAAACTATACAGTGAGTTCATATTGAACAAAATCCCAAATTATTTTGATATGAGGGACTTCTAAGGGAGAGGTGGAGGGTCGGCTTAGGATAGACCTGGTGCACAGTCGGATCCTATGCTGCAAGGGAAACGAGCTCTCGCTAGGCCGCCTCGTGAGCATGTTGTTATGCCTTATGTCACGAAGGAGAGTGTCGATGTAGAGACATTGCAGGCGATCAACACTTTGACCCAGAGTGTCATCCATCATACTAGCCCCATTCTATAGCACCATCCAGGGGAGTCTTCAAGTGGTGGCCTTCAAACCCATGTGTCAATCTTACGGGGTGACTTGTTCATATGACCCCACTGACACTCAGGAGGCTGCTATGCAAGATCCCTCTGCAACTATGGAGATGGAGAGGGAAACTAACATTTTGTATGAGGTGTATGGAATTGATAGTCAGGTAAAAGTTAGCATGTTCTTTGAATTTAATTTATTAAATTTTCATTTTGAAATACAAGATTAACTAAAAATGTTTTATGATTTTAATAAAATTGCAGGGTCACAATGTTGAGACTAGATACACCGGCCCTCCACCTAACTATTTTTGTAGTACACCTATCGGTGGGGTATGTAACTAGTAAACAATTATAAATTTATTACATGTTAATAGAATTGTTTTAAGAATGGTATTTTAATATGTGATTTTGGATGTTGAACAGGCTAATATTGGAGGTTTTAAGGGAACACCTCCCAGTGCCAGTGGATTTACTCGAACCTACATGGAGGTAATAGAGTAAAGAGTTTAACTAATGAATTGTACTTAATAGATTTGTGTAGTTTATATGCACATCATTGATTATGTTGAATAATTTGTTGTTTTATTTTTAGATGTTGCAAAATGAAACACCTCCCAATGTGAGGAGGGCAATGCAGATCGGTGTTTCATCTACTATACAATCCTCGATGGCTCTGGCAGGGGAGGTATGAGGCAAATTAGTAAATTTCAATTTACATTCGTTGTTATAGATGTTAGTGAAAAATTAAATCATTATTGATTCGTAGTTTAATTTCTATTTGGATGGTTTATATAGGGCTTGAGCACGCCTGAGCATGGGCGTGTGAATATTTCCCTCGTGGAGAGAGATCATGAGATGGCTATAAGTGATTATTTTGTCAAATATATCATTTTTTATAGTATAATTTATATATATGCATGTCTTTACTTCTTATTGTAACAGTTAAAACTTCACCATGAACTAAACACTGGGAGGAGGAGCAGGAGCACTCCTCGAGCACAACACAAACAAGTGACAGACCTATCGCCATTCGATCGACAAGCAAAGGGAAATAATTTATTTCCAGAGCATGAAGAGCAATGACTTTTGATTCTAGAGCCCTTTGTTGTATGCCTACATGGCAGTTTTGTACATATTTTGTATTGGACATATTTGACATTGTATGCCTATATGGCATTCTCATAAGCCTATATGGATATTTTATACATGTATTTCATACTTATACCGACATGTATTGATGTATGCCTACATGGCTATTTGGTTAATACAAATATTTGTTATCGATGGTGTCCATATTTGCATTCTAAATTGATGGTTCAATAGATATGAGTTATGTGTATTCAAGTGTATACTTTACAACTTACGTGTATACTTTGTGACTTACATGTGTTCCAATGTATACTTTGTGACTTACATGTTTTCATGTGTATACCTTGTATTCGTGCATATACTTTGTATTAATTTGTGTATACTATGTATTCGTGTGTATACTTCAAGGCTTACATGTTTCTGAATACTTGTGCTTCCCTTATTCACATGTACATGCTTGAATTATTCACGTGTATACTTATTAATTGGTTAGCCCTAGAATTGATCATTGTTGTCCTTCATGGTCTGTCTTGAATATTAATTGATTGATGCTAAACAACTTTATCTAAAATCAAAAAACACGTTTTCAATTGGTATTCCATGAAATAATTCATAAAAAGATTCCAATATGTTCTTGATGCGTCACCATATAAACACGTCGAAAGATTTATATGTCAACTTTTTGCAATATTATTTCTTGTATACAAAATGGACTCGGGAGAAAGCAAGTTATAATTTATAATACAAATAAGAAATGGTCTCAATGCTATCCTAGACCCCTGAATAGGTCTATTTAACAAATCAATACACTCTTAATCACTCTTCCAATTGTAAAACACCATTGGAAAGCATTTACCAATTTGCAAATCCACAAAATCCATAATTTTTAGGGTGTGATTGGCCCTCTAACCCCACTATCCTCTAAACCCTCACTTTTCTCAAATTTCACTAGGGTTTATTGAAAATCCCATATCCAGACCTCATACAACCTCAAAACCTCTTCCAACACTCTTCATTCTACCTGCACAAACTTAATTGACCACCAAATTATGCTACCCCTTGACTTTACCCACATTTACTCCCTCAGACCTCTCTTTTTCATTCAAAACCCTTTTATTCCCAATTAGGGCATCATGTCATAACATAATTTTTACCTCCCTTGTCCTTGCAAACCATTTGAACACATCAAACTCCACAACCTCACCCTATTTCCAACCTATTCTAACTTATTCTCAAGCAATTTCTTCTTTTCACCTCGTCTAGCCTTGCTTTTAAGGCTTAAATTCTAAATTTTGAATAGGGGCAATGTTAGTAATCTCTTCCAATAACTTTACCAATGTTATTTTCTTATTTTTACTTACATAATTGACTCAAATGACCCCACACTAACTCAAAAATAAAAGCAAGATTACAAAATGGGCTATCATGACCTTATTTGACATTATAATGACTAAAACCACTGAACTAGACCTTCTTCATCAAATGGAAAAACATGGTGCTCTGCACCAATGATCATACGATTTTTGTGTGGAATACTCAGACTTCTCAACCATTGTGTGTATGTTTCTTTTTTCCATTGTTTTGCATGCCATCATAAGGGATCAAGTCAGTTGAACGCAACTCAGATCAATTTCGCGTGTTTGGGTGCAAAAGAGGACCATGCCTAGTGTAAACCTACCTATCAGGACGTGGTGGAGTAGTTAGTTTGGTCACACAAATTGCAAAATGAAAGTTGCACCACTTTGCAACTTTACACTGATTCTATTTGACACTTTTTCCATCAAGTGAAAACTGGACACCACAAGAAAATGACTACAAGATAACAAAAACTAAGAGAGGTTATTATAGAGGGGAACAACGTGATCCTATAGGCTCAGACATAGAGTTTTTAAGTGTCATGGTTTCTGAGTAATAGCCTGTCAAAGTTTGCTTCCCTTTTGCACTTTGGACCCTTAAGGGATCGATCCGGTTGAACGTAGCTCGAAGCGATTTCACGTGTTTCGGTGTGAAAAAGGACCATGTCTAACGTAAAAATACCTATTCGGACGCGTTGGAATAATCTGTTTGGTCACAAGAGTTGTAGAACGAAATTTGCACCACTTTGCAACTTTGCACTACTTGCATTTGACACTTTTTCCATCAAGTGAAAATCTACCGCTACGAGAAAACCACTCTAAGATAGCCAAAACCGAGAGAGGTTTTTGTAGAGGGGCCCAACGCAATCCTGTAGGATTAGACAAGAAGTTTATAAGTGTCACGGTGTGATAGAGGACCATGTCTATCATAAACATACCTATTTGGATGTGTAGGAACATTTTGCTTGTTCACATGAGTTGCAGAACGAAAGTTGCACCATTTTGCACTACTTGCATTGGACACTTTTTACATCAAGTGAAAATCCGCCGCCACCCACTCTAAGATAGCCAAAACCGAGAGAGGTTTTTGTAGAGGGGCCCAAAAAAATAATGTAGGATCAGACAAGAAGTTTCTAAGCGTCATGGTATCCGATTAACAACATGGTGAATTTTGCAACCATTTTGCACTTTGGACCCTTAAGGGATCGACCTGGTTGAACGTACCTCAAAAATTTCACGTGTTTGGATGCGAAAGAGGACCATTCCTAGCGTAAACATACCTATTCAAATGTGTTGGAACAGTTTGCTTGGTCACACGAGTTGCAAAACAAAAGTTGCACCACTTTGCACTGCTTGCATTGGACACTTTTTCTATCAAGTGAAAATCTATCATCACGGGAAAACCACTCCGAGATAGCCAAAACTGAGAGATATTTTTGTAGAAGGGCCCAACACAATCTTGTAGGATCAGACGATAAGTTTCTAAGTGTCATGGTATCTAAGTAACAACATGCTAAAGTTTGCAACCATTTAGCACTTTGGACTCTTAAAGGATCAATTCAGTTGAACGTACCTCGGAGCGATTTCGAGTGTTTGGGTGCAAAAGAGGACCATTCCTAGTGTAAAAATACCTATTTGGATGTGTTGGAATAGTCCGCTTGGTCACACGAGTTGCAGAACGAAAGTTTCACCACTTTGCAACTTTGCACTGCTTGCATTCGACTCTTATTCCATCAAGTGAAATCCGCCGCCACAGGAAAACCACTCTGAGATAGCCAAAACCGAGAGAGGTTTTTGTAGAGGGGCCCAACATGATCCTTTAGGATAAGACAAGAAATTTCTAAGCATCATGGTATCCAAGTAACAATATGCTAAATTTTGCAGCCATTTTGCACTTTGGACCCTTTAGGGATCGATCCGGTTGAACGTACCTCAGAGTGATTTTGCATGTTTGGGTGTGAAAGAGGACCATGCGTAGCATAAACATACCTATTCAGATGTGTTGGAATAGTTCACTTGGTCACACGAGTTGCAGAACGAAAGTTGCACCACTTCACAACTTTGCACTACTTGCATTGGACACTTTTTCCATCAAATAAAAATCCACCTCCACGGGAAAACCACTCCGAGATAGAAAAACCGAGAGAGGTTTCTGTAGAGGGGCCCAACGCAATCCTATAGGATCATACAAGAATTTTCTAAGCATAACAGTATCCGAGTAACAACATGCTGAAGTTTGCAGCCATTTGGCACTTTGGACTCTTAAGGGATCAATCCAGTTGAACATACCTCAGAGCGATTCCGCGTGTTTGGGTGCGAAAGAGGACCATTCATAGCATAAAAATACCTATCTAAATGCACTGGAATAGTTCTCTTGGTCACATGAGTTGTAGAATGAAAGTTGCACCACTTTGCAACTTTGCATTTGACGCTTTTTCCATCAAGTGAAAATCCGCCACCATGGGAAAACCACTCTGAGATAGCCAAAAATGAGAGAGGTTTTTGTAGAGGGCCCCAACGCGATATTTTAGGATTAGACAAGAATTTTCTAAGCATCATGGTATTCGAGTAACAACATGCTGAAGTTTGCAGCCATTTAGCACTTTGGACTCTTAAGGGATCGATCTGGTTGAACGTACCTTAGAGCGATTCTACGTGTTTGGGTGTGAAAGAGGACCATGCCTAGCATAAATGTACCATTTACTTTGAAGAAGATCAATAAAATTAATTGTTTCCTTGCATTTTTCTGTATTTTTACTAGAAATCTAATGTTTCCTTGAACTGTACGGTTTTGTACAAGGTGATTGTGTTCTCTTTTTCAATCTCTTTGTGTTTCCACAGACCCAATACATATTTAGAAACCCATTTTGATGTTAGGGTGCTTATTTGGTGAAAGGGAATAAGTTTTATGGGGTTTGTGTTGCTGCCCCTGTAGATTTTGATGGAAATGGACATGAAAAATGAGGTTTCACCCTAGGGTTTGATAAAATATTGCATGTAGAGGTTGGGTGATTGTATTTTGAGTTTTTTCAGGTGATTTTAAGAAGTTATGAGGTGGTGGCATGTTTTGGTAAGGTGCGGAACCATTCCTTTCAATAAACCCTCCTCATACTAGCATAAAATAAGGGTTTTGTGGTTTGGCATGGTTGAGTGATTTTATCCTGAGACAAATTGTGGATCTGAGGGTTTGGATACATGAGAATTGCTGCCCCAACAAGTTCATGGGGTTGTTGAATGTTTAAAGGTATGTTCCTTCGTAAATTAGGCCCAATTAGCCTAATGAGGACAACAAAGAAGGTCATTTTTGATGCACATGTTCCAAGACAGTCACTATTGATTTTGAAATATGTGTTGTAACTCAATAATATCTATCTAGATCAGTCTTTTTTTGTGAATTCATTTGAGAATTTTTCCTCAAAACACCACTTGGAGTCACACTTTTCACTTGGAAATTCATCATAAAACCCTGTAGTAGCAATTCCACCTTTGTTTCTTGAATTCCCCTGCATAGATAAACACACACACACACACACCTAAAAAATCCTAAGAATAACTTACTCCACTTATCTAAACTATCAAATTCGGTGGAGTAGTCATTATTGGTTATCTAGACTCTCAAAACCCCAATCTTGAGGATTTACAGATCGAGTTGAGAAAAATTAGTTCAAAATAATGATAAACTCAATGGATACCCTCCTAAATAGATTCAAATGAAAGAAACTTCACTATTCTGCCTTAAACAACAAGATTCAAGGCCTTAAACTAATGTACAGGTCATACAAGTTAATGAACAACTTGAAAAACTCATAAAATCACTAAAATAGGGACTTTATTGATTGTAAATCTTCAAGAATACAAAAGATCTTTGTTTTTCTCGACCTTACATGCTTTATATCACTTCTCTAATCACCTAATGACCTATTTGAGACTTTGAATACATTAAGTATGACCTTCACATGACCTTTTTCACATTGCTTACATTTCAAAATTCAAATTTTGCAAATTTGCCTATTGAAGGCATTTAGAGAACAAGGTGCTACTACACCAAACATGAACTCCAAAATTATAGTATTTGAGTAAATCTCATTACAAGTAAATCTCATCACAATGCCTTCGGTACTTCATTCTCACAGATCTTTTACAATTTCACTCATACATTTGGGATTCTCTTTAAATGTCTACATCATAGGTGCTCATTATGAGGTTAACTTCAATTGAGTAACTTGAGGTTCCCTCGCTAAGCTTCACACGCTCTTTTATAATGGCTTGAAATCAGAATTGAGATTTTTCAAGATCATCAAAATAAGGATGTTGCATTGCTTTTTTGGCTGAGATTCTCTTTGATGGCTCATAAATCAACATTTTTTGCAATGAGAGACCAATCAATTTTTAGTAGTTTACTTACAAATACGCAAAGTAAAAGAGAAAAAGAAAGAGCATCCAAAATGGAAATAAAATGAAAATAGATGGAAGGCACTTACAGATAGGTATGCAGGTCTCGCAACTTAGTCACTCCTAGTCATACATCTTCACTAGGAATTCCAACATACCTATTGCACACAACACCTCTCATGAATAGAGTAAGTTGAAATTTGAGATGTTCTTATAATGTCTACATCATAGTTACTCATGATAAGGTTAACTTCAAATGAATAATTTGAAATTCCCTCACCAAGCTTTGCACACACTTTTGTAATGGCTTAAAATCATGATTGAGATTTGTCAAGATCATCAAAATAAGGATGTTGCATTGCTTTTTTGGATGACATTCTCTTGGATGGCTCATATATCTGCATTTTCTGCAAGGGGACACCAATCAATGTTTAGTAGGTTACTTACAAATAGGCAAAGTAAAAGAAGATGATAGCATTGGCATCAAACAAATTAATGTGCATACAAGTATAAATTAATTAGAACCAATGTGTATATACTTACAAATTAATCCAACAAACCATCAGGGTCTACTCTACTCTTTATTGTGTCAAGTATTGCCTCATGGTCAGACTCACGGACCTTCCACAAGGTCTTGTGCAAAGGTCTACCCCCATATTTGGTCAAACGAACATTGGATGCCATGACAAGGTTCGAGTAATGAAGAATCTTACGATGTGTGTCAAAGTCCTGAAACAATCAATGTTTAACACTCGAATGTGGGCACCTTCTAAGCCACGTTTCAGTAACCATGACTAAGCCTGTAGGGTATTTGATGTTTTCTCCATCTATAACTGGGGCCTCCAATTTCTTTTTAGCCTCAACACAATGACACAAGTAATAGTTTGTTCCCTCTTCATTGTCTTCATCTGCAATAACTGCATAAACATGCCCTACATTGATATGTGCAACAAATCTCTTGAAATTAGTCAACATTACAAATACACTACAAAGTAAGATAACGATATGGAATTTCAACAACTAAACAAGTAGATATATCACCTGGTTGAACTAGATCTGATACGTGGTCAAAGTCGACTGATGATTCCATCTGTGTTAGTTCCAATGTTGTTAGAGGGCGATACGTGTGAAGTGGGCTAAGATAACTTTTCAACCATTTGTCAACCCACTCCCCTACTTCACAATCATTCCAAGCTTGCATTGTACATGAAGAACAAAAGAATTCCATCTTTCGTGTAGCTAAGGAAAGAGTGTAGCTCACTCGATCATGTTAGTGTATAACAATCCTCATATGGTGCAATGTTAGTATCATCCATCAACCCAACAAATCTACGAACTGAAGATGTACCTTCATTACCTGGACCCATCAAAGCATTACACCACTCGACGATTGATCTTGCATCTATCAACTTTGCACTATCTTTATACTTTAACTCTTCTTGTGCTAATGCTCTTTTCACGCATTCTCCTGCAACATCATGCTCCCCCTTTCCATGTCTGGCCTCACAAAAGTTCCACATATGCTGAACACCTATAATGACATGCATCCTACACAACCAATAGAACATGTGCGAGTTCTTGAAATGTGTTGCACAGTTATCCGACCATATTATATGCTGGTTGTATGCTATGCCCCTCTAAGCCAAACCACTGTAGAACATCTAGAAGCAACCTTGCACAAACCCTGGAGAATGTATGCGATCATCAGTAATGCAAAAGTGGTACTCCCTCAATACCTTCCTTTGGTACTCTATACTGTCAGATGCATGAATGAATGTTATGTGCACAAATATCAAAACCTATGTGGAGTTGTAATACTGTGACTACACCTCACAGTGTGGTTGTAGAGTGTAGTTCTCCACAAATTCAACCACTGATACTATGTTGCTAACTGGAAAGGTGTCCTTGCGTAGCTTGAATTGTGTGTCCAACCATCGGGCTCTATGGGTATGCATTGAATTCTCAGATAGTAAATTGTCACAAAACATGGACATAAACTGGTACACTGGAATCTTCTCAATAACCAAATCACACCTTTTTGCTTGAGACCCATCTTTTGTAGCATATGCCACTATTTTATACTTCTCGAACTCTACTAGTTTTTGTCCCACCTCATTTGTGCTTTCCATATGTTGACATACTGGCATACGCTGGAAGCCACCACAACGCTCGCATGAACCATCTAAGCATGTTGTCCAGTAGAATATCTAGCCATCCTCTATTTCACATAATTTTTTTTATAGGAACTCTCTTTAAGATTTTGGTGGGGCTTCTATGCCACAATCCTGCAAAACATTGTTAGTATGCAAATCTAAACATATAGATGATAAACATCATAATGGTTAGAGAATTCAATATGTAGTCTACAATAACAAGTAGTGCGTACATGATTTATCTTGACATAAAAAGGTTTAAGCATTTCAAAAAATCTTTGAGAAATACTAATCTGAGGATAATCATTTTGAAATTTACGAAAAAATTGGGTTTGAGTCATATCCAAAAAATGCTTTGGATGTGGCTCACGGTTCCGACTACCGATTCTCCTTCTTACCACATCCATTTGATTCGGAGATGGCCTTGTGTTATTCTCCCAATACTCTTCAATTAGTGTTCTCAAGGCTTCAACAACTTCTTTATCTTTTCATGGCAGTCTCCCCGAGAATGCCCATAATTCATTTGAATCAGTGCCCTCAATTCTTTACTGCCTTTGAATGGCTCTTGATAAAGTTTTTCTACTAATTCTTGTTTGTTCACTCATTTTTCTAATGAGACGATCTCTCTTTGTTTGACAGCTTACCAAAGTCGATGTAATGACACGTCCGGTGACATTACTATCCTTTGAGTGTGAGGTCTTACCCACACTCTCATAAGCATCCATTAGATTCTTCATAATACTGTCTTCACTCGATGCATTCAATGTTCTCAACCCAAGAGTCTTCATGATGTTCCTATACTATACACCCCGCATCATTTCAACAAATAGTTGACATCTTGCGGTCTCATTTAGCCTTTCAAAGAAGAATTTCCAAATTTTATCAGCATATCTTCTACAAGTGCATGTTGAAATCTTACCTTCCATGTGCTGCAAAATCTCATCATCAATATTAATCAAATACTTTGGCTTTCTACGCAAAATTCTAGGTGGTGTTCTCCTAGGTACATACATCTCAACATTAGGAATTTCATCAATATTTAATTGAGGTGGGCTAAACTGTGTACCTTCGATCGAGGGTGGAGAAGAAGACATACCTTGAGGTTCACGTGGGGATGATGTACTCTCAACTTGAGATGCGTTGGATGGTGTCCAACAATATTCACTTGCGGTAGATGGTGTCCCTCCATATTCACTTGTGGTAGATGGTGTCCCTCCACATTCTCTTGTGCTTAATGGTGTCCCTTCATATTCACTTGTCGTAGAGGGTGTGTCTCCAACTACGGTATCTTAATCTGTCTTACCATGATGCTTTCACATTCATGCCTTTTGTGCTGCCAATTCCTTTTCTCTTTTTGATAGTTGAGGTTCCTCTTTAATTGTCTTGTTTTCATCAATCATTTCCAATTTCTTCTTTTCACAATATGCCGCCACGCGAACTCTCTCCTTTTCTTTGAAGGTTTCGTTCTCTTCGTTTGTTAGTTTCTTCTTTGTTCATTTCTTCGGCATGGCGGATAATTTTACCTATAGCACGGTAATGAGATGAATATTAGTTCCTCAAAAATGTATCCATTCAAGTTAATCAAAATATATGTCATTCAAGGCTTCATAAAGAATACTTACAATCATAATGTACAAGAGTTAACCTAGCATAGACAAAGGTCACATGATTTTTTTCAATCCAGAATGACTTAAATAAATGTGGTAATATGGCATGCCATGATTGCAAGATAGGCTCAAAATGGAAGCATGGACAAGCATACAAAATGTCAAGGGTTAAGAGTTAAGGGTGTAAAGGGTTAAGGGTTAAGGGTTTAAGGGTTAAGGGTTTAAAGGGTCAAGGGTTAAGGATAGAGGGGAGAGAGAGAGGGAGTGGGAGAGAGATAGAGGGTAGAGGGCTAAGAGTTAAGGGTTTAAGGGTTAAGGGTTTAAAGGGTTAAGGGTAGAGGGAAAAGAAATAGGAGTGAGAGAGTGGGAGAGAGGGAGAGTGAGGGAGAGGGAGGAGGGAGGGAGGAGGAGGTGGAGAAGAGAGTGGGAGATGGAGATAGAGAGGGAGGGAGGTGGGAGAGAGAGTGGGAGAGATGGAGAGAGGGAGAGTTGGAGGGAGAGGGAGAGTGGTAGAGAGCGAGAGAGGGGGAGAAAGAGGGAGAGAGAGGGAGAGAGGGAGGGAGAGGGAGAGTGGGATAAAAAGAGAGTGAGAGTGATTGAACAATGAGAGAGAGGGGGTAAGAGGGAGATATTTGAGAGAGAGAGGGAGTGGGAGAGAGATAGAGGGTAGAGGGTTAAGAGAGGAAGAGGGAGAAAGAGGGAGAGAGAGGGAGAGAGGGAGGGAGAGGGAGAGTGGGAGAAAGAGAGAGTGGGAGTGATTGAATAATGAGAGAGAGACCTGAGAGAGAGAGAAGGGGGTAGGAGGGAGAGATTTGAGAGAGAGAGAGGGAGTGGGAGAGAGATGGAGGGTAGAGGGTTAAGAGTTAAGGGTTTAAGGGTTAAAGGTTTAAAAGGTTAAGGGTTAAGGATATAGGGGAGAGAGATAGGAGTGAGAGAGAGGGAGGGGGTAGGAGGGAGAATCTCAACCCTTAAACCCTCAAACCTTAAACCCTAATCCCTCAACACCTATAACCTCTTAATCCCTCAACCCTCAACCTTCAACCCTTAAACCCTAATCCCTCAACCCTAATCCCTCAACCCCTATACCTCTTAATCCCTCAACCTCAACCCTCGGCCATAAACTCAATCCACCAACACC